>LR999963.1:122893704-123394819 GCA_905220375.1 Tachina fera | reverse complement strand
TCTCACCTTACCTAAACATTTCAATTTCATTATGATGACCTCGTATCAAATGTTTGGGGATTATGGTACAAGTTTTAGATAAGTATAATTAATCAGGATTCTCATCTTACCTTATACAAAAATATGTTTCTTACACACAGCATCGTTAAATATCATATTAGAATTACTTTTGACTTTGCACTAAAAAAAATACATGTACTATAATTAAAAAGTATTTTTTCCTAAATTCAAGTAAAAAAAATTTCTAAGTTTAAGTAATTTTTTCTAAGTTTAAGTAAATTTTTACAAAATTCTAGTAAAAATTACTTAATATGAGTAAAAAAATAAAAAGTTCATATCCTCAAAAATAGTTCATAAAAATACACAATAAATTTCTCACATTTCAGGAAATGTTTACTGACTTAAAGGAAATATTTACTAAGAGTAGGAAAATGGTTATAAAATGAAGGAAATTTTATATTAAGGAGTAATCAATTTCGTCGTAAATCAAAAAATAAACTTTAGGAAATGAATTACTCCTGATTAGTTTACGAAAGATGTAAAAAGGTATACTAAATTTTAGGAAAATATTTACCAGTTTTAAGCATTTTTTCTTTGAATTATAAAACTTATTATTAATTTGCATTTAGCAAAAAATCTAAGTGAATTTTTCATATTTTTAAAGAATATTTGAACTTGAAATAAATTTTTTTTGTAAATAAAATAAAATATTAAAACCCAATAATTTCAGTGCTTATTCAGGCTGCCTTGTAGGCAATTGGTTAGAGTGCTTGCTTATCAATCAGAAGGTTGCCGGTTCAATACTTGTCAACTCTCAAGGAATTTATATGTATGTATGGTGAATTATAATTAAGAATATAATATGAAGATATAATCAATAACATATCATTTGGTATTGAATTTAATTAAAAATAAAAATAAGTATCAGAATTAAAGACAAAAAAATTGGAAAATTTACTAAATTTGAGATCAAAGACGAAAAAATTTTTTGCAAAGCTCCGAATTTGTTGGGAAAATTTTACTTAATTTTAGGAAAATTATACTTAAATATGAAAATATAATTACTATAAACTAGTTCATTAATGACCTAGAAATTTAGTAAATATTTTACTGGTTTCAAGTAGAAAACAGCTTTGGCGCCATACGACAACTTTTTTTATTCAAATTTAGAAAATTTTCCAAATTTCTAGTTAATTTTTTTGAGTGTGTTAGGAGAAATAACAGATTCACTATCTATAAATGTGTAATATCCAAGGTTGGAAACCGAAACAAATAACGGTATCTGTATTGATACCGGTACAACTATTTTTTAAAATTCGGTATCGGTAACGGTATCGGTATTTTTTTTATTTCGGTATCGGTATTACCGGTACATACCGTTACCGAGTTTATAATACCGGTATACCGATATTACTGCTAAATTTATTAGTTCAGATACAGAACATAGCAAACAATCTTTTTTTTTTTATTAAATTACTTCGAAAAGGGAGTATTTTTACATTAACATATAAAAACATTTAAACTTATATGTTTCTATATACGTTTTTATACTTTTATTAAAAAATAATTTATTAAAAAGTAAAATAAGCAAACTGCAGTGAAACCTTGCATATATATTTATAAAGTATACATATTGGTTAATTTAAAAATATGATAAAAATACATAAATACATTACATTGTATGTATATTATATATGAAATAAATGTAGAATTGTTTATTCGTATTCGAATTCTCGAATACTCGGCCGTTTTTAGATATTCGTATTCGTACTCGCCAAATTCAGACGAAACGAATATTTAAATATTTCAATTCAAACAATAAAAGATATTCTTGTAGCCAAATTAAAAACAAACAAAACAAATTTTTTGTACAATTAATATTAAAAAAGTTAAAGAAAGTAATTTTCTTCACATCAAGAGAGTGGTCTTTACCATCAGATATAAGAGATTAGAAAAAAAAATTTATTATTTATTTATTTATTTATTTTTTTAATTTAAAATCCACTATAGTTCAAGATTTTAATCAGAAATAATTTCTAAATCGGGCTTAAGTTCAGTAATTTCAATTCTTATTGAACGAAATATTTTTTTATTAATTAATGTGAGTTTCTAAAGAAGAGAATAAAAAAATATTTCCAAAAATCTAATCTGCCCCCGGCGAAAAGTAAGAAGAATATTGAAAAAATACTGAAAGGTTCCATTTTTAGGATTTTTTTTGGAATTGCCGAGAACTCAAAAACAAATTCTATTTATTATTACTTTCTGTGTATTGATTGCATCATTTTCTACCTAGGAGAGACTTTTCATCCGAAAATATTGATTGTCAAAATACTTTTATAATACCGAAATAATTAACCTACTTTTTCCTTCAAAAAAAACGGCAGAAATAAACTTTTTTTCAAAATTTTAATGTTACAAATTTTGTCCCTTATTCATAATGAGTTTTATTTCCTAAATCTAACAAGATTGACTTCTCCATTAGCAGAACAGTCGACTAAGGTTGGTAAAAAAGCCAAAATTTTAATATTTTTTCTCAAACATTTTCTTAATTGTAAACGAAAACCCAGAAATGTAGCAGACTTGTTTTAGCTCTTGGATAGAAAAAAAATCCACTTGCAAAAAATATTTTTTATCTGATCATTAATATGTATGAGCTTGGCAACGATTTTAATTTTTCATTACTTCTGACTTGAGCTCTATATCACATTGTAAAAAATTTCATAGCAATCGGACAGCTAGTTTAGAAACTGCAGAATTATTTAAACTTTTTTTTACAAAATCCCCACTGTGTAACGGGTACTTTAGGCCTCACTAGGCAGCAGAAGGTACGTCGGATCGAGCTAAAAAATTAAGACCGCATTAATGACAGCAAACATCATATTTTATACAGCGCACATATGTGTCCTTAATTATGAAATGGTCTAAGGGCAAATAAATCAGTCAATGATTATATGTATCTTATTTTTAAATCTGATTTAAACACAAAATTTTGGTTTTCACCACAAAATTAAATGAATCTTAAATAGCCAACATTGTGTATTTAAGCGTTGTTTAAGTTTTACAAAGGCCCCTTTCACATTAGGCAACTTTACTTGCGCAAGTATAATTTTCATTTTTATTTATTTTCTTTTGAACTTGCTTCTATGTTCACATTCAGTTCATTTGTTGAGCAAGTTTAATTTTCTTATGCTCGAGTTTTCTTAATTTGTTGACGTTTTGTGGCAGAATTGCCAAGTTGTGGCAGAATTGCCAAGTTCAAGCAAGTCTGTACTCAAATCTCGGCAATTCTTTCCCCTTCAACCGACCTTTCCTCTCACACCCTCAAACACAAGACTTGCGCAAGTAAAGTTGCCTAATGTGAAAGGGGCCAAACATACCATATGTTTTGTGCATGTGTGTGTTTTTTGAATGCATGTACATGAACATAATGTGGTCGTATTAAAATAAATTTCGATTAATTTTCGAAAATATACAACAAATGTAACACATATTTTCATATAATGAAATATATAAATATAAAAATGCATTCTGATGCTCTTTTTGTGTCATAAAAGGTGTTTTTTGCTATCTCACTTTTCTGCAAATTTATAAATCAACTTTCATATTTATATTGAACAGCTGTTCTATGGAAAGCTTTCCATAATATTTGGAAATATTGTAGTGCTACCATACATTCAACGTAATTTGATATTAACTGAAAAATTAAAGTGTATTTAAATCAATTTTAATTTTTTGTGAAAATTAACTTAAATTATGTTTAAACATTCAGTGATTTATTAGCTATAAGTCATACATTTCTTTAGTCTAGGTATATAGCAGATTACATTTGAACAAATTAAAAAGTATTTTATATTATACAGCATTTTAATTTAAAATTGTACTAGTCTCGATTTATATAAATTTATTTAAAATTTTTTATATATTTATTAAAGTTTTTCAAAGATTTATTTGATATTTCATAGCAAAAATGCACATGACTTAGACCAGAGCTATTCAACCTTTTTGGTTCGCGTGCCACAAAACTCACAATCAACAATTCGCGTATCACCAAAAAAATTTTATGTGTATAAACAAGTATGGGTTCAATAAATAACCAAACAATTTTAAAATATTTAATCCATTTCATTTATTAATAATAAAAAAACAACATATATAAGATTTGGCGCCAAATTCAATGTTGGTACATATTTATTTTTGATTGCCACCAATGTTGAAAACCCTGTTTCACATAAATATGTGGAGGCGAAGATTTGGCGTTACACCTGGGAAAGTTTCGCGTACCCCAAGTGGTACGCGTATCACAGGTTGAATAGCCTTGACTTAGACCACTTTCATAATTAAGGGCACATATATAGTAAATCAATTAAAGAAAAAAATCTTTGTGTATATACTACATATTAAAAATCCACTTCAAAAGTTTAAATCTAAACATTAGTTTGTGTATCTGGAACAGCCAATATACTAACTTTCTCGATTTCATATACATAACTGTGGGTTAACATGGCTTTGCTCTTTTCACAAATTTAAAACATTTACTTATATGTCTAGGGATATGTTTTTGTTCCTAAAGGCTTTAAGCAGCTCATGAAGTTTGGTAGTATTTCGCACTAGTGATGATTATTATATGATTTCAATTTACGGTTGATTAACGTGTAAAGGAGAACAAAAACATGTTCATAAAAGAAAGTTAATTAAAATAAATTTTTGAAATTTTATTTTTGGTGGGAATCGGTATACCGGTACGTACCGGTATAGACGTAAACGGTATTCTGGATACCGGTATTTTCTAACCGAAATGGCTTTCGGTATCGGTATCGATACCGGTATCTAATTTTAGCGGTATTTGAATCGGTATCGGTATTTTTACGATACCGTTTGCCAACCTTGGTAATATCCCATTATTTTAATTGATAAAATTAATTTCTTCAGGTATTAATATTTGGGTTGATATAGGGACTTTGAGTATAAATATGTAGATATTTTCAAATTTTAGTCCACAAGGACTTTGTAGCAAGCCAATCATAACATTAGTATTTTTTCACAATTTGACAGACCAACTATTCTTGCATGAAAAGAATTTCGCTCCTGATAAGTTAATAGCTGATTCCTGTTATTTACTATTATCAAACATGGATGATAAAGTTTTAAAGCAGTTGGTGTCGACAAGAAATGTATCGAAGAAAAAGCTTCGTAGTATAAAAATTGGTGAAATAGATACACGGGAACAACTAAGAGACATTTAACATTTAAACCTATAACAGAACCTCTCAAAGAATTCATAAATAGTTCTAAAAAAATTAAAAGACTGTCCATGAAAGAAGAAAGTAAAATCAAGACAGAAGTTGAAAATAATACAAGTTTAAAGCCTTAAAAACCATCAGTCAAGATAGAGACAAGTACACCAAAGAAACTAGCAGAAAGAACAATATTTGATGATACCATCTTATTAAATGATGTTAATACTGTGAAAATGATGACGATGATGATGAAGATTTGTACTCACAGGCTTCGAATTTCGAAGACACTTATAGTGACGTATCAGTCTTGAAGGAAGAAATAAATTAGATACAAACAATGGTCCATATAAAGATTTAAATAGTGAATGGAAATTTGGTGATAGCAATCTCAAACTAAATGAAGATAAAATACAAGTTGGTGGCCGAATATGGGCTCTAACACCAGGAGTATTTTCTCTAATATATCATAAAATACCAAAATATTATGATAAGTTTAAACTCGAAATTTATAAAAAGATTTTAATTACTACTAATGTATACATACAGGGTCACCATCGATCACTGACGGATAACGATGTTATCAGAAAATTGTTTCTAGAAACTGAAATCGACAAACTAAATGACAATTTAATAATATGGCTTAGGGCATTAATATTCTAAAATGTTTAAATGCAAATTGATGTACAACAACGTGAAATTAATTAGGCATAGAAGAGAGTTATAAAATTGAAAAAGACATTCTAAAAATTAAATCATGCTTTGAAAGACACATTGAATTGAATTGATAATGATAGATTGGAAAATTAACTAGATGTTAGTATAAATAGCAGAAAGGGCATCAAGTAGGCCACAACACTCTAAAAAAACAACTCAATGTCAATGAAATTTAGTAAACCAACTCTATAAGCAATCTCTAAAATTTATTGTGTATTGTAGAAATATAATGAAAGAAATGGATGATATTTGGTAAGCTGATTTAGTTGAAATTGGGGACTATACTACAGAAAATATAAATTATTGATTGTTGAAGGCTGTAATTGTCACGTTCTCAAATTTTATATGGTCAGTATCGTTGAAAATAAAGGCTGCACTCTAAAAAACCAAGGTAAAGGAAAATATTTTTGAACTGGTACGAGTACCAAAAAACTTAAAAGCAGATGATGGTAAAGAATTTTTTAATAAACACTTTGGAAAATTCATTCACAAATAAAGGATTTAACATTACTCAATATGACATCAATAGTACAATGATTTAATAGATTATTAAAAAAAATTATGTGAAAAGAATTTATCATTAATGGTTCATATAAGTGGATTGATATATAAAGACTTACTTAGTGTATAAAATAGAAAAGTTCAGAAAAAACTGCAAAAATCCAGTACACAGTAATTTGAAGATGATAAAATGTTTATATATAAAATTATATAAAAATAAAATTACAAAAAGGAAACATCTAGTTAGTCATGTCTTTGAATAATTGATTAAGAATGATAGGTCTTAGGAAAGATAATTAACTTAATGTATTGTAATTCTCTAAACTTGTTGGCAAGTACGAAATATTGAGAAAACTTAAGCAATCAAAATTAAGTAAACCACAGTGTAATATTCAGCAACACATCATATTACCAGTTTTTATAGCAAAAGATGTACATTTTTCATTTTGAAAGCTCTAAGCAAAAAATTTTAAAATACGAAAATTTACCTATTATAGAAGATCTTCACTTTGTTCATTTCCATAGCTATCAGATCTTTAGAAAATATATATAAACTAAAGTAATTGAACTTTGGTATCCATTCTTTAATAATGTAGATGTGTATAAATGAGTATAAAACAAATTTAGTGAATAAATATGGACTTCAACAAGAATCATGCTGAAGCATGCATAAATTATAAAATGCAATGTAAACAGATATTACTTTATATCTGTATCTGTATGAGTATCAAATAACTTTATCCAAAAAATTAAAGCATGTCGTAGCATGTATAATTAAAAAAACTTCTCACGTCATACAATTTTTGGAAATGAAGTACATATACATATACATCTGTATCTACTGTGTACAGAATTTCAAAGAGTGAATTCGTAAATTCTAATAGCATCACTATCTTGTCAAAGTAAAGGTGACACTTTAACGTAAGAACTAACACTAACTAGAAGAAAATCTATAGAAAAATTACAAATTTATAAGCAATAGAGTGAATAAATAATAGTAATAAATAATTCAAAACACATAAAAAATAAAAAATTAAAATTAAAATGCATTTGCGTGAGTGCAACCGAACTCATAAGTTGTCGAAAGAAATCAAATATTCGGAAAATATGTGAATGGACTTATTCACTCAATTACTTAAGCCTACAGTACACGTCATGTAAAAATCCACATGCGCATGTGAATATTATATTATATATTTAATTATTTGTAGTTGCTACATGTCGTAAAATATTAATATTGATTTTATTCCAAAATCTAAATATGACACATTTAGCCGATTCAGAACCATTTCCAGAGACAAACATTGTAATAAGTAGTAATGTAAATTTCTCAATTAACATGTATTGCTAATACACGGCTTGTAGCCAATGTAGCTTCATGGTGATGTTAAAATTACGTCAGAGCTACATATGAATGTGTATTTTTACATGCCGTGTACTGTAGGCCTTATAACTTTGTAACTTTTCTGTAGATTTTCTTCTAGTTGGTCATAGTTCCTACGTAAAAGTATCATCTTTACGTACGTGGACAGAAACCAGATGTTTTTATAACGATTTGTACTTTTCTGTCACCATAAAATCACTGTAAAATATGATTTTTTGGAAAATATGTCCTATTTTTATCGATATATTTTAACCGCTCTACCAATTAAAGATCCGATTACACATATCTATTCATCATCTCAATACCTTGCATTTGAATACCAAGAACGACCTAATCGGACATTCTGCCTCGACTTATGTCTTTCAAGTGAAAAAAGGGCAAAATAAATTTAAATATTACAGTATCTGAAAAACTGTTACATAAAAAAATTTTACCTTGATTGCCCAATTCAGCGGGAAAAAATACACAGAGAAAATCATCTCTCATCAAATGTACATTTTCGGTGTAAACTAGTGTAATAAAAGTTTGCATTTACTATTATTTGAGGGAAATAAAGTATAAAAATATTGCAGCCTTATTTATAAAACGTATTAAGGCTTTTTAAGAAAAATTTTGTCTTAAAATCCCTTTATAAAGACTTAATCATTTTTATAAATAAGGCTGTTAATATTTAATGTAATTTTTTGTTATTTTATTTAATTGGCCATGAGAGCTTTATGAATAAACTGAAAAACAGTAAGGATATTGAAGTAACGTGTTTCTACGTGTTTTGTACATTCTATAAAAAGAGGTCACAATATAACCATAGATTAAGACTTCTTCAGGTACTAATATTTAGTTTTTAATTATGTTTAAAGTTTCTCATACAAAGTAAAAAAATATCATCCAAATGCAACCAACAAAACAAACTGTTAATATGTAGTTGTTTTAAAAATTAACAATAATTATTGTTGATATAACAAATTTAAATTTTTGTAGTCAATTAAATTACTCAACAAAATTATGTTTTCAATTATTATAATATAATGCCGAATGTGCACATGTAAAAGCAACAAGAAATCATTTTTTGTGTGTATTCATTACTTGCGTATCCTTTAGCTGACAGGTAAGTAAGTTAGTTTATTAGTCCTGAGGTTGCCGGTTCAACTGTGCCCAAAGGCATTTGGTGTTTTTCGCAGACAAGCAAAAATTGTTTCGAGGCTTGTGATTGTGTATAAAAAACATTGTTGATATAACAAATATGATTACCCAGCTAAAGAAATATGTATGGAGCATATATGATATCCCATATATGGTTCGGATCCGAAAAATGAGGGTATATGGGCATATATGATTATATATATTCATACATTTTCAAACATTTATGTGTAAATTCCCTCCACAGTATGCAAAGTTCATATTCATACACTCTTGATTCACAAAAGCGCACTGCTGTGCAAGAAATTGAATTACTAAAATAATTTTTTTTAGACTTGAGAGAGAGGTTGTATTTAATGAAACATTTGTTTGGACAAATAACTCAAAACGAACTAAAAGTGATTTCATTCATCAAAAGGTGAATCAATTATTTAAAAAACACATAAATCATATTCGTACTTAACATTTAGCTTAAGAAATAAGATTAAAAACTAATGCAATTTATTATAAAAGAAAAAATAATCCCTCTAACAATAGTTTTCAATACAGTAATATGAACTTTGTTTCTTATCTAGAGAATTTTGTTTTTTTCTATAAAATTAATGACTGGATTATCCTTTTGATTATTTGATATATTAAATGAGGCCACAATGTATAAAATCATACAAGAATGGTTTTTTCATAACAAAATATTTTTCTTTTTAAACGCGTACCCTCATATAAACTTTGCATACCGTATGTATTTTCTAATGGATTTCCAATTCAGCAGTGATAAAATTCCAAGCTTTTTTGATTGCGAAAACGATCTTATGTGAGATATCATGTATGCATACATTCTTGATATCTCACATTTATATGGATCCACATATGAAGAGCTTCATAATTAAATTTTCATATATGAGCTCATATTTTATAATACATTTCATATATTAGTCCATATATTAGTTCATATATAATAGTTTTGCCATGTATAATCCCATATATTTCCATACATAAATTTATACATATTCATATATAGTTATATATATTCATATATTAAAAGTATATGAACCATATCTAATTTTTTTAGCTGGGTATCTTAATTTGTACGTTCACATTTTTAATATAACAATAACTTTAATTGAAATAACTTTGAAATCGACCAAAAATTAAAGTTAAAAATAAATAAATTTCAACCAACTATTTGTTGATATATTTAAAAAAATACTTTTCAGATTTTCCTTATCTTATAATTTCGTTGTAGGTTCAAAATAAATAACATATTTATTTGATAACACAAGCAAATTAATTGTATTTACAAAACATATAAACAATCTAATAGCCAGATTATATCATACTTAGCGTGAGAACTTTATGATACTTAATTATATGTTAAATATTAATAGGTAATTTGTACTTTAAGTGATGATTAAGTATTTTACACTAGTTTTATGATTCTCATAATTTTTAATTGAGTGTCCTGCAGATATTCATCTAGTAGAGACGGTTTAATTATATATATATATATAATATATATATATAATATATATATATATATATATATATATATATATATATATATATATATATATATATGTATATATATATATATATATATATATATATATATATATATATATATGTATATATATATATCAAATAACCAAAGAGTCTAGAATGTATTAATGACTGAAAAAAATGGGCTTATGTATTAATTTTTCTAGAGCTTACTTTGTTGTTTTTATAAAAATTATTAAAGTTTTATTAAAAGCCCTTTTTTAACAAAAATAAAAAAATAAAAAGTGCGCATTTTTAAGCAAATTAAAAAATTTTTAAAGTTCAAACTTAACCTTAAATTTCCCCACAACCACTGTACTGATTTTAATAAAACTAAAATGGATAAAATCTTAAGATGTTATCTACTCACGAAGAAAAGAATTTAGAAAAATCTTCATTAGTTCAAACGTAGTATAGTGGCACATTTGAAGAGATGTCGGCCAAAAGTCTTCAAAACAAATTTTTTTTGTGTCATCGATTTAATATTTTTTTATATAAAAGTAAACACGTAGAAACTTCGAAATCCAGAAATTTAAGTTCTTATTTCGACTATTTTTTTCGAATAGGGTGATCAAAAACCAGTGTTGCCAAAACGGCGGTTTTCCCGCTATATATGACTGTATTTTGCTGTCATTAGCGGCAAGTCTATTTAAAAAACCACCAGCGGGAATTTTAGCGGAAGAATTTCTTAGTTGACGGATTTTCAGCGTTTTTCTGAAACTTAGAAAGGAAGGTATTAAATCAAAAAAAAGTATATTTAACGCAGCTATGCGACACGTACCTTGGTATTTATGTTGAGTTTTTTTCTATATAAACACGTACAGCGAAAAGAAACTAACGTTACTTATTTGCAAATAAAAAATTTACATATTGTGGTCGTGTAGTATAATGTGAAAATTTAAGTGGTTAAAAATAATAGCTTATGTATATACATACGAGTATAAAAGTGAACAAATCTCATAATTAGTGAATAAAATGTAATTCAAGATTAAAATTATATTACAAAACTTCAAGCAAAACGGCAAGATATTATTCCACACGTGTATACCAATTAGAGTCTAAAATATTGAAAATATACTGAATCAACTTCAACATTAATATTATAAGATGGAATATGCCCTTGGATTCTACTTTTTCCTGTGCCTATGCTCTGTAACTTTGGTGAGAACTTTTCCAAACGAAAAGTTTATTGTCATTCTGTGAAACAGAGGATGACTAACGAAAAATTTAGTTGCTCATGTTTCTTTTAAGCTTATTTCAGGTTGTATATAAATCAGCCTGTGAAAAACAGGACAACCAATGTAATTGTTTGATTTTTCTCGACGCGAAAACTTCTCGCAAGTTACAGAACACAGGAACTGGTTCGATGTTTGTGTATGGAAACTCTGCAGGAAATAAAATACCTACTCAAAGAGTAGGCTGAGTTTTGCTTACAAATATTGGGGAATTATGAGATTCCAACATACATAAATCTATCCATATGTATACATATTTTATAAAATTTATATTATTCTTTTTTTACCAATAAACCATAAAAAAGACATATGTTGGTTATAAAAAATTCAGCGGTTATATTAGCGTTTATTTTTATTCAGATAGCGGTTTTTAGCGGGTTTTCAGGGGTTATATGGTGGGAAATGCCTGCAACATTTTGGCAACACTATCAAAAACACTCTTTTTTAAGAGAAACTGAAAAAGTAAGCAGTTTCAATCAGGGGCGGGAAAAAACACTTTAAACTCAAACATAAGATCAGCTAGTTGTTCCGTTCTACTACATGTTTGTCAGAATATTTACAATTAACTTTAACTTTTTTTAAAGTGGTCGTGATAACACCCATAAATCTTGTTTTTTTCTTTCATGTACTTCGGCTTTGCAGTTTAAGTTTATTACTTATGTATTTCTCACTATATTTTTCCTACAAAACTCTACATGAACCATAAGTACTAGCAGATAGAAAAGTGGTCAAGGATAGGCCGATAAAGATTTTATGTAAGATTATACTGTCGAGCGCTGACATTTTTAAGACACGCCCACTAAAATGTATGCTTTATTTCTGACCTTTCTTTTCAGAAGAGTTTTACCAAATTGCGTACACACTGGCGGCGTTGTAATGACACAATAATTATTTTATGTAACTATGCCCTTTTCAACTGGCCCAGTGAACATGAATAAAAATAAAATACACTACAAATTTCAAGTTTAAAAAGTATTATTATAGAAAATTTTTCAAAAAGTAGTCAGGTCCTCACAAAAACCTAAATTGGCAATATTGTTATCCTTGTAATACAAAAGATAATATCGGATGTTTATTAACTTCTTTTCATGGGGAAAAATTATGTCAAGTAAGCAGGTGGCATTCATATAATGTGAAACCCTGACGATTTCATATTTATAAAATGCATGGCAGATTATAGTGATATGTATTGTGCAAGAAAGAACTTGGTAAAAATTTATATCTCACTACTTTTAATGGCCGAAATTTTGGATTAGAACTTGGCCTTTTGTCACATTTATGTTTTTGTGAGGATCAACTCATCAGGTATCAGATCAAGTTATCAGGTACCTGGTCTGGTTTTCAGATCAGATTATCAGGATCTGTTTTTTTCAGATCAGCTTATTTGCATCTGGTCTGGTTTTCAGATCAGCTTATCAGGAGCTGGTCTGGTTTTCACATCAGGTTTTCAGATACCTGTACCGGTTTTCAAATTAGGTTATTAAGTACCAGATCAGCTTATTAGGTAGCTGATCTGTAAAACAGATCAGACTATCAGGAGCTGTGCAGATTTTCAGATCAAACTATCTGATTCAGATTGAGTTATCAGTATACAAGTGGCTGATCATTTAAAAAATTTCGATGCATGAAGTTTAAGGTCAGATGAAATACGAAGCAGTAAACTTTTATATAGTAATATTGTTTTCTATAACGATCATTGTTCAATCAGTATCTTTGCTTATAATCAAAAATCCATATATATCCTTTCAACATGCTTTATATTTTTCTCACCTTACCTAAACATTTCAATTTCATTATGATGACCTCGTATCAAATGTTTGGGGGTTATGGTACAAGTTTTAGATAAGTATAATTAATCAGGATTCTCATCTTACCTTATACAAAAATATGTTTCTTACACACAGCATCGTTAAATATCATATTAGAATTACTTTTGACTTTGCACTAAAAAAATACATGTACTATAATTAAGAAGTATTTTTTCCTAAATTCAAGTAAAAAAAATTTCTAAGTTTAAGTAATTTTTTCTAAGTTTAAGTAAATTTTTACAAAATTCTAGTAAAAATTACTTAATATGAGTAAAAAAATAAAAAGTTCATATCCTCAAAAATAGTTCATAAAAATACACAATAAATTTCTCACATTTCAGGAAATGTTTACTGACTTAAAGGAAATATTTACTAAGAGTAGGAAAATGGTTATAAAATGAAGGAAATTTTATATTAAGGAGTAATCAATTTCGTCGTAAATCAAAAAATAAACTTTAGGAAATGAATTACTCCTGATTAGTTTACGAAAGATGTAAAAAGGTATACTAAATTTTAGGAAAATATTTACCAGTTTTAAGCATTTTTTCTTTGAATTATAAAACTTATTATTAATTTGCATTTAGCAAAAAATCTAAGTGAATTTTTCATATTTTTAAAGAATATTTGAACTTGAAATAAATTTTTTTTGTAAATAAAATAAAATATTAAAACCCAATAATTTCAGTGCTTATTCAGGCTGCCTTGTAGGCAATTGGTTAGAGTGCTTGCTTATCAATCAGAAGGTTGCCGGTTCAATACTTGTCAACTCTCAAGGAATTTATATGTATGTATGGTGAATTATAATTAAGAATATAATATGAAGATATAATCAATAACATATCATTTGGTATTGAATTTAATTAAAAATAAAAATAAGTATCAGAATTAAAGACAAAAAAATTGGAAAATTTACTAAATTTGAGATCAAAGACGAAAAATTTTTTTGCAAAGCTCCGAATTTGTTGGGAAAATTTTACTTAATTTTAGGAAAATTTTACTTAAATATGAAAATATAATTACTATAAACTAGTTCATTAATGACCTAGAAATTTAGTAAATATTTTACTGGTTTCAAGTAGAAAACAGCTTTGGCGCCATACGACAACTTTTTTTATTCAAATTTAGAAAATTTTCCAAATTTCTAGTTAATTTTTTTGAGTGTGTTATGAGAAATAACAGATTCACTATCTATAAATGTGTAATATCCAAGGTTGGAAACCGAAACAAATAACGGTATCTGTATTGATACCGGTACAACTATTTTTTAAATTTCGGTATCGGTAACGGTATCGGTATTTTTTTTATTTCGGTATCGGTATTACCGGTACATACCGTTACCGAGTTTATAATACCGGTATACCGATATTACTGCTAAATTTATTAGTTCAGATACAGAACATAGCAAACAATCTTTTTTTTTATTAAATTACTTCGAAAAGGGAGTATTTTTACATTAACATATAAAAACATTTAAACTTATATGTTTCTATATACGTTGTTATACTTTTATTAAAAAATAATTTATTAAAAAGTAAAATAAGCAAACTGCAGTGAAACCTTGCATATATTTATAAAGTATACATATTGGTTAATTTAAAAATATGATAAAAATACATAAATACATTACATTGTATGTATATTATATATGAAATAAATGTAGAATTGTATATTCGTATTCGAATTCTCGAATACTCGGCCGTTTTTAGATATTCGTATTCGTACTCGCCAAATTCAGACGAAACGAATATTTAAATATTTCAATTCAAACAATAAAAGATATTCTTGTAGCCAAATTAAAAACAAACAAAACGAATTTTTTGTACAATTAATATTAAAAAAGTTAAAGAAAGTAATTTTCTTCACATCAAGAGAGTGGTCTTTACCTTCAGATATAAGAGTTTAGAAAAAAAAATTTAGTTGAACTATAGTGGATTTTAATCAGAAATAATTTCTAAATCGGGCTTAAGTTCAGTAATTTCAATTCTTATTGAACGAAATATTTTTTTATTAATTAATGTGAGTTTCTAAAGAAGAGAATAAAAAAATATTTCCAAAAATCTAATCTGCCCCCGGCGAAAAGTAAGAAGAATATTGAAAAAATACTGAAAGGTTCCATTTTTAGGATTTTTTTTGGAATTGCCGAGAACTCAAAAACAAATTCTATTTATTATTACTTTCTGTGTATTGATTGCATCATTTTCTACCTAGGAGAGACTTTTCATCCGAAAATATTGATTGTCAAAATACTTTTATAATACCGAAATAATTAACCTACTTTTTCCTTCAAAAAAAACGGCAGAAATAAACTTTTTTTCAAAATTTTAATGTTACAAATTTTGTCCCTTATTCATAATGAGTTTTATTTCCTAAATCTAACAAGATTGACTTCTCCATTAGCAGAACAGTCGACTAAGGTTGGTAAAAAAGCCAAAATTTTAATATTTTTTCTCAAACATTTTCTTAATTGTAAACGAAAACCCAGAAATGTAGCAGACTTGTTTTAGCTCTTGGATAGAAAAAAAATCCACTTGCAAAAAATATTTTTTATCTGATCATTAATATGTATGAGCTTGGCAACGATTTTAATTTTTCATTACTTCTGACTTGAGCTCTATATCACATTGTAAAAAATTTCATAGCAATCGGACAGCTAGTTTAGAAACTGCAGAATTATTTAAACTTTTTTTTACAAAATCCCCACTGTGTATCGGGTACTTTAGGCCTCACTAGGCAGCAGAAGGTACGTCGGATCGAGCTAAAAAATTAAGACCGCATTAATGACAGCAAACATCATATTTTATACAGCGCACATATGTGTCCTTAATTATGAAATGGTCTAAGGGCAAATAAATCAGTCAATGATTATATGTATCTTATTTTTAAATCTGATTTAAACACAAAATTTTGGTTTTCACCACAAAATTAAATGAATCTTAAATAGCCAACATTGTGTATTTAAGCGTTGTTTAAGTTTTACAAAGGCCCCTTTCACATTAGGCAACTTTACTTGCGCAAGTATAATTTTCATTTTTATTTATTTTCTTTTGAACTTGCTTCTATGTTCACATTCAGTTCATTTGTTGAGCAAGTTTAATTTTCTTATGCTCGAGTTTTCTTAATTTGTTGACGTTTTGTGGCAGAATTGCCAAGTTGTGGCAGAATTGCCAAGTTCAAGCAAGTCTGTACTCAAATCTCGGCAATTCTTTCCCCTTCAACCGACCTTTCCTCTCACACCCTCAAACACAAGACTTGCGCAAGTAAAGTTGCCTAATGTGAAAGGGGCCAAACATACCATATGTTTTGTGCATGTGTGTGTTTTAATAAATTAGATACAAACAATGGTCCATATAAAGATTTAAATAGTGAATGGAAATTTGGTGATAGCAATCTCAAACTAAATGAAGATAAAATACAAGTTGGTGGCCGAATATGGGCTCTAACACCAGGAGTATTTTCTCTAATATATCATAAAATACCAAAATATTATGATAAGTTTAAACTCGAAATTTATAAAAAGATTTTAATTACTACTAATGTATACATACAGGGTCACCATCGATCACTGACGGATAACGATGTTATCAGAAAATTGTTTCTAGAAACTGAAATCGACAAACTAAATGACAATTTAATAATATGGCTTAGGGCATTAATATTCTAAAATGTTTAAATGCAAATTGATGTACAACAACGTGAAATTAATTAGGCATAGAAGAGAGTTATAAAATTGAAAAAGACATTCTAAAAATTAAATCATGCTTTGAAAGACACATTGAATTGAATTGATAATGATAGATTGGAAAATTAACTAGATGTTAGTATAAATAGCAGAAAGGGCATCAAGTAGGCCACAACACTCTAAAAAAACAACTCAATGTCAATGAAATTTAGTAAACCAACTCTATAAGCAATCTCTAAAATTTATTGTGTATTGTAGAAATATAATGAAAGAAATGGATGATATTTGGTAAGCTGATTTAGTTGAAATTGGGGACTATACTACAGAAAATATAAATTATTGATTGTTGAAGGCTGTAATTGTCACGTTCTCAAATTTTATATGGTCAGTATCGTTGAAAATAAAGGCTGCACTCTAAAAAACCAAGGTAAAGGAAAATATTTTTGAACTGGTACGAGTACCAAAAAACTTAAAAGCAGATCATGGTAAAGAATTTTTTAATAAACACTTTGGAAAATTCATTCATAAATAAAGGATTTAACATTACTCAATATGACATCAATAGTACAATGATTTAATAGATTATTAAAAAAAATTATGTGAAAAGAATTTATCATTAATGGTTCATATAAGTGGATTGATATATAAAGACTTACTTAGTGTATAAAATAGAAAAGTTCAGAAAAAACTGCAAAAATCCAGTACACAGTAATTTGAAGATGATAAAATGTTTATATATAAAATTATATAAAAATAAAATTACAAAAAGGAAACATCTAGTTAGTCATGTCTTTGAATAATTGATTAAGAATGATAGGTCTTAGGAAAGATAATTAACTTAATGTATTGTAATTCTCTAAACTTGTTGGCAAGTACGAAATATTGAGAAAACTTAAGCAATCAAAATTAAGTAAACCACAGTGTAATATTCAGCAACACATCATATTACCAGTTTTTATAGCAAAAGATGTACATTTTTCATTTTGAAAGCTCTAAGCAAAAAATTTTAAAATACGAAAATTTACCTATTATAGAAGATCTTCACTTTGTTCATTTCCATAGCTATCAGATCTTTAGAAAATATATATAAACTAAAGTAATTGGACTTTGGTATCCATTCTTTAATAATGTAGATGTGTATAAATGAGTATAAAACAAATTTAGTGAATAAATATGGACTTCAACAAGAATCATGCTGAAGCATGCATAAATTATAAAATGCAATGTAAACAGATATTACTTTATATCTGTATCTGTATGAGTATCAAATAACTTTATCCAAAAAATTAAAGCATGTCGTAGCATGTATAATTAAAAAAACTTCTCACGTCATACAATTTTTGGAAATGAAGTACATATACATATACATCTGTATCTACTGTGTACAGAATTTCAAAGAGTGAATTCGTAAATTCTAATAGCATCACTATCTTGTCAAAGTAAAGGTGACACTTTAACGTAAGAACTAACACTAACTAGAAGAAAATCTATAGAAAAATTACAAATTTATAAGCAATAGAGTGAATAAATAATAGTAATAAATAATTCAAAACACATAAAAAATAAAAAATTAAAATTAAAATGCATTTGCGTGAGTGCAACCGAACTCATAAGTTGTCGAAAGAAATCAAATATTCGGAAAATATGTGAATGGACTTATTCACTCAATTACTTAAGCCTACAGTACACGTCATGTAAAAATCCACATGCGCATGTGAATATTACGTCAGAATTGTCAGCATGCCGGTTGCATTTTTTTTAATTATTTGTAGTTGCTACATGTCGTAAAATATTAATATTGATTTTATTCCAAAATCTAAATATGACACATTTAGCCGATTCAGAACCATTTCCAGAGACAAACATTGTAATAAGTAGTAATGTAAATTTCTCAATTAACATGTATTGCTAATACACGGCTTGTAGCCAATGTAGCTTCATGGTGATGTTAAAATTACGTCAGAGCTACATATGAATGTGTATTTTTACATGCCGTGTACTGTAGGCCTTATAACTTTGTAACTTTTCTGTAGATTTTCTTCTAGTTGGTCATAGTTCCTACGTAAAAGTATCATCTTTACGTACGTGGACAGAAACCAGATGTTTTTATAACGATTTGTACTTTTCTGTCACCATAAAATCACTGTAAAATATGATTTTTTGGAAAATATGTCCTATTTTTATCGATATATTTTAACCGCTCTACCAATTAAAGATCCGATTACACATATCTATTCATCATCTCAATACCTTGCATTTGAATACCAAGAACGACCTAATCGGACATTCTGCCTCGACTTATGTCTTTCAAGTGAAAAAAGGGCAAAATAAATTTAAATATTACAGTATCTGAAAAACTGTTACATAAAAAAATTTTACCTTGATTGCCCAATTCAGCGGGAAAAAATACACAGAGAAAATCATCTCTCATCAAATGTACATTTTCGGTGTAAACTAGTGTAATAAAAGTTTGCATTTACTATTATTTGAGGGAAATAAAGTATAAAAATATTGCAGCCTTATTTATAAAACGTATTAAGGCTTTTTAAGAAAAATTTTGTCTTAAAATCCCTTTATAAAGACTTAATCATTTTTATAAATAAGGCTGTTAATATTTAATGTAATTTTTTGTTATTTTATTTAATTGGCCATGAGAGCTTTATGAATAAACTGAAAAACAGTAAGGATATTGAAGTAACGTGTTTCTACGTGTTTTGTACATTCTATAAAAAGAGGTCACAATATAACCATAGATTAAGACTTCTTCAGGTACTAATATTTAGTTTTTAATTATGTTTAAAGTTTCTCATACAAAGTAAAAAAATATCATCCAAATGCAACCAACAAAACAAACTGTTAATATGTAGTTGTTTTAAAAATTAACAATAATTATTGTTGATATAACAAATTTAAATTTTTGTAGTCAATTAAATTACTCAACAAAATTATGTTTTCAATTATTATAATATAATGCCGAATGTGCACATGTAAAAGCAACAAGAAATCATTTTTTGTGTGTATTCATTACTTGCGTATCCTTTAGCTGACAGGTAAGTAAGTTAGTTTATTAGTCCTGAGGTTGCCGGTTCAACTGTGCCCAAAGGCATTTGGTGTTTTTCGCAGACAAGCAAAAATTGTTTCGAGGCTTGTGATTGTGTATAAAAAACATTGTTGATATAACAAATATGATTACCCAGCTAAAAAAATATGTATGGAGCATATATGATATCCCATATATGGTTCGGATCCGAAAAATGAGGGTATATGGGCATATATGATTATATATATTCATACATTTTCAAACATTTATGTGTAAATTCCCTCCACAGTATGCAAAGTTCATATTCATACACTCTTGATTCACAAAAGCGCACTGCTGTGCAAGAAATTGAATTACTAAAATAATTTTTTTTAGACTTGAGAGAGAGGTTGTATTTAATGAAACATTTGTTTGGACAAATAACTCAAAACGAACTAAAAGTGATTTCATTCATCAAAAGGTGAATCAATTATTTAAAAAACACATAAATCATATTCGTACTTAACATTTAGCTTAAGAAATAAGATTAAAAACTAATGCAATTTATTATAAAAGAAAAAATAATCCCTCTAACAATAGTTTTCAATACAGTAATATGAACTTTGTTTCTTATCTAGAGAATTTTGTTTTTTTCTATAAAATTAATGACTGGATTATCCTTTTGATTATTTGATATATTAAATGAGGCCACAATGTATAAAATCATACAAGAATGGTTTTTTCATAACAAAATATTTTTCTTTTTAAACGCGTACCCTCATATAAACTTTGCATACCGTATGTATTTTCTAATGGATTTCCAATTCAGCAGTGATAAAATTCCAAGCTTTTTTGATTGCGAAAACGATCTTATGTGAGATATCATGTATGCATACATTCTTGATATCTCACATATTATATGGATCCACATATGAAGAGCTTCATAATTAAATTTTCATATATGAGCTCATATTTTATAATACATTTCATATATTAGTCCATATATTAGTTCATATATAATAGTTTTGCCATGTATAATCCCATATATTTCCATACATAAATTTATACATATTCATATATAGTTATATATATTCATATATTAAAAGTATATGAACCATATCTAATTTTTTTAGCTGGGTATCTTAATTTGTACGTTCACATTTTTAATATAACAATAACTTTAATTGAAATAACTTTGAAATCGACCAAAAATTAAAGTTAAAAATAAATAAATTTCAACCAACTATTTGTTGATATATTTAAAAAAATACTTTTCAGATTTTCCTTATCTTATAATTTCGTTGTAGGTTCAAAATAAATAACATATTTATTTGATAACACAAGCAAATTAATTGTATTTACAAAACATATAAACAATCTAATAGCCAGATTATATCATACTTAGCGTGAGAACTTTATGATACTTAATTATATGTTAAATATTAATAGGTAATTTGTACTTTAAGTGATGATTAAGTATTTTACACTAGTTTTATGATTCTCATAATTTTTAATTGAGTGTCCTGCAGATATTCATCTAGTAGAGACGGTTTAATTATATATATATATAATATATATATATAATATATATATATATATATATATATATATATATATATATATATATATATATTCAAATAACCAAAGAGTCTAGAATGTATTAATGACTGAAAAAAATGGGCTTATGTATTAATTTTTCAAGAGCTTACTTTGTTGTTTTTATAAAAATTATTAAAGTTTCATTAAAAGCCCTTTTTTAACAAAAATAAAAAAATAAAAAGTGCGCATTTTTAAGCAAATTAAAAAATTTTTCAAGTTCAAACTTAACCTTAAATTTCCCCACAACCACTGTACTGATTTTAATAAAACTAAAATGGATAAAATCTTAAGATGTTATCTACTCACGAAGAAAAGAATTTAGAAAAATCTTCATTAGTTCAAACGTAGTATAGTGGCACATTTAAAGAGATGTCGGCCAAAAGTCTTCAAAAAAAATTTTTTTTGTGTCATCGATTTAATATTTTTTTATATAAAAGTAAACACGTAGAAACTTCGAAATCCAGAAATTTAAGTTCTTATTGTAGCAATACATTAGTGGCGAGGTGTGCCTATTTTGTTGGCACGGTCAGTTTACTTAGGAAATACTTATTATTATTAGCGTCACTGTACGTTTGGAATTTAGGATAACTGCTTATGTTTTATATACAAGTATTTACTTATTTACTCAACATTTCTATGTGACCATTTACTCGTTATTTCTATGTGACCATATCTTTCTCTTTCTTTCTCATGTTCTTGTATAATGTACTTTATTTTGCCATCTACTCATAATTATTACCTATGTATTAGTTTTTAAGTTGAATTTGAATAAAAGATGCGAGGCAAAGACAGTTTAAGTTTGATCGCTTATAGAACAAGACGTTTTTGAATTTTATTTAGTAAAACTCCTACAAAATCAGAAGTGGGATAAATACCTTTAAAAGAAAATAAAAACTTGAAAATTTTTTTTCCCCTTTAAATTTAAAATAAAACAAATGGAAACTGTTTGTGGCGAAATGTATACAATGGCACGTTTGCGGTTGTGGCTTCAAGGCCTCGGTCTGTCCACCTCTGGAACAAAGAGTGCATTGGTGATAAGGCTAAACAATTTGTCAGCAGAGGAAAGAGGAGAGTGCCCAACTGTAGAGTCGAATGAAGAGGTGGTGCATTTGGAAAACGATAGTGTAGAAAATGAGTGTGTAGAGGGAAGCCAAATAGTGTGCCCAAGTGGAAGTGGTATGGTGCGCGAGGAAAATGAGTGTCAGAAAAGAAGAAATGATTGTGAAGTTCAGCGGCAAAATGAGTGTTTGGAAGGAAATAAAGATAGATATGGGCTTATGAGTACAATACTAAAAAGAGAATTAGAAGTGATAAAACGGGAACGGGAGTTGCTACGTAGAGAAAACGAACTACTGAGAATGATAGCTGAAAATGATAGAAAGTGTCAAAGTGAAATGGGCAAACGTAGTACAGAAAGTGCACAAAATAAGGAGCCAGTCGAATGTATCCAAAGCCAATCTGAAAATTTGGGTTTGGGTGGTGACAATAACAAGTTCAATGTCTCGTTTGGTGTTTTAAAGGATATGATTCCTGATTACGACGGAACATTATTATCAGAGGTTTGGATTAATCAGTTTCGGAGTATAAGCCGTATGTATGCCGTCGACGAAAACACCAAGAAAGCGTTGTTAATTTGCAAGTTAAGAGGAAAAGCCCAAATATGGTTACATTCCAAACCAAATTTTGTCGACGAAACCTCTTGTGAACTTTTGGAAGAAATGGCTGCAAATTTTTGTACTAAAGACAACAAGCTTATGATGCGACGCACTTTTGAGGCACGTAAGTGGAAGTATGCTGAGCCATTTATTGAATATTATAACGAGAAAACAATGCTAGCCAGCAGAATTGGAGTGGATGAGGAGGAGCTAGTTGACCAAATGATTGATGGTATTCCCGACACTCAATTAAGAACACAGGCTAAATTGCAGTGTTTTACCGACAAATCCAAGCTGCTACAAGCCTTTTCAAGAATAGACCTCAAGAAACCAATGCAGCAATTTCAAAAAAGAGGTGACCAGGTTAGCGATGGCAACGATAAAAAATATAGGTGTTACAACTGCAACTCATTCGGGCACTTTGCGTCAGAATGTGAAAAGCCGAAGAGAGAGATGGGTGCTTGTTATGGGTGTGGAAGCACGAATCACCGTGTCATGTCTTGTCCAGAGCGGAAGAAGTCTGTTAATTTGTTAAGCGGCGATGAATATGTAAGATATTATAAGTTTTACTTAAAATCTAGTTGTAATTTTAAATTTCCCTTAGAATGCTTGATAGACTCAGGTAGCAGCATCAGCTTTGTGAAGATGTCGTCTTTTTTGAAGTATATGAATTCTAATGATATTTTATGTTCTTGTAGTAGATTTTTTGGAATAAATGGTTCGAGATTGAACGTTTATGGTAAATTTGAGTGCTGTACTCTTATATGTGACAGAGAAGTTAGTTTTGAGATGTTTGTTGTGTCCGATGGGACAATGTCATATGAGTGCATATTAGGTAGAAATTTTTTGAACAGGGCAGGATTTAGATTAGCGCCTTGCTTCATGGATTGTAAGGACCATGGGGAGGAGGATTTTGAGCGAACTATTTTGGCTGTCGATGTGGGTTATGATAATGAATATGATTTGACTGTTGGGGATGATATTGGATACAGTCATAGGAGGAAACTTGACGATATGTTTATGAGCCAACCAGTTACTTCACGTGTATCGTATGCCGATGCTGCTAAGGCTAGTTCTATCCCCACACAAAATATTTCACCGCCAAATAATTCAACGAATGCAAATTCAAGCTTTAACTTTAGTCGCCTTGAAGCTACTATTGAGAATCTGGTGCTAACTATAAACAACTTTACAACAAATATGACTACCATGATGCAAGAAATGCTGAGAATGCAGAATACTCTGCTTCAAGCATTAATTAACAAGCCATGAACACGTTAAAAATATGTTTCTGGAACGCAAACGGCATTCGCCAACATAAAAATGAACTTGAGCACTTCCTTACGGAAAAAAATATTGATATAATGTTGGTCTCTGAGACTCATTTGACTTCTAGAAGCCTCTTTAAAATGAATGGCTACACTTTATATGATACAAAGGACCCTAGAGGGAGAGCATGCGGTGGATCAGCAATTCTAATAAAGTCAAGACTCAAGCACTATATTCTTGACAACATTTGTGAAGAACATCTACAAGCAACAAATATCTGCATTGAAAATTTTTGTACAAATTTCGTGATATCTTCAATTTACTCCCCTCCCAGATTTTCAATCACTGAGGACCAATACGAGAAGTTCTACAAATCTCTTGGACCTTGTTTCGTAGCAGCTGGCGACTACAATGCTAAGCATACGTTCTGGGGTTCGCGTCTTACTACGCCTAGAGGTAGGGCGTTGTTCAACACAATATCAAAAATGGGATTGGATGTTATTTCGAGTGGGGAGCCTACTTACTGGCCTACTGACGTACGCAAAATTCCGGATATTATAGATTTCGGCGTCATAAAAAGTATCTCTAGGGAATTAATCCACGTTGAAGCTTCCCTAGATCTCTCGTCCGATCACTCTCCCACGATCGTTACAATCTGTAGCCCACTGAGAAGCGCTTTACCTCACCCATATGTCAAGATGATAAATCGTGTTAATTGGCTGGGATTCAAAAAATATCTTAGTAGTCATTGCACAGAAAATATTACGCTAAGATCACCCAATGATATTGAATGGAACATTGCAAATCTTAACGAGAATATTAAACAAGCTTCTGAACATGCCACTACCTCTCATCCGCATACTGTGTTCAATAAAATTTATTCTACAGACGTTGAACATCTCGTACGTGAAAAAAGAAGAGCTAGAAGGGAATGGCAACAGCACAGATCACCTCAACACAAAATCAGATTTAAAGAGTGCACTAAAAGACTCCAAGAGTTGCTTGCATCTGAAAAAACTGCATCTTTTAAAAATTATCTGGAAGGGCTTGATGTCACACCAGCATCTAATTACTCTTTGTGGCGTGCTGCTAAAAAGCTTAAAACACCCGTTGAGTTTAAGCCACCTCTGCGCACATCTACCGGAGGTTGGGCAAGAAGCGATACTGAAAAAGGTAAAATTTTTGTTGAGCATTTAAAATCCGTTTTTACACCAAATACATGTACCGGTGTTGCTGATTTGCCGAGTGTAGTTGCTCTACCCCCTCGACCCTTAAAATTTACGATGTGTGATGTACAAAAACTAATTGCCGAGCTCAACCCGAAAAAAGCTCCCGGTATGGATGGAATTAGTAACCAGATGCTGATTAAGTTACCTCGTACTGCAATTAGAATCCTGTTATTCATTTTTAATGCCATTTTACGACTGGAGTATTATCCAGACTGCTGGAAGCTTGCCAAGGTTAAAATGATTCCAAAGCCAGGTAAAGATCTTACCAAGGCTGAGTCATATAGGCCAATAAGTTTACTGTCAACAATGTCAAAGCTTTTTGAAAAGCTCCTCATGGCAAAATTGTCTTCAATTTTAACTGATAATGGGTGCATCCCGGACCATCAATTTGGTTTTAGAAGCCAGCATAGCACCATTGAGCAAACGCATAGATTGGTTCAATTTATCAGAAAAACATTTGAGGAAAAGAAGTATTGTTCTGCTCTGTTTATTGACGTTTCTCAGGCATTTGATAAAGTGTGGCATGAAGGCCTGATTTTGAAATTGAAGACATATTTACCAATAAACATTCTAAATCTTTTGGAAAGTTACATTGTTGCACGAAAATTTACAGTTGTGGAAGGACACTTTATGAGTATGCCTGAAACTATCTCATCCGGTGTGCCACAGGGGAGTATACTGGGGCCATTTTTATATTTGATTTATACTTGTGATATGCCTGTGAGCAGTAGTATCCACACTTCTACATTTGCCGACGATACCGCCTGCCTTAGTATGCACGTAAACCCTGATGAGGCATCCCGAAAACTCCAGGAACACATTAGCCAGATGGAACTATGGTTAAACTTATGGAGAATTAAGGTAAATGAACAAAAGTGTGTCCATATAACATTTACCTTACGAAGAGATACTTGTTCCCCCATTCGGATTAATAATCAAGTTGTTCCTCAACATTCACATGTGAAATATCTTGGTATACACCTCGATCGACGGCTTACATGGAAACATCACATTGACTATAAGTTAACTCAAATGAAACTAAAATTAACTCAGGTACATTGGCTGATTGGCAGAAATTCAACACTCAGCCTAGACTGCAAGCTTTTAATATACAAGTCGATTTTAAAGCCAATATGGTGTTACGGTATCCAGTTATGGGGCACTGCTTCAGCTTCCAATGTAGAGCGAATTCAACGAAGACAAAACAAAATTTTAAGGTTAATAACATCTGCTCCATGGTACATTAAGAATTCAAATATACATCGTGATTTAAATATGCCACTAGTGATTGAAGAAATTGCAAAATACGCAGGCAAATATCTAACGAAACTCGAGTCACATCCTAATCCGCTTGCTCGTAATATTTTGAACTTTACTGGACACATCCGCTTAAAAAAGAGAGATACAAGGGCTCTAATACTAAACAATCCGAATGAAGTTGCTTGAAATTTTTTATTTTTTTTTTTTTTTGCTTATCACTACTTATGTATTATTTACAACTATCACTTAGTTAGGTCTGGCATTGGTCGGGCCTATTAATTATATGTTAGATTTAAGATTTGAATACTTATTGTTAGTTCATATATGAAGATACAATAAATAAAAAAACATGCATAAAAAAAAAAAAAAAAAAAAAAATGTTTATCGAATATTATATACGACCTGAGCGGCCCCCTGAACCAAAGGTTTATAGCGAAATAAAACTGAGATTAAATGATGATAAATCTTTTAGTTGTAACCCTAGAAGGTTATCGTATGCGGAGAGGATTGAATTACAAAAACTATTAGATGCATATTTGAGGAAGGGATATATAAGGCCGAGTGAATCAGAGTTTGTATCACCTATAGTTTTGGTAAGAAAGCGAACTGGGGACCTAAGAATGTGTGTCGACTATAGAGTCCTAAACAAGGTGACCATGAAGGATACCCTATTCCTTTGATTGACGACTTGTTGGATAGACTTTCGGGCAAAAAATTTTTTACAAAGTTGGACTTGAAGAACGGATTCTTTCATGTCTTTGTACACCCGGATTCGGTGAGATATACCTCATTTGTGACTCCTTTGGGACAGTTTGAATTTCTGAGGATGCCGTTTGGCTTGAAAAATGCACCCTCACTTTTTCAAAGATTTATAAACACAATCTTTTCCGATATGGTAAGAGATGATAAGGTTATAATTTATTTGGATGATATTATGATAGCTACAGTTGATGTTGACGAACATTTTGTTATTTTGAGGGAAGTGTTTAAGAGGATGGTGGAGAACAATTTGGAATTAAGGATTGACAAATGCGAGTTTTTGCAGACATCAGTGGGATATTTAGGGTACGTTATTGATGGGAGTGGGGTCCGTGCTCACGATAGGGGATTACTTTCCATAGAAAATTTTCCGGTACCAGGGAATCAGCATTCGGTACAGAGTTTTTTAGGCTTATGTTCGTATTTTAGGAGATTTATCAAGGACTTTTCGATTATTGCAAAACCTTTATATGACTTGACGAAAAAGGATAAGAAGTTTGTGTTTGGTGAGATTGAACTTAGGGCTTTTGAGACATTGAAAGAGAAATTGGTAGGAGCGCCTGTGTTGGCATTGTACGATCCTGGGCATGAGACGGAGCTTCATTGTGATGCAAGTTCGATTGGTTTCGGGGCTGTTTTAATGCAGAGGAAGGATGACGGCAGATTTCATCCGATTTTTTATTTTTCAAAGAGAACAACGGATACTGAATCTAAGTACCATAGCTTCGAGCTTGAAACATTAGCCATAATCTACGCTTTGAAACGGTTTCGTGTGTATTTGCAGGGAAAGAAATTTAAGATTGTGACTGATTGCAATTCTTTAACAATGACTTTAGGTAAGAAAGAACTTAATCCAAGGATTGCACGTTGGGCTTTGGAGCTTCAAAACTATGATTATGATCTAGAACATAGGTCGGGAAATAGAATGCAACACGTGGATGCGTTAAGTAGGAGCACTAATGTGATGGTGATTGAGTCGAATACATTTGAGGAGAATCTTGTGATTTGTCAGAACAGGGATAGTAGGTTGAGATGTTTGAAGGATGAGTTGCAGAAAACTGAGCATAATTTGTACGAAATGAGGAATGGTATACTATATAGGAAGACTAAGGATGATAATTTGTTGTTTTACGTCCCAGAGGAGATGGAAGGTAACGTAATGTATAAATACCATAACGAAATGGGTCACATCGGTATGGATAAGATGACCGAATTGATCCAGAAGACTTATTGGTTTCCCAAAATTAAGGCAAAAGCTGCATCTCACGTGCGGAATTGTTTGAATTGTATTGTGTATTCCCCTAAGAATGGCAAGGAGGAGGGATTTTTGCATAGTATACCGAAACCCGATATACCGTTTGATGTCGTACATATAGATCATTACGGACCGGTGGATAAGGGTAGATCGTTGAAGCATGTTCTTGTTGTGGTGGATGCTTGCACCAAATTTGTTAGACTATATCCGACAAGGACTACTAATGCGAGGGAGGCTATTTCGGCATTGAAGGAATATTTTAGATCCTATAGTCGACCTAGGTGCATAGTAAGTGATCGCGGGGCTTGTTTCACGTCAAAAGATTTTGCGGATTTTTTGTTAGCTAATAATGTTGCTCATGTTTTGATCGCCACTGGCTCCCCTCAGGCAAATGGACAGGTTGAGAGGGTTAACAGGTCAATAGGGCCAATGTTGGCGAAATTGGTAAATCCTGGGGACGGGATATTTTGGGATACTCAACTTGAACAGGTAGAATATAGTCTTAATAACACATTTCACAGAGCCGTCGGAGAACATCCGAGTGTGTTGCTATTTGGAGTAGGTCAAAGGGGAAGGGTTATTGATTTGATAAGGGAGGGTTTGGATGAAACAATTGGTTTCCAACGGGACAGTCTTGGTGAGGTTAGACGGGTGGCTTGTGAAAAACAGAGAAAAATGCAGGACTACAATGAGGGATATGTGAATAAACGTAGAAAGCGTCCAACAATATACGAAAATAATGATTACGTAATGGTAAGAAACTTTGATTCAACGGCTGGTGTATCTCGGAAACTGATCCCGAATTTTAAAGGGCCCTATAGAATATCTAAAGTCCTTCGCAATGATCGATACCTTCTTGAGGATGTAGATGGATTCCAGCAGTCGCGTACGCCATACAGGGGTGTGTGGTCAGCTGCTAATATGCGGCCATGGTTCAGGGGACGTGAAGGGTCTAACAGGTAATGTGAGATCAGGGGATCTCATGGTCAGGACGGCCGAGTTGTAGCAATACATTAGTGGCGAGGTGTGCCTATTTTGTTGGCACGGTCAGTTTACTTAGGAAATACTTATTATTATTAGCGTCACTGTACGTTTGGAATTTAGGATAACTGCTTATGTTTTATATACAAGTATTTACTTATTTACTCAACATTTCTATGTGACCATTTACTCGTTATTTCTATGTGACCATATCTTTCTCTTTCTTTCTCATGTTCTTGTATAATGTACTTTATTTTGCCATCTACTCATAATTATTACCTATGTATTAGTTTTTAAGTTGAATTTGAATAAAAGATGCGAGGCAAAGACAGTTTAAGTTTGATCGCTTATAGAACAAGACGTTTTTGAATTTTATTTAGTAAAACTCCTACATTATTTCGACTATTTTTTTTCGAATAGGGTGATCAAAAACCAGTGTTGCCAAAACGGCGGTTTTCCCGCTATATATGACTATATTTTGCTGTCATTAGCGGCAAGTCTATTTAAAAAACCACCAGCGGGAATTTTAGCGGAAGAATTTCTTAGTTGACGGATTTTCAGCGTTTTTCTGAAACTTAGAAAGGAAGGTATTGAATCAAAAAAAAGTATATTTAACGCAGCTATGCGACACGTACCTTGGTATTTATGTTGAGTTTTTTTCTATATAAACACGTACAGCGAAAAGAAACTAACGTTACTTTTTTGCAAATAAAAAATTGACATATTGTGGTCGTGTAGTATAATGTGAAAATTTAAGTGGTTAAAAATAATAGCTTATGTATATACATACGAGTATAAAAGTGAACAAATCTCTTAATTAGTGAATAAAATGTAATTCAAGATTAAAATTATATTACAAAACTTCAAGAAAAACGGCAAGATATTATTCCACACGTGTATACCAATTAGAGTCTAAAATATTGAAAATATACTGAATCAACTTCAACATTAATATTATAAGATGGAATATGCCCTTGGATTCTACTTTTTCCTGTGCCTATGCTCTGTAACTTTGGTGAGAACTTTTCCAAACGAAAAGTTTATTGTCATTCTGTGAAACAGAGGATGACTAACGAAAAATTTAGTTGCTCATGTTTCTTTTAAGCTTATTTCAGGTTGTATATAAATCAGCCTGTGAAAAACAGGACAACCAATGTAATTGTTTGATTTTTCTCGACGCGAAAACTTCTCGCAAGTTACAGAACACAGGAACTGGTTCGATGTTTGTGTATGGAAACTCTGCAGGAAATAAAATACCTACTCAAAGAGTAGGCTGAGTTTTGCTTACAAATATTGGGGAATTATGAGATTCCAACATACATAAATCTATCCATATGTATACATATTTTATAAAATTTATATTATTCTTTTTTTACCAATAAACCATAAAAAAGACATATGTTGGTTATAAAAAATCCAGCGGTTATATTAGCGTTTATTTTTATTCAGATAGCGGTTTTTAGCGGGGTTTCAGGGGTTATATGGTGGGAAATGCCTGCAACATTTTGGCAACACTATCAAAAACACTCTTTTTTAAGAGAAGCTGAAATTCAAAATATTTTAGAAAATTTTTGAACTTCAAGAGGACATAACTTTTTTGGTTTTATATATTTTTGAAAAAAATTTATTCTTTACGCAATATCATTTCTTAACTTATAAAATAAATAAAAAAATTGTGCCTTGCTTTGCTCGAGTCCCAGATTTGGAGATTGCAATAAAGGTCTAAGATATACCCAAATCTCGATGTTCAGTGGAACGCAAATTTTTTTCTGCGAAAAACTTCGTAAAATGACTTATAATGTGTTATAGAACGTACTTTGAGCTATAATTATATTAAAATTTTTTAAATTTATATTTACTTCTCTAGGAACTACAATGATTTTACTGCTTGCATGTTGGATATTTTAGGTATGGGAGTGCGGTATATCTACATGTATTTGTGTGTGTATTGTGTGTATGTTTTTCTTTTTTTCGAAGAAGTTTTATTAATGAAGAGGGTATAATAAAAGACTGTTATTATAATGCATTAAATGCATTTATGTAATTTAGGCCAATAAAAAATTATAGTTACATATAAGCGGGGGTAGGTACATGAATTGTTGTACTTGGACTGATATATTCGACCTTTTGTTATAACTTTATTGTTTACCCAGGTAGCTGCTGCTCATATAAAGGTTAAAATACAGTAAACAAATCAGGTTTTCTTGAAACATGTTTCTTTAATTCTCTTTTAAAACTGCCCGGTTGTTTAGACACAGACAGTTTGTGTTCTTTTTAATGAGTTTTGAACATGAGAATGAAATAACAAAAGAAAATTGAAGTTACTTGCGGTACAAGCATGTCTGTACTCCTCTTCTTTCCTCTCTCTCGTTGAAACATATACCTGCTTCAAGAAAACTTGATCCTCACAAAAACATAAATGTGAAAAAAGGCCAAGTTCCTGTCCTAAATTTCGGCCATCAAAACTAGTGAGATACAAATTTTGACCAAGTTCGTGTTTGGTACAATATCTATCACTGCAATTGGTATGCATTATCAAAATTTTTAATCGTAAGGGTGTTATATAATTTTATATTTTTATATTTTATATTTATTTAAATAAATAGTATATTTAAATGTGCTGATCCGAAGTACATGAAATATGAGGTTTAAATTGTATGGGCTTGAGATAAATATTTTAAATTTGGTATTTTAATTGTGTGCGTTATTTTAACCCGCCCCCGGGTTAAAATCTTCGGGTTTTCAGATTTTTCTAGTTAGTTGCTAATCTAGACCTACTTGTTTATTAAATTTTATTCAAATTTAATTTAATTTTATTTATTTATTAAAGCTAACTAGCGTATATTTTATTTATTTTGCTCTTATGGGTGTGATGACGCCCACTTTTTCCATATCAATACCTGCTGTAGCCATAAGTTATCTTTCCTGTCGATTTTCGTTGAAAATGGATAGTAATAAATATGTAGTATATTCAAATATGATGACCCGAAGTACATGAAATAGGAGGCTTAAATGGTATGGGTGTGTTAACACCCCCTTTTTCAACGAAAATTTATAGCCTAGTACAAGGCAACATGTGTGCCAAGTTTCAAAAAAATCGCTTGAGTTTAACGCCTTAGATTTGTTTTTTAAATTCTGAGCCTTATGGGCGCAGCCCTGCCTACCTAGGTAAAATTTTTGAGTTTTCAGATTTTTCTATTCATTTGCTAATCTGTAATTACTCGTTTATCAAATTTCAGCTCACTAGCGCAAATTAAAATTTTTAATGGTATGGGCGTGCTCCCGCCTACTTTTTTTAACCCCCCAAATTATTTGGCTAACAGTTATCTTTCCTGTTTAGTTTCTTTAGAAACGGATAATAGTGAATACATAAATTGTACATTTAAATGTGCTGACCCGAAACACATAAAATAGGAGGGTTAAATTGTTTTCAATAAAAATTTAGAGCCTCGTATTATGTGTGCCAAATTTTAATAAAATCGCTTGAGTTAAACGCCTTAGAAATGTTTTTTTAATTCTTAACTTTATGGGCGTGGCCCCGCACCCTTGGTTAAAATTTTCGGCTTTTCAGATTTTTTAGGTGAGTACTCACTTAGTTCTACTTGTGTACCAAAGTTCAGCTCACTAGCGCAAATTTTAATTTTTATGGGTGATACCCCTCCCTCCTAGGTAAACTTTTTGAGTTTTCAGATTTTTCTAGTTCATTGCTCACCAAGATCTACTCGTGTAAAAAATTTCAGCTTTCTAGCTATAGCGGAAGTTCTTCATCAATTTGATGAGTGTGTTAGTGAGTATGTCTTAAAATATGTACTTTTTGCACCTCCATATGTCCGGAACCTTTCATTGTATTTTCCAATTTTCCAATTTTGCATATGAGGTAACACGAATTTATTTTAATTATGTTTTAAATTTTATAATTTTACGATTGCGGGGCACAAAGTTCTGACGGTTGTAAAAACAGCTCGAATGGCTTCCTGCAAATATACACACTGCGTACATTGGCCGGAACATGGCCTGGCGCGCTACCGTGCGCCTAGATGTGTATAAAAACAGAAAAAATTAATAAAAACGATCAATATAGTCAAAACGATGGATAAGTTCAGTTATAACGATCTTGCTAAAATTTATTTTGAACAAAAAAGCAAAAATTAAGTTATAATCCACATTTTAAAAGACCCTTATTTTGAGTTGTGCGGCCATTAAAAAAATAATAGTTTCTTAACCCGATTAAATAATCGGTATAATTAATGTTATAGAAATAAGGAAAAATGTTTAACTGCAACAAACAATGGCTGACAGGCGAACTTGTATTTGAAAGCCAACCAAATTATGGCAACACAGCAAGACAATTTTTTTCTGATCCTGAAACTGCTGCTGCTATTACAGGAGTAGATGTTGAATTAATAAAACGCTGCAAAATCATACTGCAAGTAATATCATGCAATAAAAAGGTAAATACAAGAAAATTTGGTCAGTATGCTAATGAAACAGCGAAACTATACAAGGAAAAATATGATTGGAGGAATATGCCATCGGCAGTCCATAAAATACTTTATCATGGGGAAAACATTATTCAACACAATATGCTGCCGATTGGAGATCTTTCTGAAGAAGCGCAAGAAAAAAGGAACAAAGATTATAGATATTTTCGCGAGCACAATACAAGAAAAATATCTAGATATAGTACCAATGAAGACCTCTTTAATATTTTACTGTGCACTTCTGATCCATATATCTCCAGCATTCAAAAAAAGTGGAATTCCACCCCCATGGAATTGGACAAACACGCCTAGCAGCTTCCTGAAGATAAACAGGAGATATACTAAGATGAAATTTTCACTAAGCCAGTTAAATGAAAAATGTATTCTATGCAAATTAACATAAAAATTTGAGCAAAAAAGCACAATAAATATTGACAATTTATAAAAGAAATTTAATTTTATTTGGAATAAAAATACTTTCTTAGAATTTATGGTAAAACCTTTTTTCGGATATGGATCTCCTACATATCTGTTATGGATTCACGTTTAAAATATATTTTTAAATTGTTCATAAAATAATAACATGCAAAGCTGTAGAACTTACATTTGTTAGTGAATTATGATCACCAAGGCTATGTTACGAAATTTGACATACAAGGGTCCTATGAGTAAATTTGGAGCGATTGCCCTAAAATTTCACAGGGATATCAATGACTAAAATAAAACTAGTTTTGCTAAATATTATATCAATATTAATATATTTTAAACAATTATGAGCTTAAAACCCATTGGAGAAGAGGGGTAAAGGTCAAAATAAAATGGACCCGCGTGGACGGCTTAATTAAGTATGTAATTTTTTAGTTCAGTTAACGTTACTTTTTATAAAATGCAATGTTAAATTACTACATTCACAAATTTATTTTTTTTAAGGCCGTAAATACCTATATTTTTAAAAGTAATTTTTCAATCATATATAAGTGTACTTAAATATTGCCCAATTTTAAAGTTAATACATTTCATTGAAGCTTAAAATGTTTTCTATCCAACAAAAAAAGTTTCATTAAAAAATTTTAACCCAGTCAAAAGTTATAGAACAATGTGCCACTGTGCGTCGGCTTGTAGTCAAATTTCTTGCTTCACTGGCGCAGCAGTTTTTTCATCAGCTTTTTTCTTTGCTAAAGCAAATTTGTCAAAATTTTACATTTTTAAAAAATATATCATTTGGCATAGCAGAGAAATTATATTTTTTCCCCAGAGTCAAATATTTTTTTACCATATTACTTTTCTACCGTTTTGCACACGCCCCTTTATTAGAGATTATTGTGTCACACTTTAAAACGTAAATTTTTGCTTAAAACGAACGCCAAGTTTCATTTTTCTAAATAAAGAGTTGAAAAAAATTAACACTTTTTTTAAATGTCTGAATTATATTCGCCTGTATGTACATTATAAATATGCAATAAAAATAAATTGTTACATAAAAATATTATTTTTAATATAAAGACGTACATTTTTTATAATATTTTCGGAAGTCTGAAAGTTCCGAAAATCTTGGGTTTACAGTTCGGAATTTCGAGACTCCATCCTAAATCCCGAAGCGCAGGATTTTTAAAAACAAGTCCCGATTAGTATCTCCAGTCAGCACGGTGCAGATTTTTTGTTGTAGCAAAATATAATTCAATTATTTATAAATTGCATTTATAATTTTAATAATCTTTTCTTCATAGAGCGAAAAGAGCGGTATGTTTCACGGGGCCTATGGCGATATTAAATATAAATCCTGTACATAAATATGTAAGAGGGACAGAGAGAAAACCGGTTTGCACCAACTTGCAATATATGTACTAGTGATGTAACGAATGTCAAATTTTGATATTCATGAATTTGAATACGAATACGAATATTTGAAACGATATTCGCGAGTACGAGTTTTATATGTGAAATTTATAGCCACAAATTTGGGGTTACACTTGCTGTTGCAAAATGAAATATGAAAAATTTTTTAGGAAAAAGAACTTCAACAGGGGTATAAAATATAATATAAATTCTATTAAAAACTAGCTGAACCCGGTCCACGTTGCTGGCCCTAGGCAAACATTAGCATTGGCATTGGTGGTACAATATGAAAATTGGATTTTGCCCACGAAAAAACTAAATATTGCGCTATTTGTCCCACGAACTTCAAACTACACAGAAACACGCCTCATAAAGCATGTATATAAAGTTTGGTCAAAATCGGTGCACTAGTTCTTGAGTTGCGGTGCAAAATCATAAAAGAAATTAATATTACGCCATCTGTCGGACGATCTGCAAACTACACATAAACACTAGTCCGCATAGAGCATGTATATAAAGTTTGGTCAAAATCGGTTCAGTAGTTACGGTGCAAAAAAAATACACAAAAAACTAAAAATTGCGCCATTTGTCGGACGAATTACGAACTACACAGAAACACTACTCACGGCCCATAGAGAATATATATAAAAACACGCGCCGGTCTCTTACAAATTTTTGGAAGGCGAAAGCCTGTTGGGGCATTGAAGAGTTCACCCCTAACAAATATATATTAAGATTAAATGAAAATTTATATTTAGCCATTTATATAAAAATCGTTTAAAATTTATGCACCTATTTATTTAATTTCGCCAAATTCAGGGGAATACGAATGTCTAAAAATGGCCGAATATTTGGCAATTCGAATACAAATGTGAACACTCGTGCATCAGTAATATGTACATATTACAACCTTTTTATACACAATAAAATAAAAGAGAAAGTTAAAAAGTAATAGTACTTGCTTTAGTTTTTTATATTTATTTCCCAACTTGTTTGCATACTCAAAGTATTTTAAATCCATACAATGTTTTTTAATAGTTCATAAAATTCCGCCAAATACACACCTTATTACATATCTAATATGTATGTATTTTAGAATTAACGAATTCTTGAGCGTGTGCTAGACAGATCAATATGTATCCTGTCGAAAATTAAGTTAAATTTAAACTAACTTTAAGATAACTATTTCGGAGCTAGAATGGACTGACACTTGGATTACTTTTGAATGTAATCAGCTGACCATTTTAACATTGCGATGTCCTAGATGATAGTCAATTGTCACACTCTACATTACTTTCACGTAGCTTAAAGTTGATTTTTTTAAATCACCTGGTAGCCAGTAAATTTAAAATCCTCACAAAAACATAAATGTGAAAAAAGGACAAGTTCCTTTCAAAAATTTCGGCCATTTAAGTAGTGAGATAAAAATTTTGACCAAGTTCTTGTTTAATATGCATTATATAAATTTGTAACCGTAAGTTTATCATATAATTTCTAGATAATCTGCTATATTGATATTTATTTAATATTTTTGTTAGAGTTTTTAAATTAAAACACAAAATATTTTTTTACAAAATATTAAAAATTAAGTTTAATTTATTTGAAGTTTCAAAACAAGAATGAATAATTAAAAATGAAAATTTTATGACATGAATGAAAATAATTCAATGCCAACATGATTATAAATAATTATTATTGATGAAGTTGATTTATTTGCAAGTGCCTCCAACATCTCTTCTTTTTAAAATTAATCGGATATTCCAAATCTGTAAGGGGGCTTGCGATTTCGTTGTGGTCTTAAATGCATGACGGGAGGTTCAGCCATAGGAGTGCTGAATGCAAACGAAGTGCTTGATTGATTATCAGGAATGCATGGTGGAGTATTTTGTACAATTCTTCGCTCAGGATTTAACGTAGATAAATTATTTTCTGCTTGTTGCTGCTGATGTGATTGATTTATAATACTGGGCTTAATTCCAAATAACTCCAACAAAAGTTGTATTGAGTCTGACTGACATACATTGTTATTATCGTATCGCCTTTTAACTTGGTTAGCATGAGACCTAATCAATTTTGTTTTATTATCAAAAATGTAAACATTATAGTTAACGTTTCCAACTTTTTCGACTACAGAGCCTGGAATCCACACCATTTTATTATTTTTATGTACTTGAGCGTAAATAAGATCTTTCGGTTCAAAACTTCTGTCCTTGGCTACATATTTAAAATTGAATTGAGTTTCCATTTTAGTATTACGTTGTAATGGTAAAATTGAATGTTGAGGCTTTAGTAAGTCTAATGTTGTCTTAATTTTACGTAAAAGAAATAATTCTGCAGGAGACTTAAAATTGTCTCTTGGAGTTGAGCGATACGTTTGAAGGAATACTTGGAGTATTTCGTGACTATTTCCCTCAACCTTAAGTTTTTGTAAAGCTTGTTTAAGCGTTCTTACAAATTTTTCTGATTGACCATTTGATTGTGGATGGTAAGGTGCAGTCTTTATATGATTGATTCCACGCAGTTTGACAAATTGTTCAAACTGCTCACTGACAAATTGCGTACCTTTGTCTGAGACTATTGTATCACAGTCTCCATATCTTGAAAACATTTCTGAAAGTTTAGATATAACTGTTGAAGACGTATGTTTGAGACTTGATATATTTCAGGCCACTTTCAGTAGGCGTCTATTATTACAAAATAATATTGCGAATTGCATGGTCCCGCTATATCAATATGTAAACGCTCCATTGGTTTTGATGCCAACGGCCATGACTGTAATGTATGCTTTGTGGGTGCTGTTGCTGCAACTGCGCATTTATGACAGCTTCTTACATAAAATGCAATGTCATCATCTATTCCTGGCCAGTAAACGTGACTCCTTGCCAATGCTGTCATACGTTCTTTTCTAGGATAGCCACGATGCAACTGTTTTGTTATCATGTTTCTTAGACAATTTGGTATAACGATTCTGTCATTATACATTAAACAACCTTTAATTTCACATAAACTTTCTCGTCTGGAATAAAATTGTGTAAGTTCTGCATTCCGATTTGATTTCCAGCCATGTTTGAGTGAATGAATGACTGATTGTAATACCGAACATTTCTGTGTTGCTTGTTTTACCATGTTGAAAATAACAGGCAGCTCATTAAAATGATCCATTAGTGTTGCGGAACAGTTTTCTTCAAAATTATTATTCAATTATTATTTCTTCATCTGGTTTTAACTCATTGTCGATAAGTCTTGAAAGCATGTCAACATAGCCAAATTCTTTAGTACTTATGTACTGAATTTTGAAATTGTACAGCATTAAAGTGAGTGCCCATCTTTGAAGTCTGTTTGCTGCGTATACGGAAATACCTTTTTTATTGCCAAAAATTGATAAAAGCGGTTTATGGTATGTGCACAAAATAAACTCTCGCCCATATATATACTTGTGAAATTTTTTTACGGCGTATACTAGACCTAATGCCTCCTTCTCAATGTGAGAGTAATTTCTTTCTGCAGGAGTGAGAGTACGAGACGCATGTTCAATTACTTTTTCTGATTTGTCAGGAAAAATATGACAAATAAAAGCTCCAATGCCTTTTCCAGAAGCATCTGCTGCTACTTTTATTGGTACATCTGGGTTGTAGTGAGTTAAAAGAAGATCAGAATTTAAAATATTTTTAAAATTTTCGAACGACTGCTGACATTCTATTGGCCACGTCCACTTTTTTAAAGGAAAATTTATAGCCTTTCACAAAACTGCTTACGCCAACAATTTAAAGTTCATGTTTTAGTTCTAAACTTAATAGGCGTAACTCCACCCCTATGGCTATATTTTCCTGATTTTAAGATTTTTCTAGTTAGTTTCGAGCTTAGACCTAATTGTCTATCAAATTTTACCTCATTAGCGAAAATTTCAATTTTTTGTTATTATGACAAGCTCAATTTTTCAAACTCAAGAATTTATTTGACGAGTGTTTATCTCTCCTGTTGAGTTTCGTTGGAAACATTTAATAATAAATACATAAATAGTATATTTAAATGTGCTGATCCAAAGTATATACATGAAATTGGAGGGCAAATTTTGTGGGTTTGTAAAGCCCATTTTGTTTAAAGAACATTTGTGCCCTTAATTATGAAAGTGGTGTAAGTCATATGCATTTTTGCTTCGAAATATCAAATAAATCTCACAAAAACTTTAATAAATATTGGATAAATTTATGTTAATCGATACCATTACAACTCTACATTTAAATGGTGCATAATATAAAAATATGTTTTGATTTGTTTAAAAGTAATCTAATAAATACGTCGACCAAAGATATATAAGACTTAGCCCACTTTCATAATTAAGGGCACATTTATAACCTTGTATTATTGCAACATGTAACCCAAATTACAATAAATCGCTGGAGTTAAACGCATTGGATTCACTGTTGCCAGAAACGCAGATTTATCTGGATTTTGCTGATTTTTGCCCTCCAAAAAAACGAAATCCAGATTTGAAGATTTTTGACCTAAAAACGCAGATTTTTCTATCAACTCCAATTATATTTTTTTTCTATTACTGCTACTACTTTTTGTTTCTATTATGTGTGAACAACTCATAATTTAGAGAGTTAAAATTTTTTAACTTAGAAGACATCATTAAAGAAAAAGAAGAAGTAACTTTGGCAAGGTTCTGGAATAGAATATATTATATAAAACAATATTCAGATTACGATTTTGCAGCCCTAAGTTTATTCAGAATGTAATGTCTTTACCACATTAATTGCAAATGTGGAAAGAATTTTCAATAAAGTGAACTTGAATAAAACAAAACTTCGAAGTCCTTTGGATATTTATGCAACAAATTAAATGAATGTTTGTATAATTTTGTATACATCCGATTTCTTTTCTCATTCATTTTATATTTTTGCACATAACTATAAATAATTTTTCTTTGTTTGTTGGTTATATGCATTTCTTTTCTCCTAAAGAAAGACGGTTTTGCCACACGCAAAGTTTACTTTGCAAAGGCTTGAGTTTGTAGGAGAGAAGAAATAGATCTTATCCTATATTATTTTTTCTTCAACAAACTCAAGACTTTGCAAAGAAAATTTTGCGTGTGGAAAAAAAAGCAGCTAAACTCATCAGAAGACTTCAACCAATTTGGCATCTCATTGTAAAAAAGCTAATGAGAAAATAATAGTGGATTCAAAATCGAAAATGTTAGCTTGTGAAGATTTTCGCTTGATTCTTTTACAAAATGTTTACAAAACAAACTTTGTAGTGAAATTTGTTTGTTAACCATTTTGGAACTTAAAATAAATTTTATGTTTGTGTACGTATTTCTTAATAACATAGTTGTTCTATAAACATATGCAATTTTTTACTTTATTTAAAAAATTTTCTGGTTGAAGGCTGCTGGTTAGGCAGAAACGAAATGCACTTTCTGCTAACATTAAAGGCTTATATTCATAAAAAAAATTAAATGTGATTAAAAGTTATTTTAAGAAAATTTTTTCTAAAAAATTTAAATAAAATATATTTTAACCCGAGTTTAAATGTTATGAATATGGGTTAATGAAAAAATATTTATGTTACACATGTACATCTCTATCCATGTAAATCTTTGGAATAAAATATAAAAAGTTATTTTAAAAATTTGATTTGAAGATCTTAAAAATAAAATGCAGATTTTGAAGATTTTTTCTTGAACATTTTTTAAATTTTGCAAATATTAGCCTTAGAAATTCTGCCCCTTGGCTATAATTTTCAGGTTCCTTCTTCTTCAGTTTACTTCTTTATCAAATTTTTTCTTACTAGCGCAAATTTAAGTTCTTTTTTCTAATGGGCGTGATACCGCCCACTTTTTCAATCTCAAAATTTTCTTTGCCCAGAAGTTATCTTTCTTGTCGAGTTTCGTTGGAAACGGATAGTAATAAATTTGTATATATTTAGTATATTAAAATGTATATGAAATAGTAGGCTTAACATGTATGGGCGTGCTAGTGTTTATCTTTCCTGTTTAGTTTCGTTGGAAACGGATAATACCAGTTACATAAATAGTACATTTAAATGTGCTGACCGGAAGTACATGAAATAGCAGGTTTAAGTTGTATGGGCGTGTTAACGCCCACTTTAAAAAAAATTATAGCCTTGTATTATTCTAACATGTGTGCCAAATTTCAATAAAATCGCTTGAGTTAAATGCTTTAGATTGCGTTTTTATTTCTGAGCTTTATGGGCGTAAAAATTTTCGGATTTTAAAATTTTTCTAGGTGATTAATCACATAGTTCTACTTGTGTACCGAATTTCAACTCACTAGCACAAAGTTTAATTTTGATGGGCGTAGCCCCGCCCACCTGGTTAAAATTTTTTGGTTTTTTTTTTTAATACATGTATTTATTTATTGTATCTTCAAATATGAACTAACAATAAGTATTCAAATCTTAAATCTAAAATATAATTATTAGGACCGACCACTGTCGGACATAAACTTGTTAATAGTTATAAATAATACATAAGTAGTGATAATCCAAAAAAGAAAAAAATGTATAAAAAGTATAAAGAAAGTATTTTCAAGAAATCCCAACTGGAGTGTTGAGTAATAGAGCCCTTGTGTCCATCTTTTTTAAGCGGATGTGTCCAGTAAAGTTCAAAATATTACGAGCAAGCGGATTAGGATGTGACTCGAGTTTTGTTAAATATTTTCCGGCGTATTTTGCAATTTCTTCAGTCACTAGTGGCATATTTAAATCACGATGGATATTGGAATTTTTGATGTACCATGAAGCCGATGTTATTAACCGTAAAATTTTGTTTTGCCTTCGTTGGATTCTCTCTACATTGGAAGCTGAAGCAGTGCCCCATAACTGGATACCGTAACACCATATTGGCTTCAAAAGCGACTTGTATATTAAAAGTTTACAGTCCAGGCTAAGTGTTGAATTTCTGCCAATCAACCAGTGTATTTGAGATAACTTAAGTTTCATCTGAGTTAGCTTAAAATCAATATGTTTCCATGTAAGCCTTCGATCAAGGTGTATACCAAGGTATTTCACTTGGGAATGTTGAGGAATATTTTGATTATTGATTCGAATTGGGGAACAAGTATCTCTTCTTAGGGTAAACATTATATGGACACACTTTTGTTCATTTACCTTAATTCTCCATAAGTTCAACCACATTTCCAATTGTGTAATATGCTCTTGTAGATATCGGGAAGCCTCGTGAGGGTTTTCATGCATACTCAGGCAGGCTGTATCATCGGCAAACGTAGATGTATGGATATTGCTGCTCAAAGGCATATCACAAGTATAAATCAAGTACAAAACTGGTCCCAGTATGCTCCCCTGTGGCACACCGGATGATATAGATTGGGGCAGACTCATGAATTCTCCTTCCACAATCGTAAACTTCCGGGTAGTGATGTAGCTTTCTAATAAATTCAGAAAATTTATTGGTAAATATGATTTTAATTTCAAAATCAGGCCTTCCTGCCACACTTTATCAAATGCCTGAGAAACATCAATAAACAGGGCAGACCAATACTTCTTTTCCTCAAATGTTTTTCTGATAAATTGAACCAATTTATGTGTTTGTTCAATGGTGCTATGCTGACTTCTAAAACCAAATTGATGGTCTGGGATGCACCCACTATAAGTTAAAATTGGGGACAGTTTTGTCATGAGCAGCTTTTCGAAGAATTTTGACATCGTTGATAGCAGACTTATTGGCCTGTATGACTCATCCTTGGTAAGGTCTTTGCCCGGCTTTGGAATCATTTTGACATCCGCAAGCTTCCAGCTTTGTGGATAATACTCCAGTCGTAAAATGGCGTTAAAAATTAATAACAGGATTCTAATTACAATATAGGGCAAGTTTATCAGCATATTGTTACTTATTCCATCAATACCTGGAGCTTTCTTCGGGTTGAGTTCATCAATTAGTTTCTGAACATCACGCGTCTTAAATTTTATGGGTCGAGGGGGTAGCGCAACTACACTCGGTAAATCAACAACACCAGTACATGTGTATGGGGTAAATACGGATTTTAAATGCTCAACAAATATGTTACCTTTTTGAGTATCGCTTCTGGCCCAACCTCCGGTAGAAGTGCGCAGAGGTGGTCTATATTCAACGGGTGTTTTAAGCTTTCTAGAAGCTCGCCACAAGGAGTAATTAGATGCAGGTGTGGCATCAAGATTTTCCAGATAATTTTTAAGACATACAGTTTTTTCATATGCCAGCAGCTCTTGGAGTCGTCTAGTGCACTCTTTAAATCTAATTTTATTTTGGGGTGATCTGTGCTGTTGCCATTCCCTTCTAGCTGTCCTTTATTCACGTAAAAGACGTTCAATGTCTGTAGAATAAATTCTATTAAACCCAGTCTGCGGATGGGAAGTAGTGGCATGTTCAGCAGCCTGTTTAATATTTTCGTTAAGATCGGCAATGTTAGTTTCAATGTCATTGGGTGTTCGTAACGCAATATTTTCCGTGCAATGACTACTAAGATATTTTTGGAATCCCAGCCAATTAACACGATTGGTCATCTTCATATATGGGTTAGGTAAGTCACTTCTTAGTGCGTTACAAATTGTAACAATCGTGGGAGAGTGATCAGAGGAGAGATCTACAGAAGCTTCAACATGAATTAATTCCCTAGTGATATTTTTCATGACTCCAAAATCTGTAACATCCGGAATTTTTTGTATGTCCGTAGGCCAGTTAGTGGGCTCCCCACTTGAAATGATGTCCAAGCCCATTTTTGAAATTGTGTTGAACAATGCCCGACCTCTAGGTGCAAGGTGAGTTATTGTTTCCAAATCATCGTCATAAGCAGAACTTAAGACAAACTTTACTTCAACCCCTAGGAGTTATTATTCGTTTCTTCTGTGGGAATAGGGAAATGTGTTATGCCGTACACGTTTCCTGTCGAGCTTAAATATCGAACAGTGGCTGTGCTGAGTAAAAGTTTTCTTTTTATCTTGCTGTAGCCTTTAATGAAGAAAACCATTGTCAGCCGTTAAGTTCTGCAGAAGGCTGGGTACGCAAAAATATTTACTCAGAAAAGTCGTTATTATTATTATTCTTATACTCAGGAGAGAAACCCCTTAGTACGGCCGACAACGCACTTAATTTTCCACATTCTATCATCTTAAATTTTAGCATGACACAAAGGAATGGCCTATATGTACATCTCTGCACGTTTCTTCTCTGATGTTGGTACTCAGTGTCTGCAGACATAGAAGACTGTATTTTTTTAACTGAATTTCAGAATTGTCGCTTGCAATTTCAACATCTACCTAAGATCCTAAATAATTCACAAGGTATTATTTTTGATTATGTACTTAAATTTTGGACTTTTTGTTAACAATTTGGACATCGTCTAAATAATTTAAAATCAAAAAATTTGATTTTCGCTGTTGCGCGAATTTTATCTAGCTTCTTTTCTGTTTTTCACGTAACTATTTTTTCTTACTGGTACTTATTTATTGTATCTTCAAAAATTTCAATAAGTATTCAAATCTTAAATCTAAAATATAATTATTAGGCCCGACCAAAGTCATGCATAAACTTAGTGGGAGTAATTAATAACTCATAAGTGTCATGTTAAGCACAAAAATATGTTAAAGAAGTTTTAACTGGAATGTTTCGTATTAGAGCCGTAGTGTCCCTCTTTTTTAAGCAGATGTGTCCCAAAATATTTAAGATGGTACGAGCAAGGGGATTAGGGTGAAACTCGAGGTTTGTTAAGTATTTGCCTGCGTATCTTGCAATTTCTTCAGTCACTTGTATCATATTTAAATCATGATGTAAATTTGAATTTCTGATGTACCATGGAGCCGATATAATTAGTCTTAAAATCTTGTTTTGTCTTCGTTGCATTCTCTCTATATTGGTAGCTAAAACAGTGCCCTATAACTGTATTCTGTAGCACCATATTGGCTTCAAAAGCGAATTGTATACTAAATATTTCAATCTATACCGAGTGTTGAGTTTCTACCAAGCAGCCAATGTAGCTGAGTTAATTTAAGTTTCATTTGTGTTAGCTTAGAGTCAATATGGTCTTTCCATGTAAGCCGACAATCAAGGTGTATACCAAGATATTTCACATGTGAATGTTGAGGAACAACTTGACTGTTATTCTAATTTGGGGCCAAGTATCTTTTCGTAAGGTAAATGTTATCTGTACCCACTTTTGTTCGTTTACTTTTATTCTCCAATAGTATAACCATAGCTCAAGCTGTGTTATATGTTCCTGAAGATATCGGGATGCCTCATGAGGGTTTTCGAGCATACTAAGGTAGGTTGTATCATCGGCAAATGTAGAAGTGTGGATATTACTGCTCACAAGCATATCACAAGTATAAATCAAATACAATATTGGCCCCAGTATACTCCCTTGTGATACACCGGATGAGATAGTTTCGGGCGTATTCATAAATTCTCCTTCCATAACAGAGAATTTCCGGCCTAAAATATAACTTTCTAAAAATTCCAGAATATTATTTTGTAAATATGTCTTTAATTTTAAGATTAGGCCATCATGTCAAACTTTATCAAATGTCTGAGAAACATCAATAAGCAGGGCAGAACAATACTTCTTTTCTTAAAATGTTTTTCTTATAAACTGAACCAATCTATGCGTTTTTTCAAATGGTGCTATGCTGACTTCTAAAACCAAATTGATGGTCCGGTATGGAAATATTATCTGTTAGAATAGGGGACAATTTTGTCATGAGCAGCTTTTCGAAGAGTTTTGACATAGTTGACAGCAAACTTATTGGCCTATATGACTCAGCTTTTGTAAGATCTTTGCCCGGCTTTGGAATTATTTTGACCTTGGCAAGCTTCCAGTGTTGTGGATAATACTCCAGTCGTAATATGGCATTAAAAATAAACAGCAGGATTCTTATTGCAATATGCAGTAAATTTGCTGATGAATTTACTGCATATTGCAATAAGAATCCTTGTTACTAATTCCATCAATACCTGGAGCTTTATTTGGCTTGATTTAAGCAATTACTTTTTGTACATAATGCACTTTAAACTTTAAGGGTTGAGGGGGTAGAGCAACTGCACTTGGCAAATCAGCAACACCAGGAAATGTGTTTGGCGTAAATACGGATTTTAAGTGCGCAGCAAATATTTTACATTTTACCGTATCGCTTCTTGCCCAACCTCCAGTAGATGTGTGCAGAGGTGACTTAAGCTCAATGGGTGTTTTAAGCTTTCTAGCAGCGCGTCAAAGAGTGTAATTAGATGCTGGCGTGACACCAATACCTTCCAGATAATATTTAAAAGATGCAGTTTTTCAGATGCAAGCAAGTTTTGGAATCGTTTAGTATACTCTTTAAGTCTGATTTTATGTTGGGGTGATCTGTGCTGTTGCCATTCCCTTCTAGCTCTTCTTTTTTCACACACGAGATGTTCAATATCCCTGGAATAAATTTTATTAAACCCAGGCTGCGGATGGGAGGTAGTGGCATGTTCAGCAGCCTGTTTAATATTTTCGTTAAGTTAAGCAATATTAGTTTCAATATCATTGGGTGTTCTTAGAGTAATATTTTCCATGAAATGACTACTAACTTATTTTTTGAATCCCAGCCAATTAACACGATTGATCATCTTTATATATGGGTGAGGTAAATCACTTCTTAGTTGGTTACAGATTGACGATAGTGTGGGAGTGATCGGATGAGAGATCTAGAGAAGTTTCAACGTCAATTAAATCCCTAGAAATATTTTTCATGACGCCAAAATTAATAACACCTGGAATTTTTCGTACGTCAATAGGGCAGTTAATGGGCTCCCCACTGGAAATAACATCCACGCCCATTTTTGAAATTGTTTTAAACAAAGCTCGACCTATATGTGTTACAAGGCACGAACCCCAGTACGTATATTTTGCATTGTAGTCGCCCGCTGCTATGAAGCAATTTATAGAAATCCTCATATTGATTCTCAGTAATTAAAAATCTAGGAGGGGAGTAAATTGAAGATATATTGAATTTCGTACAAAAATTATTGACGCAAAGCAAGCTTATGTTCTTCACAAATGTTGTCAAGCATATAGTGCTGGAGTCTTGATCTAATTAGAATTGCTGATCCACCACAAGCTCTTCCTCTAGCGTCCTTTGTATCATATATAGTGCACTCACTAATTTTAAAGAGGATTCTCGAAGTCGAATGAGTTTCAGAGACCAACATTATATCAATATTTTTTCCGTAAGGAAGTGCTCAAGTTAATTTTTATGTTGGCGAATGCCATTTGCGTTCCAGAAACATATTTTTACCGCTTGTTAATTAATGCCTAGAGCAGTGTATTCTGCATTCGCAGCATTTCTTGCATCATGCTAGTCATATTTTTTGTTAAATTGTGTATAGCTTGTACCAGATTTTTAAGAGTAGCTTCAAGACGATAAAATTAAAGCTTGAATTTGTATTTTTTTATGCATGTTTCTTATTTATTGTATCTTCATATATGAACTAACAAGAAGTATTCAAATCTTAAATCGTAAGTATAATTAGTAGGCCCGACCAATGTCAGACATAACTTAGTGATACTTATAAATAGTCCATAAGTAGTGATAACCAAAACAGAGTATTTCCAAACAGCTTCATTCGGAGTGTTTAGTATTACAGCCCTTGTATCTCTATTTTTTAAGCGGATGTGTCCAGTAAAGTTCAAAATATTACGAGAAAGCGGATTAGGATGTGACTCGAGTTATGCTAGATTTTTGCCTACGTATTTTGCAGTTTCTTTAGTCACTAGTTAGATATTTTAATCACGATGTATATTTGAATTCTTAATGTACCATGGAGCAGATGTTATTAACCTTAAAATTTTGTTTTGTCTTTGTTGAATTCTCTCTACATTGGAAGCAGAAGCAGTGCCCCATAGCTGGATACCGTAACACCATATTGGCTTTAAACCCGTCTTGTATATTAAAAGTTTGCAGTCTATGCTAAGTGTTGAATTTCTGCCAATCAGCTTATGTACCTGAGTTAATTTTAGTTTCATTTGAGTTAACTTATAGTCAATGTGATGTTTCCATGTAAGCCGTCGATCGAGGTGTATACCAAGATATTTCACATGTGAATGTTGAGGAACAACTTGATTATTAATCCGACTGGGGAACAAGTATCTCTTCGTAAGGTAAATGTTACTTTAACACACTTTTGTTCATTTACATTAATTCTCCATAAGTTTAACCATAGTTCCATCTGGCTAATATATTCTTGGAGTTTTCGGGATGCCTCATCAGGGTTTTTGTGCATACTAAGGCAGGCTGTATCGTCGGAAAATGTAGAAGTGTGGATGCTACTGCTCACAGGCATATCACAAGTATAAATCAAATATAAAAATGGCCCCAGTATACTCCCCTGTGGCACACCGGATGATATAGTTTCAGGCATACTCATAAAGTGTCCTTCCGCAACTGTAAATTTTAGTGCAGGAATGTTACTTTCCAAAAGATTTAGAATGTTTATTGGTAAGTATGTCTTCAATTTCAAAATCAGGCCTTCCTGCCACACTTTATCAAATGCCTGAGAAACATCAATAAACAGGGCAGACCAATACTTCTTTTCCTCAAATGTTTTTCTGATAAATTGAACCAATCTATGCGTTTGCTCAATGGTGCTATGATGGCTTCTAAAACAAAATTGATGGTCCGGGATGCACCCATTATCAGTTAAATTTGAAGACAATTTTGTCATGAGTAGCTTTTCGAAGAGTTTTGACATAGTTGACAGCAAACTTATTGGCCTATATGACTCAGCTTTGGTAAGATCTTTACCTGGCTTTGGAGTCATTTTAACCTTGGGAAGCTTCCAGCAGGCTGAATAATACTCTAGTCGTAAAATGGCATTAAAAATTAATAACAAGATTCTAATTGCAGTACGGGGTAACTTATCTGGTTACTAATTCCATCCATACCGGGAACTTTTTTCTGCTTGAGTTTGTATTTGTTGAATAATTTGGCGGGGAAACATTTTGTGTGGGAAAATAATTTGTTTTAGCAGCATTCGCATACGATACACGGAAAGTAACTGGTTGGCTCATTTGCACAAAAGTGGCGGGGTAAGCGTTAGCTGATTGAGCTGGAGCTAATTTAGGTTTTTGCCCCATAGCCTGTTTGCCGAAAGAGTACACAGAACAAACTCTGTAGTTAGCGGTGTGATTACGTCCGCAATTACTGCATTTTTTTATCACTTTGATCTTTTAGCTTATTGCCAAAAGAGGGTAATTTGGAATATGTTTTTGTGTGGCCATATTCTTTGCAATTATGGCACTGTTCGGGATCTGATCACTTATGTGGCTCTTCAACTGTGATTTTTCGGTATAAGAGGTATTTTAGGCTATAACTTATGTGTGTCTCGTTTTTTCAATAGTATATCATTCGGCTCCAGTTCAACACGAAATAGAGGCTGGGGGATCTTCTCCCTATTGATTATGTTGGTAACATTTTTTACCTTAAATCCTTGTATCATGAGTGCATCTTTTACTTCTTCGGGATTAAAATTTTTTTGTTGTCAGATTTTTCTAGTTCATCACTCACCTAGATCTACTTGTATACCAAATTTCAGATCTCTAGCTATAGCGTAAGTGCTTCATAATATTGATGAGTGAGTCAGTAGGTCAGTGAGTCAGTGGTCGCATTCATAAGACGTAACAGTTGCACAACCGTTGAGTGTTTGTCCTAGAAACGCATAGTTGAGTATCTCCGTTCTACTCAACAGTTAAGTAATTTTCCATCATAAAATTTTTTCGCTACCTATAGTCAACACGTTGTGCTCAGCCTGAACAGCTGGTCAAATAGAGATATTTCTTTTATATGCTTTGTTAGGTGGCAGCAACAAACATTTGTTAAGTTTTACATTAAAAATTGGATGAAGTAACGAAATAAAGATATACAACTACATTATATACATCAAGCCGTTTCTAAGAAGTAGCTGTTGGGGCCAACAGTTGCCAGCAGTTTCACAACTGTTGACCTCAACAGCTACTTCTTATGAATGCGCCCAGTGAGTCAGTGAGTATGTCTTAAAATATGTACTTTTTTCACCTCTATATCTCCGGAACCTTGCATTTCAAACTTCGCATATAAGGTTACATGAATTTATTCTAACTATGGTTTAAATTTTATAATTTTACGGTTGCGGAGAACAAAGTTAGCCTTTAGTCAGTCTAAGAAAACTTAACCATTTTTGTAGTCAACTACACATTCTCCGAGAGGGTAGCTTCAATATACATACGTGTATACGTATATACGTATGTAAGCGCTTGTATGAAAATTAAAAGAATTTTGATATTCTTCAATATTTTCCTGTCGTATGTATGCATGTACATACATATGTATATTAGAGTGGCCGTTAATTGTATGGAGACTTTTATTTTTTTGACTTCTTCTACTCCCACTCCCCCCCAAAACGGTTCAGTTTTACGTTAAAAAAAATATACAAAAAAATTTCATAGCGATAAGTTACGTTTTAGGAGGTGCGTCCGGCCCTCAAAGTTGGCCTTCATTTGGGGGGTTAGAGTCGAAGAAATCAAAAAAATAAAATAACGGACACCCTAATGTATACTTATGTGTAAAAAGTTGTTGTAAAGAAACGCACACAAGCACATAGTATGTTGAAGCTGAACCATGATGTTTTACAATGATGTGAACAATGATAGTTACGAATGAAGTAAAATGAAGTTGGTTTGTTTACTTATACAAGAGCATACTAAGGCCTGGATCACACGATTGGGGCAATATACCAATTTTCGTCGGCTTACTGAAATAAAGTCATAAGTAATGAGGTAAATGTGCCTTATTTCTCAACTAATTGAAATATAATCACATAACTGCACCACACTACATTAGTAATAAGCCATACATACTTTTTCAAGAATTAATTAAAAAATAATGCCATTTTGGCTTATTACTTATAACTTGTTTGCAGTGAGCCGATGAAAATTGGTACACTTTGCCAATCGTGTGATCTAGGCTTAACATTTACAAATGAAGTTCATGCAAAAACAATATACTTTAAAAAATCAGTGTTGCCATTTTTAGGAAAAGGGAAAATACTAGAATAATCGCCGAAAAGGAAGTTAAAAATTTTAAATGAGCTCTTAATTAAATTCAGTTTTTATTATTGGGAGTGATCTGCAACTTCGGTAAAATATTTCATTGAGATAAAAGTATTTAATTTTATACTATCTTTCGCTTTTAGGAAATGGATTACATATGTACAAAAAGAAGTTAAATGTACACATAATTATCTTTCTTTTAAATGCATTATTATTGTTCTCTAAAAATTCTTATTTTTATATAAGGGTGATAATAAAATTTTTTGAGTTTTATTACAAATCCCAGTAAAAAAAATTCATGTTTTTTGAAGCAATAGGGCAATTACTGCGATGTAAAATACGAGCTTGTTAAAAAGCACTGAACGTATATGAAGCAAACTACAGGAAAAATGTGATTATGATATGAGCAAAAATGTAGTGCTCCAAACCGAGAACTCGCCATACAAAAATCAGCAACGATATCAGCAGGTTTGTCAGCGCTACTTTTATTTTATATTAGTAAAAACCTGCTTTTTTGAAGCAAAATTTTTGCTGGGCTATTAATTTCAAAAATAGTTTTTAGCTATATTTTTGCTTGGAAGTATATAATGAGTTATTTTCGCTTTCAAACGAGTACTTTTTTTTGTGTTTTATTTAATTTTTGTCGATTTAAATTTTTTTATATCATATAAAAATGAAACAAGCACGTGGCCAAAACCGTTAGACACCTACACAACTAATAATCAAATTTGCTTAAGAATATATTCATTTCTCATAAACCAATTCCTTTTTTAATTTTTCATATAACAGTGTGTGTTTCTTTCCATAGCAATTCATTTCAGTGTTGTGTGCAGTTCATTACAATAATAAATAAAATATTAAAATAATTTAAAGATTTATATTATTTAAAAATGCAAATGACAAATTAATATATGTAATAATGCTAAATTTGATCTAATCCAAACTAGAAGTTCAACTGAAATATATTTTAGCACTACTTCTAAACAACGCTGTGTTGATTTCACTATTTAAAACCTGCAACAAGCCCAACTATTTCCTTCACTGGACCAGTTTGTGAGAAAATTGTATACATAGTTGGAATGTTGAATGTTAATTTGTTAAAAAGTATTTGTGGAAAGAATCTGTCCTGAAACCTACAACTACAGAGGAGCATAAGAAATTATTTAATGAAAATATTCATTCCTTTAAATATGAGAATAATAAAAATTTTAAAATTAATGACCTTATTTATAAAAATTATTAAGGCTTTGTAAAGGGATTCTATAACAAATTTTCATACAAAATTTTTCTTATTAAGCCTTTTTAAAGCCTTAATAATTTGTATAAATAAGGCTATAATTAAATAACGATGACATAATTGAATTCTTATATTTTTTAGTTGTTTTTTATAATCAAATTTTGAATAATAACCATCCGCAATTAAGATTGTCATAAAATCGCTTACAAAATATTTACTATCGAAACGTAAGGTTAATTGAGGTTAAAAATTATTTTTCTAAGGTGTTTAAAATATCCCAGAACATAAAATACCACTTTTTAAAGTACGATTTGTTCGAGACTACCTCTTTTTCACATAGAATCTACCTCTAAGAAATATTTTGGGTTGGCATCACTAGTTTCAATGAACAATCTCCTTGTGTTAACAGTATAAAGGGAAATGTTTTCACTCACAGTATGATAAAAGCAAAAGTCTGTTCAGTATTAACATATTTATTCGAAGTTGGGCTTTAGTAAACAAACATTTCAGTAGTTTCATGAATGAAATTGTTCATGCTACTCTATATTACGTATGTATGCATGCATGCATTCATGAATATCGTGAAGGAAATGTGGAATAGTAAAATTGTAGTGATTTACTAGTGACATTGTCAGTAGTACTACTGACCAGGTTTACCCTAGCAAATCTAATCATATATTGACATTTAACATACGTTGTCATTGAAAACCCAGCACTAGAATGTATCACTACCACAAAGTAGACCAGAGTTGTAGAAAGTGACTTATAAAAAAGGGTAGAATCATTTGTGGTGCAGGAACTGCGAGAAAGGGACAACTCTGGTATATTTGTAATTAAGATGTTAAAAATAATCAAAACAAACAAGAGAAAATCTGTATTTTTTGAAACAAGATTTGCTACAGCAACAATGAAATGCATATAGACCAGGCTGAACCACCAGAAAATAAAATAGATTCATATCGAATATAAATTATTTGCTGGGTTTTGTATGAGTTTCTAAGCCTACTGTTCTTATTTTTCTTTTGTGATTTTCAAAAATATTATTATTTGTGAATTCTCAAATAATTCTTGAAAGTCTATGCATAAAATTAGAGGTTTGTGACTATTTAAAATGTGTGGTTGAAGTCTACTGATGATTTGTTACAGCAACAATGAAATGCATATAAACCAAGCTGAACCAACAGGAAATAAATTTTAAATTAAAATATAATTATGACAATATGTCGAATAATAAATTTCTTAAATGTTAAAAGTTAAAAATTTTATATACATAAAAATGATAAAAATTAAAAATTTAAAAACCCGAATATATCTAGAGAAGATGCGATATTTTCTAAATGGCTGGTCCGATTTTCTTAAAACATGGATAAGAATTATTATTAAATTATTATTTTTAAATTATTTAGACCAATTTTTTGGAAACATACATATAATTTTTTCGATTGTAGCTTAACACATATTAATAGAAATAAAAAAGTTAATTTGAAACTAAAAAAAACATATGTTTAAAATGAAAACAGTCAATCAGAAGCAGTAGCGTCAATCAGAAGAAAACAAACGTTGACGCCGGAAATATACTAGAACTCTAACATATCTCTACGCGCGCATAAAAGAAACGTTGTCGACATATTAACTAGTGCAATTGTCGTTAGAGAAAAGAGTGTTGACATAGAAACATATGGTCCTAGGCTGACTATATGGTACATACATACATATGTATGTGTATGTATTTTCATTTCATTTCTAATTTATTTTAACATTAAAAAGTAAAAATTTTTATTTCTATAACCCAATTCTAGTTAAAATAATTAATTAGTGCAAGAAAAACTCATGAATTTACTCGTGAACTACAAACTTTTTCTCTTTTGCATTTGAGTTGTATTTCAACTTGCAAGTCCACGCTCTCATTTCGCTAAATTTCCGGATTGTCATGCGCAAAACCTGTTTTTTTATTTTGGGAATGTTATGCATTAAACACATTCACCACAGCAGGCTACACGAACACACGACTTCAAATGCCGCTACCAGCATTTGTCCACTCGTAGCCAGCTACTTAATTATTTTGGAGACGGCAGCAGCACCATCTGCACCTCATATTTAAGAATAAATACATAGTTCAGTATTGCTGCCTTCAAATATTTCGCATTTATAAAAATTAAATTACTCTTTCAAAATGTACTTATATGACGTAAAAGTACAAAAATTAATCCATTTATTCCTTACATCAACTTTTGGATATTGTTTGTGGTAAATAATATGAAATAATTGTACGATATCACTCATTCAACATTTTGTATTAAACTGATAACACTGAATTTTCTCATTGCAGCCAAAGAAATAGAAATTAGTTTAATTGGACTACAACGACAAAATCAGCATAGGCAACAACCTGCCGCCATAATACCTTGCTGTCTTAAAAATAATCATTCTCATATAAACACGTGTATTCTATTTTTGACATTTCGTAGTCGGTAGCTTGCTGTGGTGAATGTGTTTAATGCTTTATGCGTATGCAATTCCTCCCTTTTTTTGTGTGTTCGCGTTTGCATTGCAAGGCGGGGCAAATCTAGATTTCTTATTCCTTCTTGCAAAAAGAAGGTATGTAGGTTCTAATTATAAAATGTACCTGATTTTTTACTCAAAGAGGGATGTTTCACAACAAAGGTTTCCAACACATTTTTACGCAAAAAAATGCCAGGTACATAAATAAATTGCAAGCAACTGAATGAAAGCGCTTGTGATATTCGCGATTGTATAACTTTAATGCTTGTTCATCGTGAATTCGCGAGGAACCGTATGCCAGCCGAAATGTCTAGAAATTATGATGTTTTTAGTGGTGCTTGCAAAAGGATAAGTGCAACACGACTTATGAGTGCTTCGGACCCAAAAGTTTTTGTGAATGAGAGAGTATGAGTGCTGGTGGTTCCAGTAAAAACAAGCGCGCCAACGAGCATGTTTTCCTGCAGTCGTCATAGCTGTTATTGTATTTTACTCAGAATCTTTTCAAACCCTTAATAGTGTCGTATTGAATAGTTTATGCAAATGAAATGTTGGTTTGGCGGGCGTTCCTTTCGCTTTTACTTGTTTTTGTTTATACATATATGTAAGTCGTTGTTTCAAAAATTGTTCAAAACTGTCCTCTTCTCCTATGTATTACATAGACACATAATCGCACGAGTTAGTACATACTCGTACTTTTGTATGTTTATTCGTTGACAAATTTGCAAGGAAATATGTACATGTGTATGTATGTATGTACGTATGTAAGTACATTCACTTGCTAAGATGTTCATCAAATCGCGATGAAACATTGAAAGGATATTTAAAAGCTTTCGTTATTTGTATTGGATGCACGTGTACAGGAATTGTATCACATTCAACTGTTAAATCTATATCCATTCAAAGCTTACTTACATATGTACATGTTTTGGCACAGAATGGTTTAATCCACCCTTGTACATAGTGCGTACATACACAGATATACATACTATGTAATATAACTTTAGCGAATGAGAACGCTTTTTATTATTGCACATATGCATTTAGTAGTAGTATGTATTTATGTAAGCTACAAACATCAAGTAGAAAAATTTACGTACATATGTACACACAAAGTAAATTTTATTACCACGTCAAACTATCCAATATGCAAATTTTGTACTTTTTATGAGAGTGCAAAGAGCCGACAGTTGTGAGTTTAAAGTCGTCGCATTCCTAAAAAGCCAGGCTTAAAATATTTCTTATTGTATCATCTATGCTCTATAATAATTACAGCATTTTGAAACGAGGCATATCCAAGAAATTAGGGTACTAAGGTAACGAATTTTGCATATTGGGTAGTTTCACAGGGTAGGGACGATATGTACGTATTTATGTATAGAAAAATGAAATCTACATGTAATTCTGAGAGAGTTTTGCGTCTCGACATAAAAAGTTATTTCCTCTTCCCGAGGTATAAAAGTATTTTTTTTATTGGAAAATCATACTATATTATATGCAGTACAGGTTATCTAATCAAAGTAAAGAAAATATTTAATTATTAAAAATGCCAAAAAATTTGTTTGCTTGTTTTTTAACGAAGTTTATCTTCGAAAAAAATTTCCGGACAAATTTTTCTGCCTATTCAGAACTTTAGTATGTTGGTTTGTCCATTAATTTCAGTTAATTAAATGTACCAAGTTATCGTAAGGATTGAGAAAAATAGGAAAAAAATAAAATTGTATGAAAGTTTTTCTCCTAAGTTTGCTGGAAATGTTATTGAAGTTTGGAGCAATATTACTGTTACATATTTAACGAAAAAAGGATTGTGAAGAAGTTTTGCTTAATTAGTATCATAGAGAAATCAAAAACAGATCAAGACCTCTTATTTTTTCATAATTTCTTAAAACTTTATTTTATATTAGTAAATGTTAGTGCATAGGAATAACGCAATTCTAATGTGGATTTATTCCTTATCACCTAAAAGAGTTCATGGCTCACTAACACACTTGGAATTTGAACTTGCAGGATCACATACAAGATAAAAAATACTATAGCCCAATTCAAAAACCTGTGCAAATGCTCTTGCATCGTAGCATGTGCAAAATGGTGTATTATATTGATACTCACCACTAAGAATTGTTAACCGGTGAGTATCAATATACCATAGCCTAATTCACAATCTTGAGCAAATGGTCTTGCAAGGCAATATTGTGAATTGGGCTTATATATTAAGACTCACATTTTTTTTGCTTTAGTGCGCGTTAGATTCGGCATTACTGCACTTAAAATATTTCATAGGTAAAATGAATTAAAAATTTGGTTAATTTTACGAAAATATTGTTTTTACGGTACGAAATGCTTCGTACATAGTAAAAATTATATTTTTTATTTTAAAAATACGTTTTGTCTGTAAATAACAAATTTTTTTTCTAAACTTACGAAACAATGTTTATATTACAAAATAAATTCTTAAATCATAAAAAGCAATTTTGTGTTATATACAAAATTTTATGTAAAAGTAAAATCTTTAAAATATAAAAGTTTGCAAAAAATTATATTTTGGAATTGAAGGTTATAACAATAGGAAGAAAAGGATAATTTAAGGCGAATTTTTACAGCCTATGTATTCCTCATACAAACATTCCTATTGTGCACTGAAATGCACGAATCAAACTGGGCACACAACTGGGAGCAACAACGAATTTTTCGTTGCGAACTTTCAATAAAACACATTTGTTCACATGTAAATTAACACAACAAAAAATCTGCGATACCTTTATTTCCGATGAACGACGAAAAAACAATTTTGTCTCTATTTGCACAAATGCCTGCGTATTTTGCAATTTCTTCAATCACTAGTGGCATATTCAAATCACGATGTATATTTGAGTTTTGATGTACCATGGAGCCGATGTTATCAAATGTAAAATTTTGTTTTGCCTTCGTTGAATTCTCTCGACATTAAAAGCTGAAGCAGTACCCCGTAACTGAATTCCGTAGCACCATATAGCGACTTATATAGTAAAAGTTTGCAGTCTAGGCTGAGTGTTGAATTTCTACCAATCAGCCAATATATCTGAGTTAGTTTAAGTTTCATTTGTATTAGCTTTGAGTCAATATGGTGTTTCCATGTAAGTCGTCGATCATGGTGTATACCAAGGTATATTACATGTGAATGCTGAGGAACAACTTGATTATTGATTCGAATTGGGGAACAAGTATCTCTTCGCAGGGTAAATGTTACATGAACACACTTTTGCTCGTTTACCTTAATTCTCCATAATTGTAACCATAGTTCCAGTTGTGTAATATGTTCTTGTAAATATCGCGAAGCCTCATGAGGATTTTCGTGCATACTTAAGCAGGCTGTATCATCGGCAAACGTAGATGTATGGATATTACTGCTCAAAGGCATATCACAAGTATAAATCAAATACAAAACTGGCCCCAGTATGCTCCCTGTGGCACACCGGATGATATAGATTCGGGCACACTCATGAATTCTCCTTCCACAACCGTGAACTTCAGGGTAGTAATGTAACTTTCTAATAAATTCACCAAATTTATTGGTAGATATGATTTTAATTTTAAAATTAGACCTTCATGCCACACTTTATCAAATGCCTGCGAAACGTTAATAAACAGTGCAGAACAGTACTTCTTTTCTTCAAATGTTCTTCTTATACATTGAACCAATCTATGCGTTTGTTCAATGGTGCTATGCTGACTTCTAAAACCAAACTGATGGTCTGGGATGCACCCACTACCAATTAGAATTGGGGACAATTTTGACATGAGCAATTTTTCGAAAAGTTTTGACATTGTTGATAGCAGGCTTATTGGCCTGTATGATTCTGCCTTGGTCAGATCTTTGCCCGGCTTTGGAATCATTTTAACTTTGGCAAGCTTCCAGCTGTGGGGATAATACTCTAGTTGTAAAATGGCATTAAAAATGAATAACAGGATTCTAAATGCAATACGAGGCAATTTTATTAGCATTTGGTTACTAATTCCATCAATACCCGGTGCTTTCTTCGGGTTGAGTTCAGCAATTAGATTTTGTACATCACACATTTTAAATTTTATGGGTCGAGGGGGTAGCGCAACTACACTCGGGAAATCAACAACACCAGTACATGTGTTTGGGGTAAATACGGATTTTAAATGCTTTGCAAACAAGTTACCTTTTTCAATATCACTCCTGGCCCAAACTCCGGTAGAAGTGCGCAGAGGTGGTTTAAACTCAACGGGTGTTTTAATTCTTTTAGCAGCGCGCCACAAAGAATAATTAGATGCTGGTGTGACATCGAGATTTTCTAGATAGTTTTTAAGAGATACAGTTTTTTCATATGCAAGCAGTTCTTGTAGTCTTTTAGTGCACTCTTTTAATCTAATTTTATTTTGGGGTGATGTGTGCTGTTGCCATTCTCTTCTAGCTCGTCTTTTTGCACATACGAGAAGTTCAATATCTGTAGAATATATTCTGTTAAACCCAGTCTGCGGATGGGAGGAAGTGGCATGTTCAGCTGCCTGCTTAATATTTTCGTTAAGATTAGCAATATTAGATTCAATATCGTCATGAGTTCTTAGCTTAATGCTTTCAGTGCAATGACTACTAAGATATTTTTTGAATCGCAGCCAATTAACACGACTGACCATTTTCACATATGGGTGAGGTAGAGCACTTCTCAATGGGCTACAGATTGTAACGATCGTGGGAGAGTGATCGGACGATAGATCTAGGGAAGCTTCGACGTGAATTAATTCCCTAGAAATATTTTTCATGACGCCAAAATCTATAATATGCCGAATTTTATGTATGTCAGTAGGCCAGTAAGTGGGCTCCCCACTCGAAATGACGTCCAAGCCCATTTTTGAAATTGTGTTGAACAACGCTCGTCCTCTAGGTGTAATAAGACGCGAACCCCAGAAAGTATGTTTTGCATTATAGTCTCCTGCTGCTACGAAACAAGGGCCAAGAGATTTGTAGAAATCCTCGTATTGATCCTCAGTAATTGCGAATCTAGGAGGGGAGTAAATTGATGATATGACAAAATTTGTGCAAAAATTTTCGATACAAATATTCGTTGCTTGTAGATGTTCTTCACAAATGTTGTCAAGAGTATAATGCTTGAGTCTTGACTTTATTAAAATTGCTGATCCCCCGCAAGATCTTCCTCTTGGGTCCTTTGAATAATATAAAATGTAGCCATTAATTTTGAATAGGCTTCTTGAAGTCAAATGAGTCTCAGAAACCAACATAATATCAATATTTTTTTCCGTGAGGAAGTGCTCAAGTTCATTTTTATGTTGGCGAATGCCGTTTGCGTTCCAGAAACTTATCTTTAACGTGTTCATGGCTTCTTAACTAATGCTTGAAGCAGTGTGGACTGTATTCGTAGCATTTCTTGCATCATGCTAGTCATATTTGTTGTAAAATTATTTATAGTCAGCACTAGATTCTCAATAGTAGCTTCAAGGCGACTAAAATTACAGCTTGAATTTGCATTCGTTGAATTATTTTGAGGCGGAAAATTTTGTGTGGGAATATAACTAGTCTTAGCTGCATCGGCATACGATACACGTGAAGTGACAGGTTGGCTCATTTGAGCAAAAGTGGCGGAGTAAGCGTTAGCTGTTTGTGCTGGAGCTAATTTAGGTTTTTTCCCCATAGTCTGTTTAACGAAAGAATAGACAGGACATCCTCTGTAGTTAGCGGTGTGATTACCTCCACAATTACTACATTTTTTTCTGCTAGATCTTAAGGCTTAGTACAACCAGCAGTACCGTGCAATAGATAACCGCAGATAACACAAACTGAAGGTAACTTGCAGTATGTTTTTGTGTGACCATATTCTTGACAATTATGGCACTGTACGGGTCCAGAACGCTTGTGAGTTCGATCGTGACCGTAATGAGAGTCAGACGTATTGCGGAGAAAAAATCGAATGCTAAATTTTCAACAAGTGCACAATTCGTTAAAATCTTAACAAAAACATTATTACTTTTTGCTACCGCATTACTGCGAAAAAAACAAAAAGAAAACAACTAAAGCTCTTGTAAAATGAGTGAGCGCAATGCTCAACCCTCATTAAACAAAAAAAATATAATTCTAAAAAACAATAACAACGACACAGATAATGTGAGAAAAAGAAAAAACGAAATTATGGATCAGTCAACACCCAAACAACAAAAAAATAATTATTATTCAATACTTGACACTGATAATGATAATCAATGCGATGAAGATTTGCTTAAAAAATTTGAAGATCATGTAAAAAACAAGAAAAAGAAAACGCAACAACTAAATTCTGCTATCTCGGCAATGAACGAAATGCAGAAAATAAATGAAAAGAATATTGCGGAATCAATAAATAATAAAAACACAATAACAAGTAATGAAAAAAACCAAAATAAAAAAATTCCACCTCTAAACGTAAGAGACATAGACACAAAGCATTTAATAGATTTTATTAAAAACGCTCTTAAAATAAAAGACTTCAGAATAAAAGAATTTAGAAATAAAAACACCTTATTTATGAACTCTCTTGAAGATTATTCTAGTAAAAACTTATTTAGTGAAAACAAATACGAGCTTTGTAACTTTCACACCAAAAGCAACAAAAACAAAAACACTCCTATTGAAAGGTCTTGATTCGTACATCAAAGCAGAAGATATACTAAATGAACTAAGTACTTATGAAACTGAAGATTTAAAATTTGTAAAAGTCAGTAATTTTACAACAACAAAGTCGCAAAAGGGCGGTTATGACTTACCTTTCTTTTTGGTACAAATTACCCCAGAAAGTAACATCAACAAGCTTAGGAGCATAAAAACTCTTTTTTATAGAATAATCAAATGGGAGCAATTACGACGACCAGAGATTCCTCAATGCCGTAATTGTCAAGAATTTTTTCATAGCGCAGCTAATTGTTATTTACCTGCCAGATGCGTCAAATGTAGCAATAACCACAAAAGAGGAGAATGCGAACTAACCAACATTAGAGAAGAAGAGAGGGACAAATTATTCTGCGTTCTATGCAACAAACATGGGCATCCAGCCTCATACAAAGGGTGCGAAAAATATAAAGAGTTACAGCAAAAAATTAGAAATAAGAAGAATTTAATACAAGCAAATAAGTATACTCAAAATAATATTAATAGGAATTATAATCAAACAAGTTTTACAAACGTAGTTAAAGAAAATACTAATAATACAGGTTTAAATTATGATAATAATACTTTCTTATTAGAATTAAAAAATATGATGATAAATCTAAATAACCAAATGGCAAGCCTTCAAAAACAATTAAATCTACAGGCATCACGCATTGATGCTATTTTTCTATGGTAGGAGTATAAAAATGGCTACTAACCAGAGTATATTCTTGACAAAAAATCTCAAAATTATTCATATAAACGTTAATTCACTAATATTTATAAGTAGAAGATTCGACCTTCAACTTTTTTTGGAAAAACACAATCCCGACATTGTTCTTCTTAACGAAACAAAACTAAATGCAAGACATAAAATTAGCTTTAACAATTATAATATGATAAGAAAGGATAGAACAGGAGCAACAAGAGGGGGTGGAACAGCAATTTTAATTAAAAATAATATCAAGTATCACACATATTTTAACATGTATAGTGCGTATACCTATGGCAGAAAATAAAAAAATGTTTATTATCTCTGTTTATTACCCTTCAGGCAACAATGACGGTAACTTTAGTAGTGAACTGAGTGACCTATTTCTATCCTTAGGTTTACAAAATATAAACAGTTACTATATCCTAGCAGGGGACTTAAACGGACGTCACAGAGACTGGAATAACACCACTGACAATACAAAGGGAAGGAAACTAAAAGACTGGTTAACTGATAACAAAATAACTTTCAGATGTAAATTTTATGCCTCTAGTTTACCATCATTGCCTAGGTCTAGGTCATACATAGATGTATGTATTGCTGACTGTAGACTACATATTGACACAGAAAATAACACACTAAATTGTTTGGAAACTTTGGATTATGACAGTGATCACCACGTCTTAAAAATTTTCGCTTACATGAATACCGAACGTGAACTTTTTTCTTTTATGGAAGAAAGTCCTAAAGTAGTATATGACTATAAAAGAACAAATTGGAAAAAATTTAAAAAATAGAAAAGCTGCATAAAGAAAAAAGTAAGATATTAACAATAATTAAAAAGCACAATAGACTTGAACATACAATACCTGAAAACGAAATAAATTTATGTAAGGCAAAACTGAAACTAATCAAAAAACTCTTGAATGAAAACATTGTGAGACTTTTAAATGAAAATATATAAAATACATTAACGCAAATAGACCCTAAAGATTCCAAAAAATGTTCGAAGAGATAAAAAAAAAATTTAGAAAACTAAAACCGTCAAAACTGGAGGAGATAAAAATACCACAACAGATGAGGCACTTACTTCATAACGTTACTATTGATATAGATACTTTAGAAAAAGACAATTTAAATAATTTTATCTTAAGGGAAAAGGGCCAAATGTTGGATGCTGCAGGCGCTTTTTTGGAATCCGTTCATTCTGAGAAGGAAATAAACCGAAACAACAAGACGCAAGTACAGGTTGTGGACACCTTCAATAATTTTTTGGATACAAAAACAGAATTTGAAAGTTACGAAACCACACTAACTAATTTTAGTTCGCATAAAAAATCAAATAATTTAACTGATTTGCAGGCAGATAATTTTTTCATTACAAAAAGAAAAATACTGTATATCTTTGCTAACCTTAGGGCTAAACTGTCGACAGGAATTGATGGAATTCCGAATATAGTTTTGAAAAACATTCCTGAAACTTTAGTTTTCGACTACTGTAGTCTGTTTAATAATATGCTGAATAATTCATATTTTCCTGTTAAATGGAAAAGGGCAAAAGTAATCCCATTACCAAAAAGGGACAAAAATGTAAGTGACCTAAATAATCTTCGAGCCATAAGCTTACTACCTAATATAAGTAAAGTCTTTGAAATATGTATTAATGATAATATCATAAAATTTTGTAAAGAAAAGAAACTGGAAAATGAAAAACAATTCGGGTTTAAATACAAGCACTCGACCACTAACGCAGTACATTGTTTCACATCAAACATTTACTGGAATTGGAATAGAAAGTTATATACAGGAGCATGTTTCATAGATATGGAGAAAGCTTTTGATAATATATGGATACCGGGTCTAATATACCGACTTATTACACTTGAATTTCCAGTCAATATGATAGTTCTTATATATAATATGATTAGCGATAAATCCTTTAGAACATATTACCAAAACCACGAAAGCAATATTGCATTTAAAATAATCAATGGGTTACAACAAGGCACTGTTGACTCTCCAATTCTGTTTAACATTTTTATTTTAGACTTACTTAAAAAAGTTGAAAAAATTATCGCTTTTGCTGATGATATTTTTATATATCACGCCGACAAAACAATTGAAAAAATAAATACAAAGCTTCAAGAATCATTTGATATTGTAGAACAGTTTGCAGTTGATTGGCTTATGAACTTAAATATAAATAAATGTGAAACAATGTTATTTAGACCCCCTGTAGACAAATGTAATAGCAACATAAAGAAGAATTGGAAATCCTTTGAAATAAAATCAAGTTTGACCCAAAGTACAATTTCGAACAAACAATGTGTCCGATACTTGGGCATACATATAGATAAATTTTTATACTATAATGAACATGTTAAAGAAGTCATTAAAAAAGCACAAAAAGCATTTTTCATGTACAAATCTCTGTTTTATTCAAAATACAGAAAATCATCGGTAAAAATAATTATGTATCAATCGCTCATAAGGCCGATTCTTACATATGGATGTCCTATATGGTTCAACATCTCACCGTCTTATATGGAAAAACTGCGGGTATTTGAAAGAAAATGTTTAAGAGCTTGCATGTCGTTATTTAGATCAGCACATAGCAACTATTTAAAATTTGTTTCAAACAAAAATTTATATAATAAATCAAATATAATAAGAATTGACAACTTCATCATAAATCTAATTAGAAATTACATTTTGAGGAGCTCAAACTGTACTGAAAATAATTTAATAATGGCAACATACTACACAAGTTTTGCTTACATATCAAATGCTCTTGAAAAGGGACTAGGTCCACCAGAGTCATTCTTGTACCTAGATACAATAAATATAATACAAGATGAAAATAATGTTCCAATATTTTACCACAAATATAGACGGGCTAATTATAAAGCTATCAAATCTAATATTTTGTATAATTCAAATAGATACGATAGAAGTTTAAGTAATAGAGAACTTCGAAACAAAAATACCAGAAAATTCTGGTGGTTGGATTAATAGTGTTCTATAGAACGTTTTATTTTTTAAATTTAGGTTTTATTTTTAAGTTTAGACTATAACTTTTTATCCTAACGTCATATATATGTAATGTTTTTTTATATTTTTTCATTACAAATTTATAAAATCCCTCGTTAAATGCGATTTGAATATATTTTATTTCAAAATAAAAAACCACCTATGTATATAAAAAATACTCGAGTGCCCGTTCTCGGGCCAATGTATTTATGTAAATAATATGTAAATATGTATACTATTATTTATTATGGTGTAAGCATATTATAAGTTGTAAATAAATAAACGAACTTAAAAAAAAAAGTTATTTTACATGTCAATGTTGAGGAACAACTTGATTGTTGATTAGAATTGGGGAACAAGTATCTCTTCGCAGGGTAAATGTTACCTGAAAACACTTTTGCTCGTTTACCTTAATTCTCCATAATTTTAACCATAACCATTTTCGTGCATACTTAGGCATGCTGTATCATCGGCAAACGTATATGTATGGATATTATTGCTCAAAGGGATACCACAAGTATAAATTAAACATAAAACTGGTTCCAGTTTGCTCTCCCGTAGCACACCGAATGATATAGATTCGGGCATACTTATGAATTCTCCTTCCACAACCAAGAACTTCCCTGTAGTAATGAATATTTCTAATAAAATCAGAACATTTATTGGTGCATATGAATTCAGTTTTAAAATGAGGCCTTCATGTCACGCTTTATTAAATGCCTGCAAAACGTTAATAAACAGTGCACTATAGTACTTCTTTTCTTCAAATGTTCTTCTTATAAATTGAACCAATCTATGCGTTTGTTCAATGGTGCTATGCTGACTTCTAAAACTAAATTGATGGTCTGGGATGCACCCACTACCAATTAGAATTGGGGACAATTTTGGCATGAGCAGTTTTTCGAAAAGTTTTGATATTGTTTATAGCAGACTAATTGGCCTGTTTGATTCAGTCTTGGTAAGATCTTTGCCCGGCTTTAGAAGCCAAAATTAAAATTATTAAGTCACAAAATGGCATTCAAAATGAATAGCAGGATTCTAATTGCAAACAAGTTAAATTTTTCAGTATCACTCCTTGCCCTACCTCCGGTAGAAGTGTGTACAGGTAGTTATAACGCTACGGGTCTGTTAATTCTTTTCGCAATGCTCCAAAAAAAGTAGTTTGATGCTAATTTGACATCGAAATTTTCCAGATACTTTTAAAAGATGCAGTTTTTTATATGCAAGCAGCTCTTTTAGTCTTTTATTGCACTCTTTCAATCCAATTTTATTTTGGATTGATCTGTGCTGTTGCCATTCCCTTCTAGCTCTCCTTTTTTACATACGAGATGTTCAATATCAGTAGAATATATTCTATTAAACCCATTCTGCGGATGGGAGGAAGTGGCATGTTCAGCAGCCTACTTAATATTTTCGTTAAAATGGGCAATGTTAGATTCAACATCATCATGAGTTCGTAGCTTAATGTTTTCCGTGCAATGACTACTAAGATATTTTTTGAATCACATCCAATTAACACGAATGACCATTTTCACATATGAGTGAGGTAGAGCACTTCTCAGTGGGCTACAGAGTGTAGCGATCGTGGGAGAGTGATTAGAGGATAGATCTAGGGAAGTTTCAACGTAAGCTAACTCCCTAGAAATATTTTTCATAACGCCAAAATCTATAATATCCGGAATTTTATGTATGTCAGTAGGCCAGTAAAAGAGCTCCTCACTCAAAATGACGTCTTACCCCATTTTTTAAATTGTGTTGAACAATGCCCGACCTCTAAGTGTGATAAGACGCGAATCCCAGAAAGTATGTTGTGCATTATAGTCACCGGCTGCTACGAAACAGGTGTCGAGAGATTTGTAGAAATCCTCATATTGATCCTCAGTAATTGCGAATCTAGGAGGGGAATACATTGATGATATGACAAAATTTGTGCAAACATTTTCGACACAAATATTCGTTACTTGTAGATGTTCTTCACAAATGTTGTCAATAGTATAATGCCTAGTTCTTGACTTTATTAAAATTACTGATCCCCCGCAAGCTCTTTCTTTTGGGTCCTTTGAAGGTTAGCCATTAATGTTGAATAGACTTCTTGAAGTCAAATGAGTTTCGGAAACCAACATTATATTAATATTTTTTTCCGTGAGGAAGTCCTCAAGTTAAGTTTTATGTTGGCGAATGCCGTTGTAACAGAGTATTCTGCATTATAAGCACTTTTTGCATCATGCTTGTCATATTTGTTGTAAAATTGTTTATAGTTTGCACCAGATTATCAAAAGTATCTTCAAGGCGATTCAAATTAAAGCTTGCATCAGTATTTTTTGAATTATTTGGTTGGGAAACATTGGGTGTGGGAATTGAATTTGTATCAGCAACGCCTCCATACGATACACGGGAAGTTGTTGGCTCATTTGTGCAAAAGTGGCACAGTAAGCGTTTGCTGATTGAACTGGAGCTAATTTAGGATTTTGCACCATAGTCTGCTTTACGAAAGAGTGCACAGGAAAACCTCTGTAGTTAGCCGTTTGATTACCTCCACAATTACTGCCTTTTTTATCACTTTGATCTTTTGCCTTATTGCAACTACCAGTGCCGTGTCATCCGTCGCACACAGCACAAACAGTAGGTAAATTGCAGTAAGTTTTCTTTTGACAATTATGGCACTCAACGGGTCCTGAACGCTATGAGCTATGAACGTAAGAGCTATTTTAAATTATAAATTGGATGAGTCTCATTTTTTTAAATTTTATATCTTGAGCCAGCTCGACGCGAAATAGAGGTTGAGGAATCTTCTCCCTATTTATTATGTTAGATACATTTTTTACCTTAAATCCCTGGAGGACAAGTGCATCTTTTATTTCCTCTTGAGCAACATAAGAATATATGCCCTTCAATACGACCTGAAAGCATTTAGCACTCTTAAAAATATATGTGTAGAAACTACTTTTCTTTTTTCAAATTCAGTAATCATTTTGCGAAAATCTTTTCCTTCATTCATTTCCTTCATTTCATCAATGTTACCACGCTTTATTGGAACAATGTAAAATTTATTCTCACCTAGTGGTGAAACAAAACGAGTAAATACAAGTAAATAATCGATACTTTTTCTTAGAAACCAAGTACTTTTGGTATCGATACTCTACTACAGAATACCAAGTAGGTATCGGTAAAAAGTACTCGTATCGTTCAAATATACTAATTTAGGTAATGAAAAGAAAGCTTAACATAACGCCAGCCTAACACAATTTTATTTGTTCGTGTTGAATGTAAATTTATATCTAGAATATATTAATGTTGTGACACATTAGAAGAAAAAATAAATAAAAGTAAAGAGTGACTGACTAACTTATACTTACAGTCTGCTAACAGACAGACAAAGCACAATTAAATTAAAGATATAAAAAATATGAATACAATAAGCTGAACTTTAATAAAATTAGAAAAAAATCGTATCATCTATAACATCAAATAAAAGTCAAAGGCAATCAGCCTTCATAAAATAAATACATATCGTGTTAATGTAAACATAATATCAGTATCAAGCATAAATTTAATTATACATTCTTAAAAGGCAATGCAAGATTTCTAAAATAAATGTAGAAGGTGAAGAAAAAAGGCTATGGTTAGAAACAATTGTATACCCCCAAAAATTTCTAACATTTACTAACTAACGTTGCATCAACTTTAAGCAAATGTAAATTAAATATAATTAATATTTCTATTATAGTTACTATTACTATACCATAGAGTATGTATCTTCAAGAATCTAGGCGCACGTTAGTGCGCCAGGCCAAGTTCCGGCCAATGCACGCAGTGTGTATATTTACAGGAAGCCATTCGAACTGTTTTTACCCCTCTCATAACTTTGTTTCCCGCAATTGTAAAATTGTTAAATTTAAACCATAATTAGAATAAATTACGTTACCTCATATGCGAAGTTTGAAAGTTTTACAACGAAAGATTCTGGAGATATGGAGGTGCAAAAAGTGCATATATTAAAACATACTCACTGACTCACTCATCAATATTATGAAGTATATCTAGGTAAGCGATGAACTAGAAAAATCTTAAAACCCGAAAATTTAAACGGGGTCAGGGCTACGCCGATAAAAATTTAACTTTCTGAAATTTGGTACACAAATAGAACTATGTGAGTTATCACCTAGAAAAATCTGAAAACCCGAAAATTTTTACCATAAGGCTCAGAATTAAAAACATATCTTAAACGTTTAACTCAATCATTTTTATTGAAATTTGGCACACATGTTGCAATGTGGCAAGGCTATAAATTAAATTTGAAAAAATTATGCCCATACATTTTAAGCCTACTACTTCATATACATTTGAATATACTACACATTTATAAATTTATTACTATCTTGAGATTGAAAAAGTGGGCGGTATCACGCCCATTAGAAAATATAATTAAAATTTGCGCTAGTTAGCGGAAATTTGATAAGGAAGTAGCTCTAGATTAGGAACTAGCTAAAAAAATGTGAAAACCTGAAAATAATAGCCAAAGACGTAGCCCCGCCGTCCAAAAAGCTCAGAATTTAAGAAAAACCAATGCGTTTAACTCAATCGATTTTATTGTATTATGGGTTACATGTTGCAATATTACAAGCTTATAAATGTTCTTTAAACAAAACGGGAGTTAAAAACCCACAAAATTTGCATTCGTATTTCATGTATGTGCCTCGGATCAGCACATTTAAATAAACTATTTACGTATTCATTAGTACACGTTCCAAGCAAAACTCAACAGGAGAGATAAGCACTCGCCAAAGAAAATCTTGAGTTTGAAAAATTGGGCAAATAAGAATAAAAAAATTTAAATTTTCGCTAATGAAGTGAAATTTGATAGACAAGTATAAAAAAAGCAAAAACTAACTAGGAAAATCTAAAAGCCAGGAAATTATAGCCATAAGGGCGGTGTTACGCCCATTAAGTTTATAACTAAAACATGAAATTTAAATCGTTGCCGTAAGCAGTTTTATTAAAATTTGGCATACATGTTTTAATAATGAAAGGCTATAAATTTTCCTTTAAAAAAGTGGGCGTTACCATGACAATTAAATTTAAATCTCTTCTTTCATGTATTTCCGATCAGCAGATTTCTACTACTTATGTAGATATTATTGTCCGTTTCCATCGAAACTTGACACGTATGATTGGCACTGACTAAAAAAATTTTTCTTTTAAAAAAGTGGGCAAGAATACGCCATAAAAATAAAATAATTAAATTTGCGCTAGAGAGCTGCAATTTGATACGTCAGTAGATCAAGATGAGAAACCAACTAGAAAAATCAAAAAAGACAAATATTTAAACCAGGAGTGGCAGGGGCCACGCTAACATTGTACTGAAGCTTTAAACTGAACTTTTGACTTAAAACTATCATCTTAAAAAGAGGGCGATGATAATTGAGCGCTGCTCATAACAAAATCGTGAGTTTAAGAAAGTGACGGAGAATGGGAGGTAACAGCCATAATATTTAAAGCTAGAATTTGAACTGGAGAGCTTAAATTCGATACCCCTTAAGTTAAGGGGTGAGTTGCGTACAGGAAAAATCCGAAAGCATTGGTTGTTACATTATGGATGTGGAGCCATGTTTATAAAAACTTAGATCAATGTTATACGGCAGAGAACTGAAACTAGAAAATATTTAAAACACAAGCTACTCTATTGAAACTACATGCACATTTCACTTATGCTAGCCTTTAATTTTGCATTTTCAAAAGTACTACGTCTAAGCAGACTTTAGAGGCGGGGTCACTTCCACTAAAATGTACACTATATATTACATATTTATACTCTGATGATTATTAAAAAATTAAGTACATCCGTCGGTCCTTGTAATGACACAATGGTGCACATATCACATTCTAACCCATTATTGTATGTAGGTCTGCCCTTTAAAACTCACGGAGTTATTATGAATAGAACTATAACATACTAGAAATTTAAAGTTTAATAAGCTTTATTAAGAAAACCTTTAAAAAAGTAGTCAGATCATCACAAAAACATAAATGTGAAAAAAGGCCAAGTTCCTTTCCAAAATTTCTGCCATTAAAAGTAGTTAGTGAAGAATATATGCAAGCTACGAATATTTTTGTAGAAAATTTTTGTTCTAATTTCGTGATATCATCAATTTACTCACCTCCCAGATTTTCAGTTACCGAAGATCAGTATGAGAAGTTCTACAAATCGCTTGGATCTTGTTTCGTGGCAGCTGGAGACTACAATGCAAAGCATACGTAGTGGAGGTCGCACCTTGTAACACCTAGAGGCCGAGCTTTGTTTAATACAATTTCAAAAATGGGCTTAGATGTTATTTCGAGTAGGGATCCTACTTACTGGCCTACAGACGTACGAAAAATTCCAGATGTTATTGATTTTGGCATCATAAAAAGTATTTCTAGGGATTTAATTAATGTTGAAACTTCTCTAGATCTCTCCTCCGATCACTCTCCCACTATCGCTCTAATTTGTAACCCACTAAGAAGTGACTTACCTCACCCATATATGAAGATGATCAATCGTGTTAATTGGCTGGGATTCAAAAAAATATCTTTGCATGTCATTGCATTAAAAATATTGCGCTAAAAACAACCAATGACATCGAAACTAGCATTGCCAATCTTAACGAAATGATTAAACAGGCTGCTGAACCTGCCACTACCTCACATCCGCAGCCTGGTTTTAATCAAATTTATTCCAGGGATATTGAACATCTCGTGTGTGAAAAAAGAAGAGCTAGAAAGGAATGGCAACAGCACAGATCACCCCAACATAAGCTCAGACTTAAAGAATGTTTTAAACGACTACTCTTGAAGTCTTGCGTCTGAAAAAACTGCATCTCTTAAAAATTATTTGGAAGGTCTAGATGTCACACCAACATCTAATTACTCTTTGTGGCGCACTACTAGAAAGCTTAAAACACCCGTTGAGTTTAAGCCACCTCTGCGCACATCTACCGGAGGTTGGGCACGAAGCGATACGGAAAAATGTAAAATATTTGCTGAGCTTTTAAAATCCGTATCTACCCCAAATACTTGTACTGGTGTTGCTGATTTGCTGAGTGTAGTTGCTCTACCCCCTCGAGCCTTAAAGTTTAAGATGCGTGATGTACATAAAGTAATTGCTGAACTCAAGCCAAAGATAGCTCCAGGTATTGATGGAATTAGTAATAAGATGCTTATGAACTTGCCGCATATTGCAATAAGAATCTTGCTGTTTATTTCTAATGCCACATTACGACTGGAGTATTATCCACAAGTCTTGAAGCTTGCAAAAATCAAAGTGATTCCAAAGCCGGGCAAAGATCTTACTAAAGCTGAGTCATATAGGCCAATAAGTTTGCTGTCAACTATGTCAAAACTCTTCGAAAAGCTGCTCATGACAAAATTGTCCCCAATTTTAACTGATAGTGGGTGCATTCCAGACCATCAATTTGGTTTAAGAAGTCAGCATAGCTCCATCGAAAAACTCATAGATTGGTTCAATTTATAAGAAAACCATTTTATGAAAACAAGTATTGTTCTGCCCTGTTTATTGACTTTTCTCAGGCATTTGATAAAGTGTGGCATCAAGGCCTTATTTTAAAATTAAAATTATATCTAACAATAAATTTAGTGAATTTATTAGAAAGTTACATTACTACATTCACGGTTGTGGAATCCATATCATCCAATGATCCACAGGGGAGCATACTGGTGATATGCCTTTGAGCAGCAATATCCATACATCTACGTTTGCCGATGATACAGCCTGCCTTAGTATGCATGAAAGCCCTCACGAGGCTTCCCGATATCTATAAAAACATACTACAGAATTGGAAATGTGGTTGAACTTATGGAGAATTAAGGTAAATGAACAAAAGTGTGTTCATATAAAGTTTACCCTAAGAAGAGATACTTGTTCCCCAATTCGAATCAATAATCAAAATATTCCTCAACATTCCCAAGTGAAATACCTTGGTGTACACTTTGATCGAATGCTTACGTGGAAACATCATATTCACTTTAAGCTAAATCAGATGAAAATTAAGTTATCTCAAATACACTGGTTGATTGGAAAAAATTCAACACTTACCCTGGACTGTAAACTTTTAATATACAAGTCGCTTTTGAAGCCAATATGGTGTTTCAGTATGCAGTTATGGGGCACTTCTTCAGCTTCCAATGTAGAGAGAATCCAACGAAGGCAAAACAAAATTTTACGGTTAATAACATCGGCTCCATGGTACATCAAAAATTCTAATATACATCGTGATTTAAATATGCCACTAGTGATTGAAGAAATTGCAAAATACGCAGGAAAGTATTTAACAAAACTCGAGTCACATCCTAATCCACTTGCTCATAACATTTTGAACTTTACTGGACACATCCGCTTCAAAAAAGGGAGACAAGGGCTCTAGTACTCAACACTCCAGATGGGATTTCTTGAAAATACTTTTTTTATACTTTTTTATACATTTTTTTTTTTACTTTTTTAAAAGTAGTGAGATAAAAATGTTGACCAAGTTCTTGTTTGACACAATACCTATTACTGTAATATGCTATGTATTATTGTAACTGTAAGAGTGTCAAATAATTTGTAGATGATCTGCTAACTTGACAATATTTTTACCTTTCCATAAAAGAAGAGAATAACGCATACTTGTTTCTTTCTTTATATCGGGAAAAATATTGTCAAGTTAGCCGATTATCTGGAAATTATATAACACAGTTACAAATTTATATAATGCATAGCATATAACAGTGATAGGTATTGTGTCAAACAAGAACTTGGTCAAAATTTTTATCTCACTACTTTTAATGGCGGAAATTTTGGAAAGTAACTTGGCCTTTTTTCACATTGATGTTTTTGTGAGGATAGATTTACAAACATACATTTTTCTATTTACAAAAATTTTAATTTAAAATACAAAATTTTATTTCTAAAGAGGAAATACATTTTCATGTTGAGAGACTCAGTATAGGATTTGATTTTAAGCCCATGGTGTCTTCGGAGACTTTTCTAAGAATTTCGGGTAGATTACGTTTTTGTTATACGATTTTTGTGACATATGTATGTATTTACCTTAATTTGGTTGTGATATAATTTACATATACTACATACTATATACACTTACATACTATATACACTTACATACATATGTATATATGTTTATCTGTGGCAATAAATAATAATAGCTTAAGTTTGCACAAGTGTTTTTCAATTTTATTAGATATTCTTATTCTCTTCTTCAAGATCTATCACTCAGCTAATGGCGATTTCTTTTCTGAAAAAATATGGTACACTATATATGTGTATCATTTTTAAATGTTACCTAGAATCACTCAAAGTGTTATATATTCTGTTACTACAATCGAACAAAATAAGCTGCTTTTATTTACAACGGTTACACTTTATCATTAATTTTGAGAGGTTTTTCGCACACTATTATGATTTATAAGCACACATTGACATCACTAATTGTGTTAAAAAAACCCAAAACAGTAACAATATTAAATTAAATTTATTTATATAAATTTTTGTAATAATAATTTTTATATTTTCTATTTAAAAAAACTTCTCTCGAAATTATAAGCATGACATGCAAAATAAAACCTTCATTACCACAGTTGGAAAAAAATGGTAGTGGCGGTATTCGATGTTTGATGCAAATTGTTTTGCGTATGTGCAAATGCAAAATATCGTAGCTTTTCTTTTGATTGTGTGTATATTTTGTTGTTGGATTTGAAAGAAAAGCTACGATATTTTGCATTTCCACATACGCGAGACAAACATCGAATACCGCCAGTATGCACACCTTGAATAAAGTGAGGGTAAAATATGTAACATATTTACATGTTTTTCATGCAACATATTCAGAAAAGAAATTGAAAATTTTTCCCACAGTTGTATTTTTTGTACAAACGAACACAGAAATGTAGAACATGTAACATATATGCAATATATTTGTCAGAAAAGAAATCGCTATAAGTTACAATTAAAAAATTTCTTCTTCTTCTTGGAAAATAATTCATAAGCCATAACATATTAACCTTATTTAATTTTTTAAGGTAGCTACTTGCTACATTATTATTAAAAAGTTTGAGTTTTATTGAACTTAAATTATTAAAATTTGTATACACTCAAATTCAATAACTAAATAATAACTTATATTTAACTAAGCTTTTAAAAAAATTACTATCAATAAAATTATTTTGCTTTTTAATATAGTAGCCTAAGTTCACTTTAGTTTTTATTTTTCTGCCAATGGATTTTTTCATAACTCCTTAACTAAAAAAATTAATATAAACTAACAAATCGCGTTTTTTCATAAAATGAACAGTTTTATTGTATATAAATGTGCATCTTTTTCAGTGGCAAAAATTTTTATATAAAAACCAAATACAATTTATTTAAGACAAACCCCTTAATATTTCAAAACAGGAATTAAGCCATTATTATATATTGCCACAGATATATACATACATACATATATATTTATTTATTTATTTACAAAATTATTATAATTTTAATTACAATAATATATATATAGACATATATGTATGTATATAACATTGACCAAGCTTATTTTTTCGTATCTTTGCAGTATTCAAACTGTTTAACAACGGCCTCAGGTTGGATATTTCTAGGTATCATCATATGAACATACGCATGGGCACAAAGGGCAAGCGTCCCTTGAGAAACTTGACCCCAAGTGACAAAGTCAATGCTATTCAGCGTATACACGATGGCGAATCGAAGGCCTCAGTGGCGAGGGATATTGGAGTTCCAGAATCAACACTACGAGGCTGGTGTAAAAATGAGGATAAACTGCGGTTCATGTCTCGGCAGTCTGCAGTTGAAAAAATTGGAGGTGGGGAGATACAGATGAACAAACTTGATAGTAATGCAAATCTTATGAAGGGATCACAGGAAAAACGACAGCGTATAGATACTTCAATACCATTGAACTTTTCCAACAAAATGAAATTTGATGAAATTTCAACTTTTAAAACATCTCTCACTTCAATGGATTTTGGGGTTAATAAATCTTTGACTGATATTAGAGCTTTCAACGGAATACCACCAGATTATGGAACCTTCAATAGCATTACAAAAAAAAGAGCTTTCGATCTTGGAATCTCGCGGCCAATAGACCCTTCTATTGCTGCTATTAATACCTTGTCCAGTATTTCACATCTTTCCGGACTCACTGGGTTGTCTCAGTCACCTTTGGCTATAAGTTTAAATGAGGTGACATCGAATTTAAATTTATTGACTCAATTGAATACTGGCTTGGCTACTACGTCAGGTATAAGTGGTTTTGCGAATCCTGGTAACAACTTGCGTACCATCAATATGAAATCTAAGCCTCAACTACATAGTCCTCGTAGTGAGACAACAGAAAGACACACGGGCCTTACGGTGAAAAATTGGGCCAAACAGAAACCTTCAACTCCTACGTCATTTGAATCTTCATCATTTGGACTCAACTTAAGTCAAACTGAAACTGAAAAACACCAACTAAAAAGTGCGAGTTCTTCTCTTATGCCTACACATGTGGGTGCTAATATAACATCTCACCCAATATTATCCGATGATCCATTACTTTACTGGCTGAAATCACAACAGGCAATGTTGGACTTAAATAACATTTATCCAATAGGAGCTTCTAGTCCTCCAATTCGATCATCAACTCCCCAGCTGCAAGGTTTGCACAGAACTACACCCCCTATTATTCCTACACCTTTAACACCGTCCTCGACCCCTTCTGGAAGCTTGGATGACAAAAACTCAACATGGTTTAATATGTGTAAAGCATTTGGAACAACCCTCAATTCTTTGGCACCTGCTGCTGCCGCAGCTGCAATATCTCTTCATGGAAATTCATTACATCAGTCTGTACCATCTGTTAATGGTATCGCACCTTCGACAAATCTTAACTGCCAAGTTATTGCAAAAACTGGATTTGAAAATATTTTGTATTTGCAACTCACAAAAAACTCCGCCTCCAGTCCTTCTGTACAAAATTTCTCATCGGTCGAACAAATAACCTGTGAATTGCCACATAATGTTGACTCATCCAACAAGCCGGAAGATCTTTCCGCTAAAACAGCAAAAGTGAAAACTTCTCTTCTTAGCCCTCTCCCTACTCCAGCTCAAAGTCCTGAACGAAAAATTGAACAAGATAGTGCACCACAAAGTAAATTGCAAGACGCTGCGCCGAGGAATGAAATAATATATGATGTGAACGATTGCCAGGACGTTCTAGATAACCTTCTCAACAAGATGAATAATAGCAACAATTTCGAGAACAATAGCGTTAGCAGATGTCGTCAATTTTCTTCCGCTGTAAGCGAGTCGGAGGCCAGTTATAATAGCGATCACATAAACACAGATGACTATCCTAATAACAACTCAAACCAAACTGACGAAGAAATTCGTGCAAAGTGTTCCGATTTCAATGAAGACAAAGAAATTAATGCCAGATACAGAGAAGCTATTTCACATGGAGAGAAATTTTTACATTGGGTCGAAAACTGTAGTAATCCACGTGTGACAGCGGTTCAACTGATGCAGCTACGATTCCTCATTTCATCGGTAAAAACAAGTGTCGATCCTAAAACAAGTTTAAAAAAATCAACTAGTACATCCAGCCTTAAAACTGCTATAGAAATAGATGACTCTTCCGAGGAAATTAACCGCTCAAGAACACGCCGCCGCAAATAGGAACAACCTAAATTGGCTACATTTCAGCCACACCCAAGTAGTAGCACAGAAGTAGAAATAATAGATAGCGATGAATACCAAAAGGAAGAATATTTCGCTCCAACTGCATCCCAATATTCACATACCCTCCGTAATTGTTTTTTCTTTCCTCCATACAAAATCGTTAGGTCACATGACTCTGATGATAACAACACTAATACCAGCAATATCAAGAATATCAGTGATAATATTGAAAGTATTAGTCCAATATTACCGGTTAAGTTAAGCCATCTCAGCAGCTATATTGATTACATCCCAACTATCACAGATCAATAAAAATTGTAAATCAGTTTCTTAAATTTTATCGAATAGAAATTTATAGGTATTTTAGTAACTAAACTCAAAAAAATTGTTATTAATTTTATTGTGAACGTAGAAAAAAATTGAAACAATACTGTGTGTAACAAAAAATGCAAACTCCTTCTCATGTTGAATTTTTTGTAGTACTTATAGAAACTAAGAAAATCCTAGTTGGATTTTACTACTTTAGATTCGTGTTTTTTAAACGTAATTGATAATTACACTGCAGAAAACTGTTTTTGATGTTTAAATAAAAATGGCCAATCTTTCTGTATTTTTATCTCCTGATTACGATGGCGACTTTTGTTTTTCCCCATAAGTTCTATGTTTAAAGATATAGTGACATTTAGGATTTACATAACTTACACCACTTTTTGTATTCTTTCGTTAATATTTCACAAATGGTAACCCAAACTTAAAAATACTCTCTGGACCATTGATCTACACAAAAATTGCATTCATGTAGATAGAATAACATTGATCAATATATCAGGATATCTTACTGCTATTGTAAGAATGTTAAAAATCGTGTGTTTTGAAATATTTTAGATTATAATTTTTTTAGCCTAGTATAACTAATGCTACGTGCCGGTAGAGTTCGAATGAAAAAAATCATTGGGAAAATACTGTATGAAATAATACCACACAAATTCAAAGGTTAAGTGTATGAATATGGGTTTTCCAGCCAGGTGTAAGCATGAGATTGATCGTGGTTCTTAACCCAAGGATTTGGAACGTAACACATAAAATGCTTTACATACCATTAGAGCAAAAAAAATGTAAAAGAGTGTTTAAGATTAAACCAGAATCCTAACAATTCGAAGTAGTATGTTTATAGGGATTCGTTATCACTTGTTCAGTACAAATGATGGAGCATGCCTGGATGGGAGTATGTATACATTTAGTATGATTTTTCCTCATAAAGCAGCATCAATTTAAGTGTGACAGCACTGTTTTCTTTCTATTTTACTATCGATCCCTGATTTCAGTTGTATGTGGATGAGACTGTATTACTTTCGTTGTAAGATTCAAGACTCTATCTATATGTGAGTGAAACTGTATTACTTTCGTTGTGAAATAAATTTTTCAAAAAGAATGTGGTAAAATTCAGTTTTCAATAGAGTTGTGTCCAATATAACGAACTAGTTCAAAATGGGCTGTTGGTCACATCTCTAGTTTTCAATAGGAATATTGTGAGATTCTATTTTTATACCTTTACCAAAAAATGGTAAAAGCGTATATATAGGTTTGTCATTCCGTTTGTAATTTCTACAATATTAATAAGAGACACATAAAGTATATATATTCTGGAGCCTTATGCATAGGGAAGACGAACAAGCGATGTCCGTCTGTCCGTCTGTCTGTACGTGAAATCGGTTTTCTCAAGCTCCCAGAACAGCTAGGAACTTCGTTCTTAGACTGGTGTGTCAGAAATTTTCCGAAAAATTTTTCTATTGAAAATCAGCAAAATCGAGCAGATGGTTTCAGAGCTGGAAAACTCAAACTCTATTTTCCGGTAGAAAATAACTACCGAAAAAAGTTTTTATTACTTTTTTATTAAATTAACTTATTTTATACTTCGGTATGAATAAAATTGGTATTTATAACTAAAAAAAATTTTAAAATTTAACAAAACAAAAAAAACGTGTCCAGGGTTGGAAAACTTTAACTTTTTTCTTAATAATTAAACATATTTCATGTTTTAGGAAGAAGGTTATTTTATCAGGAACGGTAAAAGCTACGGGTCTGAAATTTGGACAGTGTATGTAGAACTTTGGTCGCTACAACAGCATATATATAAAAGCTAAAAATTAAAGGGTGTTCCAAAATGAGTGACCAAAACTTTAAAAATCCCATGTAATATGCATACAATTGTATGTACATATGTATATTGACACTTGAATTTTGTAAAATTAGTGTATTTTTATAAAGGCTACAACAATTAACACTAAAATTAAAAAAAATTAAATTAAAGGGTGGTCCATCAGACAAATTGCTATATCTAGGTAACTGTAAGAGTTAAACTATTGAAATTTTCAAAAACGGTCAAACTAAAAAATCCGAAAATTATAAAATCGCTAAAAATTTTAAAAAATCTCCAAAACGAAAAAAATCGCCAAAATGGAATAAACGCCTAAATCAAAAAAAACGCCAAAAACCGAAAAAAATTGCCAAAACGAGAAAAACGTGTCAAAACTGAAAATAAATTTCCACAATTTTTTTTATGCATGTTTTTTTTTATTTATTGTATCTTCATATATGAACTAACAATAAGTATTCAATTCTTAAATCTAACATATAATAAATAGGCCCGACCAATGTCAGACATAACTAAGTGATAGTTGTAAATAATACATAAGAAGTGATAAGCAAAAAAAAAGTATTTTCAAGCAACTTCATTCGGAGTGTTTAGTATTAGAGCCCTTGTGTCTCTCTTTTTTAAACGGATGTGTCCAGTAAAGTTCAAAATATCACGAGAAAGCGGATTAGGATGTGACTCGAGTTATGTTAGATATTTGCCTGCGTATTTTGCAATTTCTTCAGTCACTAGTGGGATATTTAAATCACGATGCATATTTGAATTCTTAATGTACCATGGAGCAGATGTTATTAACCTTAAAATTTTGTTTTGTCTTCGTTGAATTCTCTCTACATTGGAAGCTGAAGCAGTGCCCCATAACTGGATACCGTAACACCATATTGGCTTTAAAATCGACTTGTATATTAAAAGTTTGCAGTCTAGGCTGAGTGTTGAATTTCTGCCAATCAGCCAATGTACCTGAGTTAATTTTAGTTTCATTTGAGTTAACTTATAGTCAATGTGATGTTTCCATGTAAGCCGTCGATCGAGGTGTATACCAAGATATTTCACATGTGAATGTTGCGGAACAACTTGATTATTAATCCGAATGGAGGAACAAGTATCTCTTCGTAAGGTAAATGTTATGTGGACACACTTTTGTTCATTTACCTTAATTCTCCATAAGTTTAACCATAGTTCCATCTGGCTAATGTGTTCCTGGAGTTTTCGCGATACCTCATCAGGGTTTTCGTCTATACTAAGGCAGGCGGTATCGTCGGCAAATGTAGAAGTGTGGATACTACTGCTCACAGGCATATCACAAGTATAAATCAAATATAAAAATGGCCCCAGTATACTCCCCTGTGGCACACCGGATGATATAGTTTCAGGCATACTCATAAAGTGTCCTTCCACAACTGTAAATTTTCGTGCAACAATGTAACTTCCCAAAAGATTTAGAATGTTTATTGGTAAATATGTCTTCAATTTCAAAATCAGGCCTTCATGCCACACTTTATCAAATGCCTGAGAAACATCAATAAACACGACAGAACAATACTTCTTTTCCTCAAATGTTTTTCTGATAAATTGAACCAATCTATGCGTTTGCTCAATGGTGCTATGCTGGCTTCTAAAACGAAATTGATGGTCCGGGATGCACCCATTGTCAGTTAAAATTGAAGACAATTTTGTCATGAGCAGCTTTTCGAAGAGTTTTGACATAGTTATCAGCAAACTTATTGGCCTATATGACTCAGCTTTAGTTAGATCTTTGCCCGGCTTTGGAATCATTTTGGTTTTTGCAAGCTTCCAGAGTTGTGGATAATACTCCAGTCGTAATATGGTATTAGAAATAAACAGCAAGATTCTTATTGCAATATGCGGCAAGCTCATCAGCATCTGCTTACTAATTCCATCCATACCGGGAGTTTTTTTGGGTTGAGTTCGGCAATTACTTTATGTACATCACGCATCTTAAACTTTAAGGCTCGAGGTGGTAGAGCAACTACACTCGGCAAATCAGCAAAACCTTTACATGTGTTTAGTGTAAATACGAATTTTAAATGCTCAGCAAATATGTTACCTTTTTCAGTATCGCTTCTTGCCCAACCTCCGGTAGATGTGCGCAGAGGTGGCTTAAACTCAATGGGTGTCTTAAGCTTTTTAGCAGCATGCCACAAAGAGTAATTAGATGCTGGTGTGACATCGAGACCTTCCAGATAATTTTTAAAAGGTGCAGTTTTTTCAGATGCAAACAACTCTTGGAGTCGTTTGGTGCACTCTTTAAATCTGATTTTGTGTTGAGGTGAAACTGTGCTGTTGCCATTCCCTTCTAGCTCTTTTTTTCACGTACGAGATCGTCAACATCTGTAGAATAAATTTTATTGAACCCAGTATGCGGTTGGGAGGTAGTGGCATGTTCAAAAGCTTGTTTAATATTCTCGTTAAGATTTGCAATGTTCGATTCAATATCATTGGGTGTTCTTAGCGTAATATTTTCCGTGCAAAGACTACTAAGATATTTTTTGAATCCCAGCCAATTAACACGATTTATTATCTTGACATATGGGTGAGGTAAAGCGCTTCTCAGTGGGCTACAGATTGTAACGATCGTGGGAGAGTGATCGGACGAGAGATCTAGGGAAGCTTCAACGTGAATTAATTTCCTAGAAATACTTTTTATGACGCCGAAATCTATAACATCCGGAATTTTTCCTACGTCAGTAGGCCAGTAAGTAGGATCCCCACTCGAAATAATATCCAAGCCCATTTGTGAAATTGTGTTGAACAACGCCCTACCTCTAGGCGTAATAAGACGCGAACCTCAGAACGTATGCTTAGCATTGTAGTCGGCAACTGCTACGAAACAAGCTCCAAGAGATTTGTAGAATTTCTCGTATTGGTCCTCAGTGATTGAAAATCTGGAAGGGGAGTAAATTGAAGATATCATGAAATTTGTACAAAAATTTTTAATGCAGATATTTGTTGCTTGTAGATGTTCTTCACATATGTTGTCAAGAATATAGTGCTTGAGTCTTGACTTTATTAGAAATTCTGATCCACCGCAAGCTCTCCTTCTAGGGTCCTTTGTATCATATAAAGTGTAGCCATTCATTTTAAAGAGGCGTCTAGAAGTCAAATGAGTCTCAGAGACCAACATTATATCAATATTTTTTCCGTAAGGAAATTGTCAAGTTCATTTTTACGGTTACGAATGCCGTTTGCGTTCCAGAAACATATTTTTAACGTGTTCATGGCTTGTTAAGTAATGCTTGAAGCAGTGTATTCTGCATTTGCAGCATTTCTTGCATCATGCTAGTCATATTTGTTGTAAAATTGTTTATAGTTAGCACCAGATTCTCAATAGTAGCTTCAAGGCGACTAAAGTTAAAGCTTGAATTTGCATTCGTTGAATTATTTGGCGGTGAAACATTTTGTGTGGGAATAGAACTAGCCTTAGCAGCATTGGCATACGATACACGTGAAGTAACTGGTTGGGTCACTTGAGCAAAAGTGGCGGAGTACGCGTTTAATGGTTGAGGTGGAGCTAATTAAGGTTTTGCACCATAGCCTGCTTGACGAAAGAGTGCACAGGACATGCTCTATAGTTAGCGGTGTGATTACCTTCACAATTACTGCATTTTTTTCAACTTGATCTTTTGGTTTAATACAACTACCAGTACCGTGCAATTCACCGCAGATAACACACACTGTAGGTAAATTGCAGTGAGCTTTTGTATGGCCATATTGTTGGCAATTATGACACTGCACGAGACCTGAACGCTTATGTGGCTCTTCAACTGTGATTTTTCTGTATAAAAGGTATTTTAGGCTATAAATAGGATGAATCCCGTTTTTTTTAAACTGTATATCATTCGGCTCCACTTCAATACGAAATGGGGGTTGGGGTACCTTTTTTCTGTTCATTATGTTAGATACATTCTTTACTTTAAATCCCAGTAGGACGAGAGCATCTGTTATTTCTTCAGGGACAACATAAGAATCTATGCCCTAAAATACGATCTGCAGGCCTTTAGCGCTCTTAAGCTGGTATGTGTAGAAGCTTGTTTTATTTGTTTCAAATTCAGAAACCATTTTGCGGAAATCCTTTTATTCAAAAATTTGAATTTTCGTTTCATCGATGTTGCCACGTTTTATTGGGAAAATGTGGAATTTATTTTCACCAATGACCGAAATTAATTTTTTAATAAGGGCATTTGAATTTTTCTCTCTCAAGTAGATTGGTGGCGGCTTGGATGTTTTATTCGAGGATACATCGGGTTTGTCGTTCTCATCTTGCAAAATTTTAAAACGGTTTTGGCGATTAGTTGAGGAATCGCTGTTATCCCTGCATATCTTTGGAGCGGATGAAATTTTTGAAGAATTTGGGCTTCGCCCATGCTTTACCACGGTTATATGTCTGTCCATACCGACTTGCACCTTGGGTATTGAGCTACTGTTATCTGTAGTGATAACTTTGTTAAGTGATGAATACGAGCCTGAAGGGGATGATATTACTGACTTATATGAAGAAGTACTAGACAATTGTAATGTTAATGAATCACTACTATTTGGCATTGGACAAAGCGAAATTGATCGCTGACAAAAAATTGGCTTTGCCGTTAAAAAAACACTTTCATTAGATTTATTATTTATATTTTTTTCATTAAGAGCTTCAGAACTCACAGTAAAATAGGCATTTCTGCCGTTAGAACTCACTTCATAATTTTTTGTATTTGAGGCACTCATATAGAGTATTCGTCAAGGGTACTTTTTGTGTTTTTTTGCTTACGGTTTTTTTGTTTATGTACTTTATGATTGTTTGTCTGTTTTTGAGGTACTCGTATAGAGTATTCCTCATGGTCACTGTTTATGTTTTTTTGTTTGAGTTTTTTTTTTGTATTTGTTATTTCCACTATGTAAAAAATATTATCAAAGCAATAAAGCTTATTTATTTTAATATTTTTTGTATAATTTTTTGTTTGTTTGGTATGTAAAAAAAAAATCCGCTAATTGACTGTTCGCAATGAAGGTACCACGAGAACTGATTTCCACAATGACAAATAAACGCCAAAAACCGCAAAAATCGCCAAAACAAAATAAATGCTTATATGAACAAAAATTGTCAAAAATTAAAAAAAAATCGGCTAAATGAAAAAAAATCTCCAAAATCAAAAAAAAATTGCCAAAACGAAAATAAATCGCCAAAATTAAAAAAAAACGCCAAACACCGAAAATATCGCCAAAACAAAAAAATGTCTGTATTAAAAAATCACCAAAAATTAAAAAAATCGCCAAAATTAAAAAAACGGCAAAAATAGTGAAAAAATCGGTAAAACGAGAAAAAAAGTGTTTAAACAAAAAAAATTCCCACAATGACAAAAATCCGCAAAAATCGCTAAAACAAAAAAATTTTATATGAACAAAAATCGCCAAAAATTAAAAAAAAAATCGCCTAAATGAAAAAAATCGCTTAAATCAAAAAAATTGCCAAAACGAAAATAAATCGCCAAAATTATAAAAAAAACGCCAAACAACGAAAAAAATCGACAAAACAAAATAAAAATTGCCTATATGAAAAAAATCGCCAAAAAATATAAAAATCGCCTAAATGCAAACAAATTGTCAAAATCAAAAAAATTGCCAGAAGGAAAAAAAGTCGCCAAAATTAAAAAAAGTGTCAAAACTAAAAAAAATTCCACAAAAAAAATTATATATATAAAAAATAAAAAAATCGCCTAAATCAAAAAAAATCTTCAAAATCAAAAAAACCGCCAGAACGAAAAAATCGCCAAAATTAAAAAAACGCCAAAAACCGAAAAAAATCGCCAAAACCAAAAAAAAATCGACAAAACTAAAAAATCAGCAAAATAAAATAAATCGCCAAAATTTAAAAAGCACCAAATTAAACATAATGCCAAAAACCTAAAAATTGCACTAGAGAAAAAAGTATGCATTTTTTCACAAAATTAATATGTACCTACATATCACTGTGCTTATGTATGTATCTTTATACTACATAAACGCACTTTGGTAAAGGGTATATAAGATTCGGCACAGCCGAATATAGCACTCTTACTTGTTAACATCGACTTAAGTTGTGTGGGTGTGTGTGTGCGAAAGGACGAGACAGTATTATTTTCATTGGGCGCGTTCATAAGACGTAGCTGCTGAGCTCAACAGTTGTGAAACTGCTGGCAACTGTTGGCCCCAACAGGTACTTCTTAGAAATGGCTTGATGTATATAATATAATTGTATATCTTTATTTCGTTACTTCATCGCATTTGTAATGTAAAACTTAACAAATATTTGTTGCTGCCACCTAACAAAGCATATAAAAGAAATAGCACTATTTGACCAGCTGTTCAGGCTGAGCACAACGTGTTGACTATAGTAGCGAAAAAATTTTATGATGGAAAATTACTCAACTGTTGAGTGGAGCGGAGATACTCAACTATGCGTCTCTAAGCCAAACACTCAACGGTTTCGCAACTGTTACGTCTTATAAATGCGACCATTGTGAAATTAATTTTTGTATCTAAATGCACGCTTACATACATACAGACTAGACAGCTGCATGAACAAAAGAAAAATCAGGTTTGAAGATGATCGGCTTTATTTTTTGCATCATACTCCACTCTGTTTACTGTATTGAAGCAACGATAAATAATATATGTATGAAATATAAACACTAGCGAGCAAGTATAAGCTTGAACATGAATATTAACTAGCATGTGTGCTTGTGAGCATGTACACAGTTGCATACAATCATAATAACTATAAGGAAATAAAACGCGATGACATGTTTGAAAATTAAAAACATTAATTTTGTAGATGAAATCATATCAGGTTATTTCAATTCAGCAGCTGATAATCGACTGTTAATTTCTGTTGTGTCAAATCAAAGCAAAACCTTCGGAAATTTTCTGACAGCAGAATATTATACACTAACAAATATACAAGGCGAATATACAGAATTGCGAATCGAGACCACCTGGTATCAACTCGCCTTAGCACAGAATATACTAAGTCCAAAACAAATGCAATAACTTTTAAAATCCTTAATTCGAACAAAACCATATACCCAGGAACACGACACATGCTCAAATTCAACACACTCAATTAATAAGAAACAGAGTTTATGTGTTAATGATACGATCAAACTTTTGCTTACTAACGTAATAGGAATGGTCAGGAAGTTACATTGTGTTCGAACATGAGCATTTTAAAAAGTTATATCTTACGGCTCTTTAATACATACATACATACATACAACAATTTTTACAGTAAAAATATCTATGATGCTAATAAACAAACTTCATTCTTTAAATAACCACGTTTGTTATAACATATACAAAAAGATATGGATAGTTTTGTGTGCGAATTTTGCGGAAAAATATTTTCTTTTAATAGAAGTTTGAGAAAACATATTAGGTTACAACATGAAGGACCATCGTCCTCTTTCAAATGTTCAACCTGTTATATACGTTTTTCAAAACTATCGGAGTTCCAGCGAGATGCGCATTTAGTAGATCATTCATAAAAATTATAATAAAAAAGAAAACATTTATTGTTAGTTGTGCCAAAAAGAAATTAAGACAACAATGTGGTATTACCATCTAAGAACAAATACTCACAAGTTGAAGAGTGAAGAATTACTTCACAATGAAGTGCAAGGTATTAAGTCTTGCTTCAAAAACCGGATATCATCATATATTTTAGAAAATAAAAATAAAGACAATTTAATACCAGAAAACTTTTTTAATGAGATTAATGAAAAAGGTATACAGTTATTACAGATTAATATTCAAAAATATTCAACTATAAAATTTCATTATTAATTTTTTTGTGAATATATATTAATAAAAGAAGATGAAGACGCTTGCACCGTTGATATAAAACCACTTCAAACGAAGATGGTTATTCTTAATGAAACATCAACAATAGATGATATTTTACATCATTACCAACAGCAGTGCGATATTATTATAAGAAAGATGAGTGAATTTCAAGGGCAAGATAGTGGATGGACCTTAATAGAAATATCTCATTTAGAAGTTAATATTAATAAGTATAAATGTATAAAGGCATCACAATACATACCTCTACCACTATCAATATTTAAAAAAGGGGCTTGTATTAACATAAAAAATCGTGATGAATGCTGTTCCAAGTAGGCGATGATATCAGCATTTTATCCTATCACTTATAATTCAGACAGATGTTCATCATATAACATTGAAAATATAGAAGATGGAATTATAAGACTGAAGAATAATATTATTTTAAATTTTAATCAGAAATAATTCATAGTTAGGCTCAAGTTCAGTAATTTCAATTCTTACTGAATGAAATATTTTTATTAATTAATGTGAGTTTCTAAAGAAGAGAAGAAAAATTAAACTTAGACTTTAAGCTGGGGGAAATACCGATACTTTTCTGTGCAGCCACGCACTTCATCAGCACCCTAGTCTATCTACTTGGGTAGAGATTCTTATTAATATCAGCTATTTAACTCAAATGTACAATGAACGGAATATGAGAAACGATTGTTGTGTATACAATTGATTTACCTTTGGTAAACACATTTATAAGTATCACTATTAATTTTCTGTTTTTTCCAATTTTTCATTTTTCTATTTAGGTTAGCACGAAATTATTTTACTCTACCTCAGTATGTTTAACTATTCTTACTTATCTTTTTACGATCATCACATTAATTATTTTTACTTATTCGATGTACCATCGGTGCATGCATGTAAGTATTTTTGTAGTGGTCTATGTTACTTGTTGTTGCATTCTACAGTTTTGTTTCAGTTATTCCAGCGTTCTGAAACTGTGATAACCAAGTGAACAGTGATTGCCAAGTGAACATATTTTTGTCACGTGCCCATGATGTATTAAGTGAGAAATTTTTAGATATTTTAATTGAACTGTAGTGAATTTTAATCAGAAATAATTCATAGTTAGGCTCAAGTTCAGTAATTTCAATTCTTACTGAATGAAATATTTTTATTAATTAATGTGAGTTTCTAAAGAAGAGAAGAAAAATTAAACTTAGACTTTAAGCTGGGGGAAATACCGATACTTTTCTGTGCAGCCACGCACTTTATCAGCACCCTAGTCTATCTACTTGGGTAGAGATTCTTATTAACATCAGCTATTTAACTTAAATGTACAATGAACGGAATATGAGAAACAATTGATACAATTTCGATTGATACAATTTCGTTGTACGGGGTATTAGGGGAGCTATTGTACAATGAAGTAAATGACATTCGATAGCCAACAATAAATATGTTAGTGATTATGATTCTACAAAAGAGTCAAACTATCTAATGTACTTAGATGTAAATAATTTATATTGCAATGTCTCATTACCTTCCTTTTAAAAATTTCAAATGGTTAGAAAACTTTGAAAACTTTAATGTAAGTAATGTAACGGAAGATTCAGCATTTGGTTACATATAAGAAGTAGGTCTAGAATATCCAACCACATTACACGACTACCATTTTGTGCAGAAAAGAAGAAAATTTAAAACATGAAGCAGCGGAAGTTAATAACAGACTTAAACAATAAAACTAATTATATAATACACTATCGCAATCTTGAGCAATGTATTCAAAAAGGTATAATTTTAAGGAAAATTCATTGAATTCTTGAATTTAATCAGTCCAAATGGTTGAAAAAATATATTGATATAAATAACCATTACCGAACATTAGCTAAAAATTCATTCGAAGAAATTTTTTTTAAATTGTTAAACAACGCTGTGTATGGTAAGACTATGGAAAATGTAGACAAAGAAAAGACTTTAAAAAATACAATGAAAATATTAATCTGAATTATACGGATACTGATTCCTTTATATATGACATTAGAACAAATGATATATATATAATGATATTAGAAATGATATCAACTCACATTTTGATACATCTGCATACTCGAGAGAAAACATTTATAATTTCCCATTAGTTAATAAAAAAGTATGAGGTATGATGAAAGATGAATGTAATGGAAAAGTAATTAAAGAGTTCATTGGCTTAAGAGCTAAAATGTATTCAGTTAAAATACATAGATAGAGTAGATAAGGATATCAAGAAAATTAAGGGTGTTAAACAATGTGTAATATATAAACTAACTATTAATGATTTTAGAAAATGTTTGTTGGAAAAAAATCTTATCATGATTCTATGTATATATTTAGATCTAAGGCACATCAAATTTATAGACAACATATTACTAAGTTAACTTTAAGTTATTTAGATGATAAGAGATTTATTAGAGAAAATGGTTGTGATACATATGCATGGGGACATTATAGAATTAGTTCTTCATCATTAAATACATCATCAACACCAGAATTAAAAATAGCAGTAATAGAATCAAACTTGTGTACTGAATTAATGGAAGATAGTAGTAGGGAACTGCCGGTTCAATGGCAATAAAAATTGTCAAATTTGGGTAATTAACGTCAAAAATTTTGTAATTTATGGGAACATTTTAAAATAATGTCAAAGGTGTGAAGTGACGAGGGTTAGTTCACTTCGAGGGTATGTTGGGGCGCATGCTTTGTTTGTATATATGTTTTAGATTTTTGTTTTAACCAAAGGTGTGAAGTGACGAGGGTACTCGATGGTTTGTAGATGTCTGTCGGTTGATGTGCATACTCGTAGTTTATTTTCGTTAGCGCGCATGCTTTCTATGTATGTATGTTTAAGATTTTTGTTTTAACCAAAGGTGTGAAGTGACGAGGGTACTCGATGGTTTGTAGATGTCTGTCGGTTGATGTACATACTCGTAGTTTATTTTCGTTAGCGCGCATGCTTTCTATGTATGTATGTATACGATTTTTGTTTTAACCAAAGGTGTGAAGTGACGAGGGTACTCGATGGTTTGTAGATGTCTGTCGGTTGATGTACATACTCGTAGTTTATTTTCGTTAGCGCGCATGCTTTCTATGTATGTATGTATAAGATTTTTGTTTTAACCAAAGGTGTGAAGTGACGAGGGTACTCGATGGTTTGTAGATGTCTGTCGGTTGATGTACATACTCGTAGTTTATTTTCGTTAGCGCGCATGCTTTCTATGTATGTATGTATAAGATTTTTGTTTTAACCAAAGGTGTGAAGTGACGAGGGTACTCGATGGTTTGTAGATGTCTGTCGGTTGATGTGCATACTCGCAGTTTATTATGTTGGCGCGCATGCTTTCTATGTATGTATGTTTAAGATTTTTGTTTTAACCAAAGGTGTGAAGTGACGAGGGTACTCGATGGTTTTTAATCATTTTTTAAAATGTGTGCAACGTCTTTCACGTTATATTTTTTTATAGGGAAAGCGATACCACACAACAAGAAATAATTTCAAAAATGACAAACGTTGATACTAGTACACACTGTTGCGATGTTACAAAATATCATAGTATGTACTCGGCATTTGTTTTTTGTAATATTCTTTTTAGCTGATGGAGCTGGAAGGGTATTTATAGAAAGAAATTATGTATTCTGGTGAGATATTAATGTTTTTGTTGTTGGTTTTATTTAGTTTTATTTATTTTTTGTTTTTTGTGTAAAGAGGCTGACATTTGTCAAACAAACCATGCACACTTATATACATACATACATTGATATATTTGAGAACGAGATAGGTGAATGTGATGTCATTCCAAAGAACCAAATGGCATACTTCTATAATGGAAACTTCCAAAATGAAGAAGAAAAGTTTATGGTAGATGAAGAGGACGATGCTTTCTTCATACATATGTATGTTGTAACAATGTAAGAATAGAACGTAATTCGTATAAATTGAGACGTTCTCTAATCTAGCAGCAAGTACAGCATTGTATCTAGCAAGTGCATCATCATCATATAAAATCTTAAAAAATACAATACATTCTATAAATTATTAAAATGGACACATTAAGCAGCAGCCCAATTTTAATATCATTGAACGGCTCACAAATGTCGCTAGATGAGTTTGTGAGATTGTTCTCCGGCAATCGGGAAGAGATGAGTGTTGTCAGCCGGGAAGAGGTATCCGTAAGCCCTCTGTCAATAGAGTTTTCGGACGACGATTTGCCTCGTAATGTATCCATTAGAGACATTTTTGAGAACGAGGTAGATGAATATCATGAAATTCCAAACAACCAAATGGCATACTTCAAGAATGGAGATTTTCAAAAGGAAGAGTTTATGCTGGATGAAAAGGACGATGCTTTCTTGGCAGCGTTTGATTATATACCAAAAGATGAGGATAAAGATGACATAACCAAAATTTTCATGCAAGACGAAGAGGGGGATGCATTATTGGCGGCCGTAAATTTAAGATTTTAATTTGATTAATTTTGTAAACATAAAATCAAATTTATTTACTTAAAACGTAAAAACTGTGTAAACAGATTTTTATTTTCACTTTTTTACATTTGTCTTTGTCCTTGTACAAACCATATGCATATAAATAAATGATTGAACAAAATTTTTTTATAATTTTAATCTACATATTTATTTTAAAAAATATCGTAAATATATGTTGTGACAATGTAAGAATAGAAAAATTAAATATATTTTTTTAGTTTATTTCTTGATAAAGTAAATATGCATTTCTTAAGGCACAAACTCCATAATTGTGATAGCTGCAGTAAAAATATTCCGGATATTTAAGTTGTATTTGTTTAAAGTTTATGCAACCAAAATCCTCGATGTTGAAAACTCTAATTCGAAGTAGTTTTTCAAACCATTTCTTCTTTTCCACACACTTAACATAGATTGAATAATGTTTTAAATTGGATTTTAAAAATTTTACAACACTCTTAAATGATATTGATCCGTCATTCCAATTCAGATGATGAAAGTTTCTCGTTAGCCAATTCGCTTCTCTTTGTTTTGCTATTGATAATCTTTTGAAGTTAAACGGTGGTTTAATAATAAAATTTATGTGCTCCTTATTGTTAAAAACAATTGCTATTTCTTTTGCAATGAAGATGTTTGAATTGGATTTAAATCCTTGCATATCGATGAAAACTTTATCCCCAGTCATCTTATTTTATTATTTTTTATTTACATTATCTTACGAACTTGACCTTTTAAGGGTATGTATTCTATTATGCGGTCGTGGATGCGTATACAAAATGCTGATGTATCGGTAGGTATATTGGAGTCCGTTTCAATTTCAATTTTTATATCAACAGGACCGTTAGAGAAGCAAAACGAAGCGTTTTGGTGACTGACATCTACTACCACTATCGGCACACTATTTTTAAATTCTTGAGCAGTTAGAAGCGGTTGTGATTCCCTCATGTAGTAGCTTTGTTGAAACCGCAGATACATATCATATAGGATGGCAACCCGACCATTTTTAAATTTTACATTTAGATCATCATATGGGTACGATTCGGAATTTAAATGTACTTTTAAATTGTTTAAATTACAATGAACAAACTTATTTTCTTGTTGAAAAGAAATCAACACAAAACGGGGTCGTTCTCTATTTGCAGCCAATTTAACATTCCATATATAGCTAGTTCCTGTATTTAGTTGAGGATTAATGTGACAATCCCAACTGCGAAATGCCATTGGTATAGAAGCACCACTGTTAATAATTTTAATCATATTCAATTTGCTCAGATCGGATAATTGTACATGCGGAATTCTCCATGAGATGTTTGAGATACTAATTTTTGGTTTGTCAGTAGCAACAGTTGAGTATACGAGTTTTTCATCGTTCTTACTACGTATGAGAACTAATTCATGTTTACCGCTGAGTATAATTTTATTATAGTCTTCAGCAAAACCTAAAAACAGTTTCAGTGGTACATAGAAATTAAAGTGTCCATTTGAAATATCCAAATCATCGAGTTTGTTCCATCCTGCATTGTACAAGCCAACACTTTCTGTTGGTGATAAAGAAACAAAATTTTTTAGGCTGCTTGTAATCGCTAAATGTCTTGTATGATCAATTTCTATGCCATTAAGTTCATATCGAATTTCGTCAAAGAGATGTGCCACAAAATTATTTTTTAATTTTAGATTTAAAAACGAAGATATTTTGCTATTATTATCATCTACAATACTTCCCTCAACATATATGTAGCTTTCGCTGGGTAGCACATATAAGTCTTGATTTTGTATTGAAATTCGAATCTCATCATTATTGTTGAAGGATTGTAGGTATGGTGTATATGTGTGATAGTCCTTTTTAATTATACTCTCGTCTGATTGAGGTTTTTCTAGAACATCTAGTATGTAACTCATTTCTTTGTCAACTTTAAATTGAGAGACTTTAAAATTTTTTTATTTTCTTGCGTCAAATATTTTTTGTGTAATGATCTCTTTAATTGTGGTTTGGTTTGCAAGAGTGTTTTATGAGTGTATCCAATTTTATCCTTAGATTGCTTGACTTTGTATATTATCATTATTTGCTAGATCTCAAATGTATTCGTGTTGTAATTTCCTCTCCTCGAAAATTAATTAAATCACCGTTCTGATCAACTATGCGTAGAGTTAGAGAACTTATCTCTCGGCAGTTAACTGGCAAATAGATAAGATTTCGAGGAATCTCAACAATTTTATACCCTGGGGGACATTGATCGCAAATTCATGTAATGTGTGTGCTTGTGAGTTATTCGTATATGTTTTAACCACTATACTGCATTCAACACGCAAGATATTCACGATGAAAATATTGACTGGTAGATCTGAGTAATGGTCTTAGTTAGGAGCTAGAATTTTCTTATTGAATCCAAAAAGTTTTCCAATTGTGTTATCTTTGTTAAAGTATATGGGATCCTTAGAGCTTTTAACTCTAACTTGCATTGTATTGTTATTAGCTTCTATATCAATTTTATTTGCCGGACAATACTGCTTATAGTTATGTTTAATATAATCAACTATATCATTCAATTCATAAGATCCTATTGGTATTTTAATTACATGTTCACCAATATGAAATATATTGTTATAATCATCTACATTGGGAATGCTATTATATGAATGAAAATCAGTTAGAGCACATTCATATTCACCATCCAAACGAATAGGAGGAAAGTAATTTGCAGATAACTCAGATGAGTTTGAGCTAAGAGTAAGTGTTATTGACATTATGGTTGTCTGATTACAAATAAGTGAAATTAAACACAGCACTTTGTATAAAAAAGGAAGTTTATATTTTATTTAATATATTAGATACAAATATAGACTTATATATACACACTTAACTACAATATTTCATTTTTATTGATCCAAGAATTATGTTGATTGGGAAATCCTAACCATTTAACATATGCCTTCTCTCCTTTAGTTTTAAGAACTTTTTCAACTAGATATGTATTTGGATATCTAGTTTTTGAAAGTTCTTCATCATAGAACCCACCTTTGATAGGATTACCACGATAGTCTTCTAATATGTATGTGGCTGGATATGTATTTTGAACTCTTTTAATCGTGAAAATTCCTGTGGTCCAATTTGGTGTATATCCTTTTTCAAAAACATGTTTATATTTACTTATGCGCACATGATCTCCCACATTGAATTTTGATAATTTGAATAGTTTTAAGCGGTTATATACAGTGTTTAATAATTTTTGCTCATTTTTATAGTTAACTTGAATCGGTGGCATTTTGATGGTGCGATGAATTTTTTTATTATATGTATTAATCAAGTCTTTGTAAATGTCGAGCCAGTTATAAGACCCATTAAAGCTAAACTCTTTCCACATCATTCCTTTTAATGTTCTGTTAAATCGTTCTACTATTGATGCTTTTATTCTGCTATATGTTGAGTAGTGATTAATGTTGTATTTATTCATCAATTTTCCAAAGTGTTTATTGAAAAACTCTTTACCGTCGTCTGTTTGCAAGTTTTATGGTATTCGTCCCAGTTGAAAAATATTCTGCCTAGCCTGGCTTGTTTCCAATGCAGTCTTTCTTTTCAAGGGTACTGCCCAAGCAAATTTTGAAAATGTATCAATTACAGTCAGCAAAAATCGATAATCTCTATTGTCTGTAGAATAGTTCCCCATTTCAACTAAATCAGCTTGCCAAAGATCATCTATTCCTTTCATAACAACTCTTCGACGTGGAAAATGTTTTCGTGCTTGCTTATGTAGTTCATTCATTAAATTTCTTTTTGAAGTCATTATTTAACGTATTTAGAATTTGACGGGATAAGTTGAGTTCAGTGCGAGTTCATTTAAGTACTGTTGACCATCATATTTCTTACATACCCATAAATTAACTCATTTATCTTTCTAATTTCTTTTTCAAAGAATAATTTCATACTTGAAATTGTTTCCCTAATTTCATTTAGTTTCTGACTTAAAATTATATTGATTTCATCTCGTACCTCTTCAATTTGACTTTGCAGAAACAATTTATTAACAACGTCGTTTTCCTCCAAAGCTTTTGCCACGTTTTTGATTCTTTTGTTTTGAACGTCAATGTTATTAGTTGTATCCATAACGAAGCCCAGCAGCTTAGGAACATTTTTCACAAAAACTCTGCCACTTGTATCATTAAGATAGTGCCCAAACTTATCGATAGACATGATTTATGTAGATAAATATTATTCTATAATTTTTGCTTCATATAATTCTTCGATAATTGAGACAATTTCGTTATTGTGATTAGTATGATTTGCACCTTGTGATGCTAGCAATAGCCTAAGGCGATCTACTAACTCATTAGGATCATCCCAGTATATATAGTTAGGTTTGTATGGGTTTAGTTTCATCAAACCCTTACCCTTGTAAGGACTTTTTATTGCATGTAGTGATGACGAAGTTGATGAGTTATTTTCACTTTCTTTCTTAAACAATTTACTGATAATATGCTTATATTTATATGCTCTCGTTCCTTTGATTTGTCCATCAGGTCTATAATCTCTTTTGTATGCATTTGTGCTCACTAAAATTTTCTTATGTATATCTAATTCATGTTTATCATAATATTTTGGTGTTTTGTGAAACAGTAAAGAAAATAAACCTGGTGTAAAAGCCCATATTTGATTTCCAATCACTATTTTATCTTCAGTAAGTTTAATACTACTATTGCCAAACTTCCATTCATTATTAAAACCTTTATGTGGACCGTATATAGTGTCTAATTCATTTCTGCTTTCCAAGAGTGCTAGGTCAGTATAACTCTTATTATTATCTGAATTGTCTAGAGTTTCCGATTGAGAGTAAAAATCATCGTTGTCATCATCATCATCATCAGTATCAACATTATCAACCTTGTTTGCGTTTCGATTACTAAGTGAGATATTTTTATTGCATAACGTTTCTTCAACAAGTTTTTTTGGAGTACTTGTCTCTAACTTAACTGATTGGTCGTTGAATGGAAAATATGAATTTTTATAAACTTTCGTTTTAAGTTCATCTCTTTCTGCCTTAATACTTCTTTTATTATTTTTAGAATTGTTCACAAATTCTGTTAATGGTTCTATTATTGGTTTAAATGTATCTTTGAATTGCTCATGTGTATCTGCTTCATCAACTTGTATACTACGAAATTTTTTCTTTAAAACATTTCTTGTCTTTATTAGCTCTTTTAAAACTTTTTCATCCATTTTCAACTATTGGACAACAGATCTGGTATCAGCTATCAGATCAGGTATCAGATCAGCTATCCGATCAGGTATCACTTATCAGATCAGGTATCAGATCAGCCATCAGATCAGGTATAAGACCAGCTATCAGATCAGGTATTGGGGTATCAGATCAGGTATCAGCTATTAGATCTGTTAAGAGATCAGCATTCAGATCAGGTATGGTAAATACTTTAGGAAATAAGTAGATGTACTATGCGCAAGGCCAAATTAAGTACTAATGTTTTACTTTTATGTAGAGTAATTTATATCGTTATAAAATAGTCGAATTGCTTTCTATAGCGACCATTGTTTAAGTCATTATCTTTGCTTATCATCAAAAATCCATATTTATCCTTCCAACACTCTCGACAAATTTCATAAAACTTTTCATAACTCATATCGCTGGAAACATGATCACTATAAACGTGCTTCATATTTGTCTCATCTTGTTTAAACATTATAATCACATTTGCATTGTCTCTTATTAAGTGCTTGGGGATTCTCGTATAAGTTTGGCACAAGTAGAATGAATCAACATCCTTATGTCGTCCCATGCAAAAATATGCTCGTATATTATTTTGCTTCTCGCATGCAACATCATCAAAGATCATAATAGAATTAGTTTTCGCTTCCTCAGGAGGAATAACTTTTTCATTATCTGTAAATGTGTAGTATCCCATCCCTTTAATTGGTGAAATTAATCGCTTTAAGTATTCATATTTTGGTTGATAAAGGGATTTTGAGTATAAATAGATGTTTGCAAACTTGAGTCCATTAGGACTTTCTAGCAAGCTAATCATAACATTAGTCTTTCCACAATTTGATGGTCCAACTATTAGAGCACGAAAAGAATTTGGTAAGAGAGAGCTATGTTTTATTTTAGATCTGATTTTCGTTGAAGCATCAATATTGCGAATCAGAATATTTTTATGTTGTTTTACTAATTGCATTCTTATAACTAATTGCATTTCACAAATGTTACTTTTATTATAGAAGAAAAAATAAAATAAGATGCTTATACATTACAACAAAACGTTTAGTTATAAAAAACCAGCCGTTGGAAAAGGTTTATTGAATAGAGTAATTAACTCTCTGCCTGTTGAATTACACCTTCCTGGATATCAGTTTTGTGGACCCGGAACAAAATTACAAAAACGTTTAGATCGCGGTGACAAAGGAATTAATGTATTAGACGCTGCATGTAAAAATCACGACATTGCTTATTCCAAAACAAATGATTTAAATAGTAGACATCAAGCTGATAAAATTCTTGAAAATAAAGCTTGGGAACGAGTTATTTCAAAAGATAGCAGTCTTGCAGAAAAATCGTTTGCATACATGGTTACTAACGCAATGAAAGTCAAAAGAAAATTTGGTATGGGATTGAAGAAGAAGGTTGCAAAAAAAAGTGAACAAAATGGAAAAAAGCTGTTCAGTACATCAATTAAAACTGCAACAAAAATATTGAAGAAGGAAAAACCTCAAGACATTAACTCTGCCATTAGGATTGCACGTAAGATTATCAACAAGTCGTTAAGGGGGAAGAAATCGCAAGTTGTAATACCACGCGTAATTAATGTTCCAAAGATTGGTGGCTTCTTACCTTTGGTACCTATTCTTACTGCTCTGAGTGCAATTGGTAGTCTTTCTACTGGCGGAGCAGCTATAGCAAAAGCAATAAATGCTGCTAAGAATGCCAAACAACAACTTGATGAAGCAACTAGACATAATAAAACAATGGAAGCAGTAGCAATGGGGAAAGGTTTTTACCTTAAACCATATAAGAAAGGATATGGATTGGTTTGTCAAGAAAAACAAAAACCAAATTTTTCATAAAGCTGCCCAATAAACCCCTATCTGATGTTGATTTGAGAAACTTTTCAACAAACATTCCATACTTTAGAGGAGTTTTCATGTTGGATACACTACCCAAACGATCGAGAAAACGAGAATGCGGAATCATTAATTTGGATTTATCAAGAGGTCCTGGAACCCATTGGGTAGCATATTATAAAAACAATGAACATAAGGAATATTTCGACAGTTTTGGAAATTTACAACCTCCATTAGAATTAGTTAAATATCTAGGTAAAAATATAAAATATAATTACAATCAATATCAAGATTAGGATTCATTTAAATGTGGACATTTATGTCTTCAATTTCTTTACAAAATAAGTGAAAAGAATAAATAAATAACACACACAAACAATTTTTAAATTTTGTTTTGTTTTATTAATAAAAAAAGTTTATAAGATATACTTTTTTTACATATTATTCCCACTGTGGGTATTGAGCATTTGTTAAAAAGATATTTAATTCAGCAGCAGTATCCAACTTTAAGCCACTGTCTCCTTGCTTACATATGCAATATATCCCAGATGCCAGTTCTATTATATCATCATCCGATAGCGTGTTGTACCGATTTGGTAGAAACATTATGTTGTTTTCCAGTTCAATTTGAATTGTAGTGCCATATTTACTAGTCACACGCTTAGCGTTTTTAACTGCATACTTAGTTGAGTCCTGGAGCTCTTTTATATGTATTAATTTTTTTTTATTTAATGTGTTGAATTTTGTGATCAAATCTGGAGGATTCATTATTACAATATTAATTAATTAAATTTAATTTTTATATGTATTTCTTTTCTTCTTTGACAGATAGCTCAATCTGTTTTTTGTAAACTGATGTATTAAATATTTCTACCAATCTTTAAATAGGTAAAAAATAATTCTTAAAAGAAAGATCAGTATCGTAACTATCTCTTTTTCTCATATTGTAATTATTTTGGATGTAAAATATTTTTTGTTACTTATAGAATTGTAGTGAAAGAGATAGTAGTTATATTGACGTTCTTAAGCGTAACTGAAACAAAAAATGGCAAAACAAAGATCGGAGAGATAGTTATATTGATGTTCTAAAGTGTAACTGGAACAAAATATTTCAAAAAGCACTCAAAAGTGTTTGTAACATTTTAATTTTACAAGAATATTTTACTATAAATAAGAATGTAAAACTTTCAAGAGTACTAGTATAAAAATAGCATTCAAGAAAAAAGTATTCTTTAAAAACAAAAATTAAAATAACAATTAAAAAATGAGCCAAGTACGTGAACGGTTATTTGAGTTTCTTAATTGCTTTGAGGACTTATTGCTCTATGAGCATAAAGAAACCATAAATTTTTTCGTCTCCATGCTCAATGAAAATGAGGAGTATGGAATTATAGAACAAGAGGACTCTGATAGTGGGCATTTTGCCAGCTGCCCCTGGTATAGCGAAGGATGCGAGGAAGGGCCCGACACATGTCGATGCACCATGTTCCACATAAGGAAAAAAATTATTTTTAAGATTATTGAAACTTATAAAAATTTGTCAAAAATAAATAATGAACAAATATAGAATATATATGTATGTGTATGGGTTTTATTTAGTTTTTTATTGTTTTTTTTAATATATATATATATATATATATATATATATATATATATATATATATATATATATATATAAATATATATAGATTAATAGAGCGAAAAACTATTAGTTTAAATATTATATTCATTGAGGATGGATAAATGTACTTTAAAGAATATATTTCACCACAATGAAGAACGAAAACCTCAAATACATGATTTGGTTTTTGAGTTTGAATACTTGCTCAATTGGAAATTGAAGATTTCATGTGGATTTTCAACAGCTTTTGGTTTTAAGCCAATGATATGGCTGAATTATAAAAATAAGCAATACATTGGACTGGACCGGGAAGAGTGGTTACACCTCATGTGCTATAAGGACTATATTCATGATATGCTTAATCGTCGAGATTTTTTAAATTCTATAAATATAATTGATAATGAAAGTGAGAGAGATGTTGAATATAAGTTTAAATATAAAAGGGGTGTTTGTTTTTTAGTTATCGAACAAGGAAACTCTAATATAAAAATCGATTCTGACACTTGGAGATCATTAACTCAAATTCGAGTATTTTTTACATCAATTTTATGTTGGAACAACATTCTAAGAAAACAAATTCTTCATTTCTATTATGAATATTATATACCAACCTGCTCCACTTTAAACAAAACAAAACTCCAATTCAATGAAATACAAGGAATACATGAAAGGGATGTAAAGATTGAACTGACACGACTTTGTTATGAGATTGGGGAAAAAATGCAACACAAGATTCTAACAGATGTGAAAATTCATAAATTATATTTAAGAATGGATAATAAATAAATAAATAAAAAATTTACACAAGAATATATGTTTTTATTGTTTTTTATTTGTTATATTTTCTTTGTTTTTTTCATAAAATAATTAACATTTACATTTATTTTTTAACAAAAGAAGTTTTTTTAATAACTAATATTTACACTAATTTTAATAATAAAACTTTACAATAATTTACATTTATTTTAACTTTCTTCTTCTTCTTGAAGTCTATCAATTTCCATTAATAGCATGTCAAGCTCATAATCAGGATTGATTGATTTCCTCTATTGCTGAATGGTACCATGCATATGTGCTTATACCATCACTTTTGATTTTTCTTTTATCATATTGATAACTTAGTATTATTTTATGTAGTTGCATAGTATATAATTGATGCAAACTCGACTTAAAGGTAAGCATATTATCAAATACATTTGATTTATTAAACAGACAATCTCTATATGAACTTAGGCTATACTTATCTAAAATGGTTTTCTTGACCCCCTTCGATTTCTTTACATCATTTTGATCTTGAACACAAATGAATACATTTTAGATCGCAACCCAACAAACTCTTTCATTATTTTTCCACAATTTATTCTTTCATCATACCCAGCACCTTTTTGTTTAAACGAGGAATACCATATATGTTATCTGAAGGATAATCAGATGTGTCAAATTCATCCTGTATGTCCATTTTTATGTCAGCATAGAAGTCATCAGTCCGTATTGTATATATGAATGAATCAGTATCCATATAGTTTAATGACAATTTTGATTTAAATTTGGGCTGCATGTAGCCATAATGGAAATTATACATTTTCCATTTGGAAAGTTCTAGCACACAAAATCCTAAGTAAATAGGCTTATTATAATATGTCTGGAGCCTATTCATTTGAATCGCCACCATGTCTTCTGAAAATATAGACAAACTATGGAAATTGGGCTTAGATATCCAATCTTGGGCTCCCAAATGATTGCAATTCGTTCTGTTCCAGTTTGTTACAATTCTAACATCTTTTCTCTTATCTACATTTTCCATAGTCTTACCATATACCGCATTATTGAGCAATTTGAAGAAGTTTTTCTCAAATGTATTTTTAGCGTTAGCTCTATGCTTGGTATTTAAGTCTATATATGATTTTAACCATGGAGATTGTTTAAAAGTGAGAATCAGATGTATTTTTTTTAGAATCAAACCATACTCTAAACATTGCTTAAGAATTCTGTAGTGAATAATATATGAATGTTTAGTAGAAAAGTCAGCAATTAATTTAGTTTGATTCTTTCCGTAAGGTTTTTTATTTTCCACACAAAAAGGTAGATCATTGTGCGATTCGTGTAAAATAGAGGGATATTCTAAAGTAACTTCATACACATAACCATCATTTGTATTATTGTCTATCCGATTTGGATCCAGATTTAGCTCATCACTTGATAACCATCTGAATCCTCCATATGGAAGATATTCGGACATAGCCCAACCGTAAAGGTTATTGGCATCTAGGTACATTAGAAACTCTGAAAGTTTCTCTTTATCGAAATCCTCTAGATATTTATTGTTTGCTTTTGAATACCTTTTACTACATTGTACAATCCCCCCACGTATCCCTTTTTTAAAGAAATTATACATATCTATATCAGTTAACAACTCCAATTCTATATTTGTGTACTTCAACATAGCATCCCACGACAGTCCAGGAGCAGTATAGTACTGGCTTGGATCTAGGTTATATATTCCCTTACAAACTTTTCGAAAATTTTCGAATACATCAGTTAGCAATAGAACGTCTGTTTTTAAATAAAACTCCATGTAGTCTTGTAAAGTTTTGGAATCAAATGTGTACCAAATTTTTTTTGCATGCTCATAATCTTCATGTGAACATTCTCTATTGGTAAGTGTGTTGAAAAAGTCTTCCCTCGCTGGAAGTTGACTATCATTTAATTTTTCAAAGGAATTGAGATAGTTGTAAGGGAAAACACCCTTCCTTCTAACCAGATCAAACTCTATTTTTGATGGAAATTGCTCTTTAATTGTACAGAAATCGCTATCCGTAAGATTATTGGCTAAAGTTTCTAAGCTTTCGGGCATAAAACGTAAGGTGTCTAGAAATCTAAGTTCAAGATTGAAATCGTCATTCATTTTTGTATATGTTGATAAAGATATATAACGTTCTTTATTTAGCGGAAGGACTTTTATGTTGTCAGACTTTTCTCCTAACTCTTTAACAAAAAGATGTGAGTCATAAGACGAATAATTATGAAAATAAATAGGGATACATTTTGGTTGTTGATATTTTAAGTTGCACATATTATGAGCTGCACCTCTAAATTTGCCAGTTACATGACAATGATCCCTTACGCGATCACTACCTAAAAATTTATCACATATGTGGCAATTTACAGCATTTCGAAAACTGAATATTTCTGAAGGGGATAAAGAATCCATTTGTGTCTTTCTCATTAAATAATTAGTATATATATCTTCACAATCCTTAACTAAATAAGCAACAAATTTTTCTGCAGCGTCCCTACCAGTATATATTCTAAACTTATCTATATTATGGTTAATATATTTAATATTATAACTAAAAGCACAGGGAGTATGCTTTTTAGTTAAATTATTTTTTTTACTTACTGTACATTGGATGTCCTCAAGTATGCACTCAAAATCTGCATACACAACAAAAGGCACATCCATCTGTCGTTGGTGGTCCTTAAATTTAAGTGTAGCGTTATTATAGGATGGTAGCTGGGCTACAATTTTACCACACTCTGCTTGATGTTGCTCCATGATCCTATCACTGTGAGTAAATTGCAGACATACATAACACAATTTAAGAGTGTGTTCGTGTTTTGTCGTTTGGCCGCTTAATAATCTGTAAAAAATTTAAATGAAATCATTTATAATAAATATTATAAAAAGTTATATATAACACTATATATCTTTATCAACATATACAAAAATGAATGACGATTTCAATCTTGAACTTAGATTTCTAGACACCTTACGTTTTATGCCCGAAAGCTTAGAAACTTTAGCCAATAATCTTACCGATAACGATTTCTGTACAATTAAAGAGCAATTTCCATCAAAAATAGAGTTTGATCTGGTTAGAAGGAAGGGTGTTTTCCCTTACAACTATCTCAATTCCTTTGAAAAATTAAATGATAGTCAACTTCCAGCGAGGGAAGACTTTTTCAACACACTTACCAATAGAGAATGTTCACATGAAGATTATGAGCATGCAAAAAAAATTTGGTACACATTTGATTGCAAAACTTTACAAGACTACATGGAGTTTTATTTCAAAACAGACGTTCTATTGCTAACTGATGTATTCGAAAATTTTCGAAAAGTTTGTAAGGGAATATATAACCTAGATCCAAGCCAGTACTATACTGCTCCTGGACTGTCGTGGGATGCTATGTTGAAGTACACAAATATAGAATTGGAGTTGTTAACTGATATAGATATGTATAATTTCTTTAAAAAAGGGATACGTGGGGGGATTGTACAATGTAGTAAAAGGTATTCAAAAGCAAACAATAAATATCTAGAGGATTTCGATAAAGAGAAACCTTCAGAGTTTCTAATGTACCTAGATGCCAATAACCTTTACGGTTGGGCTATGTCCGAATATCTTCCATATGGAGGATTCAGATGGTTATCAAGTGATGAGCTAAATCTGGATCCAAATCGGATAGACAATAATTCAAATGATGGTTATGTGTATGAAGTTACTTTAGAATATCCCTCCATTTTACACGAATCGCACAATGATCTACCTTTTTGTGTGGAAAATAAAAAACCTTACGGAAAGAATCAAACTAAATTAATTGCTGACTTTTCTACTAAACATTCATATATTATTCACTACAGAATTCTTAAGCAATGTTTAGAGTATGGTTTGATTCTAAAAAAAATACATCGGATTCTCACTTTTAAACAATCTTCATGGTTAAAATCATATATAGACTTAAATACCAAGCATAGAGCTAACGCTAAAAATACATTTGAGAAAAACTTCTTCAAATTGCTCAATAATGCGGTATATGGTAAGACTATGGAAAATGTAGATAAGAGAAAAGATGTTAGAATTGTAACAAACTGGAACAGAACGAATTGCAATCATTTGGGAGCCCAAGATTGGATATCTAAGCCCAATTTCCATAGTTTGTCTATATTTTCAGAAGACATGGTGGCGATTCAAATGAATAGGCTCCAGACATATTATAATAAGCCTATTTACTTAGGATTTTGTGTGCTAGAACTTTCCAAATGGAAAATGTATAATTTCCATTATGGCTACATGCAGCCCAAATTTAAATCAAAATTGTCATTAAACTATATGGATACTGATTCATTCATATATACAATACGGACTGATGACTTCTATGCTGACATAAAAATGGACATACAGGATGAATTTGACACATCTGATTATCCTTCAGATAACATATATGGTATTCCTCGTTTAAACAAAAAGGTGCTGGGTATGATGAAAGACGAAAATTGTGGAAAAATAATGAAAGAGTTTGTTGGGTTGCGATCTAAAATGTATTCATTTAGTGTTCAAGATCAAAATGATGTAAAGAAATCGAAGGGGGTCAAGAAAACCATTTTAGATAAGTATAGCCTAAGTTCATATAGAGATTGTCTGTTTAATAAATCAAATGTATTTGATAATATGCTTACCTTTAAGTCGAGTTTGCATCAATTATATACTATGCAACTACATAAAATAATACTAAGTTATCAAGATGATAAAAGAAAAATCAAAAGTGATGGTATAAGCACATATGCATGGTACCATTCAGCAATAGAAGAAATCAATCCTGATTATGAGCTTGACATGCTATTAATGGAAATTGATAGACTTCAAGAAGAAGAAGAAAGTTAAAATAAATGTAAATTATTGTAAAGTTTTATTATTAAAATAAGTGTAAATATTAGTTATTAAAAAAACTTCTTTTGTTAAAAAATAAATGTAAATATTAATTATTAAAAAAAATTTATGAAAAAAACAAAGAAAATATAACAAATAAAAAACAATAAAAAAATATATTCTTGTGTACATTTTTTATTTATTTATTTATTATCCATTCTTAAATATAATTTATGAATTTTCACATCTGTTAGAATCTTGTGTTGCATTTTTTCCCCAATCTCATAACAAAGTCGTGTCAGTTCAATCTTTACATCCCTTTCATGTATTCCTTGTATTTCATTGAATTGGAGTTTTGTTTTGTTTAAAGTGGAACAGGTTGGTATATAATATTCATAATAGAAATGAAGAATTTGTTTTCTTAGAATGTTGTTCCAACATAAAATTGATGTAAAAAATACTCGAATTTGAGTTAATGATCTCCAAGTGTCAGAATCGATTTTTATATTAGAGTTTCCTTGTTCGATAACTAAAAAACAAACACCCCTTTTATATTTAAACTTATATTCAACATCTCTCTCACTTTCATTATCAATTATATTTATAGAATTTAAAAAATCTCGACGATTAAGCATATCATGAATATAGTCCTTATAGCACATGAGGTGTAACCACTCTTCCCGGTCCAGTCCAATGTATTGCTTATTTTTATAATTCAGCCATATCATTGGCTTAAAACCAAAAGCTGTTGAAAATCCACATGAAATCTTCAATTTCCAATTGAGCAAGTATTCAAACTCAAAAACCAAATCATGTATTTGAGGTTTTCGTTCTTCATTGTGGTGAAATATATTCTTTAAAGTACATTTATCCATCCTCAATGAATATAATATTTAAACTAATAGTTTTTCGCTCTATTAATCTATATATATTTATATATATATATATATATATATATATATATATATATATATATATATATATATTAAAAAAAAAAACAATAAAAAACTAAATAAAACCCATACACATACATATATATTCTATATTTGTTCATTATTTATTTTTGACAAATTTTTATAAGTTTCAATAATCTTAAAAATAATTTTTTTCCTTATGTGGAACATGGTGCATCGACATGTGTCGGGCCCTTCCTCGCATCCTTCGCTATACCAGGGGCAGCTGGCAAAATGCCCACTATCAGAGTCCTCTTGTTCTATAATTCCATACTCCTCATTTTCATTGAGCATGGAGACGAAAAAATTTATGGTTTCTTTATGCTCATAGAGCAATAAGTCCTCAAAGCAATTAAGAAACTCAAATAACCGTTCACGTACTTGGCTCATTTTTTAATTGTTATTTTAATTTTTGTTTTTAAAGAATACTTTTTTCTTGAATGCTATTTTTATACTAGTACTCTTGAAAGTTTTACATTCTTATTTATAGTAAAATATTCTTGTAAAATTAAAATGTTACAAACACTTTTGAGTGCTTTTTGAAATATTTTGTTCCAGTTACACTTTAGAACATCAATATAACTATCTCTCCGATCTTTGTTTTGCCATTTTTTGTTTCAGTTACGCTTAAGAACGTCAATATAACTACTATCTCTTTCACTACAATTCTATAAGTAACAAAAAATATTTTACATCCAAAATAATTACAATATGAGAAAAAGAGATAGTTACGATACTGATCTTTCTTTTAAGAATTATTTTTTACCTATTTAAAGATTGGTAGAAATATTTAATACATCAGTTTACAAAAAACAGATTGAGCTATCTGTCAAAGAAGAAAAGAAATACATATAAAAATTAAATTTAATTAATTAATATTGTAATAATGAATCCTCCAGATTTGATCACAAAATTCAACGCATTAAATAAAAAAAAATTAATACATATAAAAGAGCTCCAGGACTCAACTAAGTATGCAGTTAAAAACGCTAAGCGTGTGACTAGTAAATATGGCACTACAATTCAAATTGAACTGGAAAACAACATAATGTTTCTACCAAATCGGTACAACACGCTATCGGATGATGATATAATAGAACTGGCATCTGGGATATATTGCATATGTAAGCAAGGAGACAGTGGCTTAGAGTTGGATACTGCTGCTGAATTAAATATCTTTTTAACAAATGCTCAATACCCACAGTAGTAATAATATGTAAAAAAAGTATATCTTATAAACTTTTTTTATTAATAAAACAAAACAAAATTTAAAAATTGTTTGTGTGTGTTATTTATTTATTCTTTTCACTTATTTTGTAAAGAAATTGAAGACATAAATGTCCACATTTAAATGAATCCTAATCTTGATATTGATTGTAATTATATTTTATATTTTTACCTAGATATTTAACTAATTCTAATGGAGGTTGTAAATTTCCAAAACTGTCGAAATATTCCTTATGTTCATTGTTTTTATAATATGCTACCCAATGGGTTCCAGGACCTCTTGATAAATCCAAATTAATGATTCCGCATTCTCGTTTTCTCGATCGTTTTGGTAGTGTATCCAACATGAAAACTCCTCTAAAGTATGGAATGTTTGTTGAAAAGTTTCTCAAATCAACATCAGATAGGGGTTTATTGGGCAGCTTTATGAAAAATTTGGTTTTTGTTTTTCTTGACAAACCAATCCATATCCTTTCTTATATGGTTTAAGGTAAAAACCTTTCCCCATTGCTACTGCTTCCATTGTTTTATTATGTCTAGTTGCTTCATCAAGTTGTTGTTTGGCATTCTTGGCAGCATTTATTGTTTTTGCTATAGCCACCAATCTTTGGAACATTAATTACGCGTGGTATTACAACTTGCGATTTCTTCCCCCTTAACGACTTGTTGATAATCTTACGTGCAATCCTAATGGCAGAGTTAATGTCTTGAGGTTTTTCCTTCTTCAATATTTTTGTTGCAGTTTTAATTGATGTACTGAACAGCTTTTTTCCATTTTGTTCACTTTTTTTGCAACCTTCTTCTTCAATCCCATACCAAATTTTCTTTTGACTTTCATTGCGTTAGTAACCATGTATGCAAACGATTTTTCTGCAAGACTGCTATCTTTTGAAATAACTCGTTCCCAAGCTTTATTTTCAAGAATTTTATCAGCTTGATGTCTACTATTTAAATCATTTGTTTTGGAATAAGCAATGTCGTGATTTTTACATGCAGCGTCTAATACATTAATTCCTTTGTCACCGCGATCTAAACGTTTTTGTAATTTTGTTCCGGGTCCACAAAACTGATATCCAGGAAGGTGTAATTCAACAGGCAGAGAGTTAATTACTCTATTCAATAAACCTTTTCCAACGGCTGGTTTTTTATAACTAAACGTTTTGTTATAATGTATAAGCATCTTATTTTATTTTGTCTTCTATAATAAAAGTAACATTTGTGAAATGCAATTAGTTATAAGAATGCAATTAGTAAAACAACATAAAAATATTCTGATTCGCAATATTGATGCTTCAACGAAAATCAGATCTAAAATAAAACATAGCTCTCTCTTACCAAATTCTTTTCGTGCTCTAATAGTTGGACCATCAAATTGTGGAAAGACTAATGTTATGATTAGCTTGCTAGAAAGTCCTAATGGACTCAAGTTTGCAAACATCTATTTATACTCAAAATCCCTTTATCAACCAAAATATGAATACTTAAAGCGATTAATTTCACCAATTAAAGGGATGGGATACTACACATTTACAGATAATGAAAAAGTTATTCCTCCTGAGGAAGCGAAAACTAATTCTATTATGATCTTTGATGATGTTGCATGCGAGAAGCAAAATAATATACGAGCATATTTTTGCATGGGACGACATAAGGATGTTGATTCATTCTACTTGTGCCAAACTTATACGAGAATCCCCAAGCACTTAATAAGAGACAATGCAAATGTGATTATAATGTTTAAACAAGATGAGACAAATATGAAGCACGTTTATAGTGATCATGTTTCCAGCGATATGAGTTATGAAAAGTTTTATGAAATTTGTCGAGAGTGTTGGAAGGATAAATATGGATTTTTGATGATAAGCAAAGATAATGACTTAAACAATGGTCGCTATAGAAAGCAATTCGACTATTTTATAACGATATAAATTACTCTACATAAAAGTAAAACATTAGTACTTAATTTGGCCTTGCGCATAGTACATCTACTTATTTCCTAAAGTATTTACCATACCTGATCTGAATGCTGATCTCTTAACAGATCTAATAGCTGATACCTGATCTGATACCCCAATACCTGATCTGATAGCTGGTCTTATACCTGATCTGATGGCTGATCTGATACCTGATCTGATAAGTGATACCTGATCGGATAGCTGATCTGATACCTGATCTGATAGCTGATACCAGATCTGTTGTCCAATAGTTGAAAATGGATGAAAAAGTTTTAAAAGAGCTAATAAAGACAAGAAATGTTTTAAAGAAACATATATATATATATATATATATATATATATATATATATATATATATATATATATATATATATATATATATATATATATATATATATATTCCCTAGTACTTGACACTTTTAGCTTACCTAGACATATTTTGTATTAGAACGTAATGATGACCAACGATATTTTCCAACAACAATAAGTTGATATGATTACATTTTTCCTTCTTTGTTATATAATACGGACCAACAACTACATTATTTTCCTCATCATAACCAAATACGTTTACGCTGATTCCACTATTCCGCTTCTCAAATATTTTAATAACTTTTAAAGATATTGGAAATATTAAATTCTTAAAATCTAGCGTTACACCATTTAGGGTACAAATGATGTCAGCAGTTATGTCATGAATATTGTATGAGCTACATCGCTGTTTACTCTTTATTTGAGAAGTATCTACTGCGGCGATCAGACACCACTTGAAACAATATTGATCGGTGTTTTCTACATTGATGCAAGCTTTTCTTTTTTGAAGTTTTTCTGGTAAACTCATCCAGTTTGCTCCTTTAACTAGAGAAGCTTTATTAATACTTAGCTCTGCTCGGACTATGCGTATCAAAGTCCAACCAGAGTCCTTCTCTTGAAATTCACTCATTTTATTTTGAATTTCTGAAATTTGGTTAGAAAATACTTTATATATTTCATCTCCTCTGGCCAACAAATTCATTTTAGCTCTATGATGAATAATATTGAACTCCAATTCCTCTCCCACAATTTTTACATATTCTGCCACAATACTCATATTAAATTTTATTACAGTGTGGCTTTGTAAATGACTTTCAAGCATCTCTATGAAAATTGATTCATTTTCACCAATGAAATCTTCTAGTAAAAGTTCATCTCTTTTATTATTTAATCCATACGTTACAATATTATTTTTGAACGCTTTGCTTATGGTGTAAAATTTCATATTATCTTTATGTCTTCTTGCGTTTCTTCATCAATGCTGGTATTATTTATTAAATTACCTCCACAAGCATCCGCTCCTTGAAGTTCTCGTTGTTGTTGTTGTTGTTGTTGTTGTTGTTGTTGTTGTTGTTGTTGTTGTTGTGGTTGATACTGTAGTTGTTGATGTTAAGGAGTATTTGTGTACCATTGCATGGAGGTAGAGGGTTGTTGCCAATACATTTCTTTTTGTTGTTGTTGTTGTTGTTGTTGTAGTTAATATTGCAATTGTTGGTCAGTATTTGGGTACCATTGCATGGCCGTAGGATATGGTAGCTGTTGTTGAGGATATTGATATTGTTGTTGCTGGTGAGGATATTGATATTGTTGTTGATCTTGAAGATATTGGTATTGTTGTTGTTGTTGTTGTTGTTGTTGTAGTTGATATTGCAATTGTTGGCCAGTATTTGGGTACCATTGCATGGCCGTAGGATATGGTAGCTGTTGTTGAGGATATTGATATTGTTGTTGCTGTTGAGGATATTGATATTGTTGTTGTTCTTGAAGATATTGGTATTGTTGTTGTTGTTGTTGTTTTTGTTGTTGAGGATATTGATATTGTTGCTGTTGTTGAGGATATATATATTGGTCCTCAACACCATGATTTTGGATATGATCCAAGAAACACTTTTGATATTTATATATCTTATTGCACATATTACATTTATATACCATTTTAATAATTTATAGAATGTATTGTATTTTTTAAGATTTTATATGATGATGATGCACTTGCTAGATACAATGCTGTACTTGGTGCTAGATTAGAGAACGTCTCAATTTATACGAATTACGTTCTATTCTTACATTGTTACAACATACATATGTATGAAGAAAGCATCGTCCTCTTCATCTACCATAAACTTTTCTTCTTCATTTTGGAAGTTTCCATTATAGAAGTATGCCATTTGGTTCTTTGGAATGACATCACATTCACCTATCTCGTTCTAAAAAATATCAATGTATGTATGTATATAAGTGTGCATGGTTTGTTTGACAAATGTCAGCCTCTTTACACAAAAAACAAAAAATAAATAAAACTAAATAAAACCAACAACAAAAACATTAATATCTCACCAGAATACATAATTTCTTTCTATAAATACCCTTCCAGCTCCATCAGCTAAAAAGAATATTACAAAAAACAAATGCCGAGTACATACTATGATATTTTGTAACATCGCAACAGTGTGTACTAGTATCAACGTTTGTCATTTTTGAAATTATTTCTTGTTGTGTGGTATTGCTTTCCCTATAAAAAAACATAACGTGAAAGACGTTGCACACATTTTAAAAAATGATTAAAAACCATCGAGTACCCTCGTCACTTCACACCTTTGGTTAAAACAAAAATCTTAAACATACATACATAGAAAGCATGCGCGCCAACATAATAAACTGCGAGTATGCACATCAACCGACAGACATCTACAAACCATCGAGTACCCTCGTCACTTCACACCTTTGGTTAAAACAAAAATCTTATACATACATACATAGAAAGCATGCGCGCTAACGAAAATAAACTACGAGTATGTACATCAACCGACAGACATCTACAAACCATCGAGTACCCTCGTCACTTCACACCTTTGGTTAAAACCAAAATCTTATACATACATACATAGAAACCATGCGCGCTAACGAAAATAAACTACGAGTATGTACATCAACCGACAGACATCTACAAACCATCGAGTACCCTCGTCACTTCACACCTTTGGTTAAAACAAAAATCTTATACATACATACATAGAAAGCATGCGCGCTAACGAAAATAAACTACGAGTATGTACATCAACCGACAGACATCTACAAACCATCGAGTACCCTCGTCACTTCACACCTTTGGTTAAAACAAAAATCGTATACATACATACATAGAAAGCATGCGCGCTAACGAAAATAAACTACGAGTATGTACATCAACCGACAGACATCTACAAACCATCGAGTACCCTCGTCACTTCACACCTTTGGTTAAAACAAAAATCTTAAACATACATACATAGAAAGCATGCGCGCTAACGAAAATAAACTACGAGTATGCACATCAACCGACGGACATCTACAAACCATCGAGTACCCTCGTCACTTCACACCTTTGGTTAAAACAAAAATCTAAAACATATATACAAACAAAGCATGCGCCCCAACATACCCTCGAAGTGAACTAACTCTCGTCACTTTACACCTTTGACATTATTTTAAAATTTTCCCATAAATTACAAAATTTTTGACGTTAATTACCCAAATTTGACAATTTTTATTGCCATTGAACCGGCAGTTCCCTACTACTGAAGATAATATTGAAGAAAAAATTAAATAAATGATTTTGATTTCAACTTAAGTTTACTAAATAGAAATTTAAACTACAGATGTTCATTTAGTTGGACTGTACACAGTTAGATCCAAAAAAATTTAGTTTTTGTTTATTATTAATTTTAGATTTGTGTATCGCTTAATCCTCAAAGTTTATTTGAAAAGCATATAAATTTAAAAAATTATGGTTGTTTATACATGTATGTATATATAGGAATATATTTTATTTTAATTGAATGATAATATGAATTGTAAGACAATTCTATTATTTAATACAATTTTTATCTGAGATAGCCTACTCTGATATCTGACAACTTAATATAAAAAACAAGTAGACGTATAATAATTTATATTGTAGTCGAAATTTCTTTTTACAATTTTTCTACCTATTCTGTTGATATACTTTCTTTCATATTTGATTGCTTAGCCTAGTGAGTTGTAAACACAACAGCTAAGCAGGTAAACAGTATTTTTAGATATCTACATAGATAGCTTTTTGAAATAGTTAAACAGCTTTTTTTAAACAACTTAACAAATAAGAAGCTTTTTTAAACAACTAAACAGTTTTCTTAACAGCTAAAACCCTTTTTTAAACAGCGAAAAAGTTTAATTAATTAGAAAATGTCCGCAACAATTGGTTGAATATTTATGACTAAGCAAACACTATGATAAAGTTTGCATTATCTCGTACTAAATGTTTTGGAATACGTTTGACGTAAATAAAACGAATCAATGTCTCTACGACGACCCATATAAAAAACATGATATAATATTATTCTGTTTTTCGCAGCAACATCATCAAATATCATTATTGACTTTCCCTTTGCTTTATCAGATGATATGACATCTTCATTCTCTGCAAATGTGTAAAGACCCATACCCTTTACTGATGAAATTAGTTCTTCAAGATACTTATACTCTGGCTGTTGTAATGACTTTGAATATAAGTAAATATTTTTAAGCTTTAATCCATTTGGTCATTCGATGCAAAGCCTGGTACTCCGTTCACAATTTCGTGTGAAATGCTGTCAAACTACATTTCATATGAAATATTTGCGAAATCAATTCACAAAAGTAGTACTCTATTGTTGTTGCGAAAAACACGTAAAATCTATCTGGCAGCATGTTTTTCCGTAAAAAATTATAGTTAAGCTGTGAAACAACATGAGCAGTGCTTTTTTCGCACTGAACTTTAACAGTGTTGCATGCTTTCAAGCAGTAGAAGCGAGAAATTTAGTACATTCCAAATTTTTCACTCGAAATAATGTACTGAAAATTTTTCACAACAAAAAAAATATTTCATTTAATAAGAATTGAAATTACTGAACTTGAGCCCGACTATGAATTATTTCTGATTAAAATTCACTACAGTTCAATTAAAGAATCTAAAAATTTCTCACTTAATACATCATGGGCACGTGACAAAATATGTTCACTTGGCAATCACTGTTCACTTGGCTATCACAGTTTCAGAATACTGGAATAACCAAAATAAAACAGTAGAATGCAACAACAAAGTAACATAAGACCACTACAATAATACTTACATGCATGTACCGATGGTACATCGAATAAGTAAAAATAATTAATGTGATGATCGTAAAAGATAAGAAAGAACAGTTAAACATACTTACGTAGAGTAATATAATTTCGTGCTAACCTAAATAGAAAAATGAAAAAATGGAACAACAGAAAATGTATGGTGATACTTATAAATGTGTTTACCATAGGTAAATCAATTGTATACACAACAATCGTTTCTTATATTCCGTTTCATTGTAAATTTAAGTTAAATAGCTGATGTTAATAAGAATCTCTACCCAAGTACATAGATAGACTAGGGTGCTGATGAAGTGCATGGCTGCACAGAAAAGTATCGGTATTTCCCCCAGCTTAAAGTCTAATTTTAATTTTTCTTCTCTTCTTTAGAAACTCACATTAATTAATAAAAAATATTTCATTCAATAAGAATTGAAATTACTGAACTTGAGCCTGACTATGAATTATTTCTGATTAAAATTTTTCACAACTTCGAACAGAGTACCAGATTTAACTTAGCATAACATTATCCCTTCAAGAAATAATGAAATTATTTATTAACTATTAGAGCACGAATTAAATTTTGTAAAATTTTTTTATATTTTACTAAACGCACTCTTTTCGTCGAAATACGAGTACAATTCGTAAATATTATATTTTATTATAGGAAAATTAAAATAAGATGATTAAACAATTTCAGAAATCGTTTAGTCATGAGAACTGTCGTTGGAGATGGTTAAGTAACTAAATTATAAACTCCCTTCTGTTATTATTTCTTAAAACTAATAGATTTTGTAAAATATTTGGTTTATAAATGTTTGGTTTATAAATGCAATTCCTATATACTATCGGTTTGTGAGTTGCCTAAGTCTTGATCAATGATGCCTGGTTCAACTAAAAGCAATTAGGTTAATCTAAATGAGAGTTGGATAAACAGCTATATGCATAGGAAGTATAGATGACGCTAGTGGAGAAGTGAAAGTAAATAACGGTTTGTGTAACGGTATGCACACATGAATTTTAGTTGAAATGAAATGTGTTGCAATAATGCAGAATCAGCTTTTAATCGTACTATATGTATGTATGTTTACCTAAAAAGAAATTTGGAGAATAATTATAGAAAACAAATATTTTTTGCAGTTAAGCCAATACTATTAGCTATTTTTTTATTAGCTATTTGCAATACAAATAGGTACATACATATGTATATTTGTTTAATATTATTTTCTAAGATTCTTCAGAAAAATTCCTTTACAGTATATCCTCACAAAAACATAAATGTGAAAAAAGGCCAAGTTGCTTTCCAAAATTTGGCCATCAAAAGTAGTGCCATACAAATTTTGACCAAGTTCGTGTTTGGTACAGTAACTATCACTGCAATAGGTATGCATTATCTAAATTTTTAATCGTTAGGGTGTTACATAATTTCTAGATAAATTGCTTACTTGACAAAATTTTTCCCGATATAAAGAAACGAACAAATATACATTATTTTCTCCTTTCTTAGAAGAGTAAAAATATTGCCAAGTTAGCACATTATCTAGAAATTATATAACGGCCTTACGATTACAAATTTATATAATGCATACCTATTGCAGTGATAGGTATTGTACCAACACGAACTTGTTAGAAAACGCGAAATTAAATGTTAGCATGAGTGAAATATGCATGCAAAGTTTCAATACAGTAGCTTGTGTTTTAAATTTATCTAGTTGGCAACTTACACAAGCCTCTTTTATTTGCAAAATTTCAGATCTCTTCCGTATAATATTTTAACACAAATTTGATAAACGTGGCCCAACTTCCCTAATTTAAAAATCGGTGCTTTCAGATTTTTCCTGTTTGTAAATCCTTCAACTTAAATTCTTAATTTCGAGCTTAAAGTGCGTGTCCATGCCCCCAATTGAAACTTGCAGGATTTAAAATCTTTCTTGGTGATCTCTAATTTATATTTATTTGTGTATTGAATTTAAGCTCTCTAGTGCAAATTCTAGCTTGAAATGTTATGGCCGTTACCCCCAGTCTCTGTCACTTTTTTAAACTAAAGATTTTGTTATGAACAGCGCTCAATTAGCATCGCACCCTTTTTAAGATGATAGCTTTTAGTTAAAACTTTAGTTAAAATCTTGAATAAAAAATTATTATAATTATTATTATATTATTTGGGTTTTTAGATTTTTCAATTTGGTTTCTCGTCTTGACCTACTTGCGTATCAAACCTCAACTCTCTAGCGAAAATTTAATTATTTAATTCTTAAGGGCGTATTCCTGCCCAGTTTTTTTAAATAAATGTTTTGCCAGTGCCAATCATACGTGTCAAGTTTCATTGCAAACGGATTTTAATATTTAAATAAATAGTATATTTAAATCTGCTGATCCGAAGTACATGAAATAGGAGGTTTAAATTTTATGGGCGTGTTAACTTCAACTTTTTTCAACAAAATTTTTTAACTTTGCAATATTCCAACATTTCTGCCAAATTTCAATAAAATCGCTTGAGATAAATATTTTAATTGTGTGCTTTATTGGAATAGCTCCGCCCCCTGGTTAAAATCTTCGCGTTTTCAGATTTTTCTAGTTAGTCGCTAATCTAGACCTACTTGTTTATTAAATTTCAGCTAACTAGCGTATATTTTATTTATTTTGTTCTTATTTGCGTGATAACGCCCACTTTTTTACTCTCAATACTTGCTGTAGCCATTAGTTATCTTTCCTGTCGAGTTTCGTTGAAAACGGATAGTAATAAATATGTAGTATATTCAAACATTCTGACCAGAAGTACATGAAATAGGTATAAATTGTAAGGGCGTGTTAACGCCCACTTTTTCAACGAAAGCTTATAGGTTTGTACTATTGCAACATGTGTGCGAAATTTTAATAAAATCGCTTGAGTTAAACGCCTTAGAAATGTTTTTTTTAATTCTTCACATAATGGGCGTCGCCCAGCACCCTTGGTTAAAATTTTCGGGTTTTAAAATTTTTTAGGTGAGTACTCACTTTGTTCTACTTGTGTACCAAATTTCAGCTCACTAGCGCAAACTTTAATTTTTATGCGCGTAACCCCGCCCCTGGTTAAAATTTTCACGTTTTTAGATTTTTCTAGTTCATTGCTCACCTAGATCTACTCGTGTGATAAATTTCATTTTCTAGCTATAGCGGAAGTGCTTCATCAATTTGATGAGTGTGTAAGTGGTCAGGGAGTATGTTTTAGAATATGCACTTTTTGCACCTCCATTTCTCCAGAACCTTTCGTTGCAAAACTTAAAAACTTTGCATATGAGGTAACATAAATTTATTATAATTATTGTTTAAATTTTAAAATTTTACGATTGCGGGGAACAAAGTTATGAGGGGGCTAGAAACAGCTAGAATGGCTTCCTATAAATATACACCCTGAGTGCATTTACCAGAATTTAGCCTGGCGTACTACCGTGCGCCTAGATTTTACGTGCTCAGCAAATATTTTACATTTTTCCGTATCGCTTCTTGCCCAACCTCCGATAGATATGCACGTAGGTGACTTAAATTCAACGGGTGTTTTAAGCTTTCTAGCAGCGCGGCACAAGGAGTACTTAGATGATGGTGTGACATCAAGACTTTCCAGATAATATTTAAGAAATGCAGATTTTCCAGATGCAAGCAACTATTGGAGTCGTTTAGTACACTCTTTAAGTCTGAGTTTATGTTGGAGTGATCTGTGCTGTTGCCATTCCCTTCTAGCTCTTCTTTTTTCACACACGAGATGTTCAATATCCCTGGAATAAGTTTTATTAGACCCAGCCTGCGTATGGGAGGTAGTGGCATATTCAGCAGCCTGTTTAATATTTTCGTTAAAATTGGCAATGTTAGTTTCAATATCATTGGGTGTTCTTAGCGTAATATTTGCCGTGCAATGACTACTAAGATATTTTTTGAATCCCAGCCAATTAACACGATGGATCTTCATATATGGGTGAGGTAAGTCACTTCTTAGTGGGTTACAGATTGTAACGATAGTGGTAGAGTGATCGGAGAAGATATCTAGAGAAGCTTCAATGTTAATTAAATCCCTAGAAATATTTTTCATGACGCCAAAATCAATAACATCCGGAATTTTTCGAAATTAGGCCAGTAAGTCGGCTCCCCAATCGAAATAACATCCAAGCCCATTTTTGAAATTGTATTAAGCAAAGCTTGACCTCTAGGTGTTGCAAGGCGCTAACCCCAGTAAGTATGTTTCGCATTGTAGTCTCTAGCTGCCAGGAAACAAGATCGAAGCGATTTGTAGAACTTATCATACTGATCTTCGGTAATTGAAAATCTTGAAGGTGAGTAAATTGATGATATGAAATTACAACAAAAATTTTCTACAAAAATGTTTATAGCTTGGATATATTCTTCACTAACGATGTCAAGGATATAGTGGTTGAGTCTCGACTTAATTAGAATTGCAGATCCACCGCATGCTCCCCCTCCTTTGTATCCCTTGTATCATATATAATGCATCCATTTAATTTTGAAAAAGCTTCTCGATGTCAAATGTGTCTCAGAGACCAACTTTATATCATATAAGGAAGTGCTCAAGTTCATTCTTATGTTGTCGAATGCCGTTTGCCTTCCAGAAACATATTTTTAACGTGGCTTGTTAAATAATGCTTGCAGTATTTTATTCTGCATTCTTGCATGATGCTGCTCATATTTTTTGTAAAATTACACTGTGGAACATTTTTGGGATTATTGTCTGGGTTCCAGACACGTTCGTCGGCACTTGTTGAATGACAAAAATCACAGAACCAGTGTGAGGAAGAGAAAATGTATAATGACAATGCATGTTTTATGTGAACATTACAGAACCAGTGTTGCCACATCAATATTTCTTTTTTAGTACAGTAGAAAAATATGAGAGAGTTCGGCTTGTGAGTGTCAATGTTTTCTCCAAATAATTTTGTGCATATCCCTAGCAAATTTTTGAAATTCATACATTTACCTAATTGTGAATAAATGAGAAAAGCGTGCATCGATTTTCATGATCTATCCCTTTTTTGCTCATGAATTATGTGACTTTACGCGAAAGTAACTAGTTTTGGCACTTTTTTTCCATTTTGGATTTTTTATGAATTAAAAAAAAAATATTTAAATTTTTAGGCAAAAAATACTTCTTTCCCTTCATACATTCATTTTTAACTTCAACATTGTTGCACATATAGGAAAACGGTATAGAAACAGATTAGAGAAATTGTAATTCTTAATTTTTCTAAATTTGTTTCATGAATATCGGACAAGTGGTTCTCGAGTTATGTTAAACTACGTTTTTGCCAAAATGTTACAACTAAGCGAAAAAACATCAAGATAAGGAAAAAATTTAAAAGGTCATAAAAAAACTGACACATACGAACGCCAAACCCCTTGAGGGTTTTACTATACTGACCTAGTACCATCACACTGACTTGGAATTTCTCACCCCCCAGATTGGCTGTTGTACTGTGTTATTTATAGTTTGCACTAAACTATCCATAGTAGCTTCAAGGCGATTAAAACTAAAGCTTGAGTTTGTATTAGTTGAATTATTTGGGAGGGAAACATTTTGTGGGGGAATTTGTTTTAACAGCATCGGCATACGATACACGGGAAGCAAGTGGTTAGTTCATTTGCACAGAAGTGGCGGAGTAAGCGTTTGCTAATTGAGATGGAACTAATTTAGGTTCTTCAACCTTAGTCTCTTTCACAAAAGAGTACACAGGGCAATCTCTGTAGTTAGCGGTTTGACTACATCCATAATTACTGCATTTTTATCACTTTAATTTTTGGTTTATTGCAATTAGCAGTGCCGTATAATTCGCCACACATAATACAAAAAGAGGGTAATTTACAGTATATTTTTGTATGGCCAATTTTTTGCAATTGTGGCACTGTACGGGACCTGATCGCTTATGTGGCTCTTCTACTGCGATTTTTCGGTCTAAGAGATATTTTAGTCTATAAATTGGGTGGGACTGGTTTTTTTATTAAATGTATATCAATCGGCTCCAGTTCAGTTTTCGAATTCAGTCACTTTTTTGAGAAAATGATTTTCTTCGTATAGTAGAATTTTAGTTTCATCAATGTTACCACGCTTTATTGGAATAACATTAAACTCGTTTCCGTAATTAATTTTTTAATAAGGGCGTTAGAATTTTTTGATGAAGTTTTTGAAGAATTCGGGCTTCACCCACGCTTTACCAGTACTAGGCAACTGTAATGTTAATGAATCACTACAATTTGGCATTGGACAAGGTGAAGTCGATCGCTGACGAAAAGTTGGTTTTGCCGTAAAAAAAAAGAATTTCATTAGATTTATTATTTCTATTGTTTTCATTAAGAACTTCAGAACTCACAGTAAAATAGGCATTGGTGCCGTTAGAACTCACTTCACAATTTTTTGTATTTGAGGCACTCATATAGAGTATTCCTCAAGGAATGTGTTTATTTTGTGGTTTTTTATTTATTTTTGATATTTCTAACATGTAAAAAATAAACAAAGCAAATAAAGCATATTTATTAAAGTTAGTATATACCTGTTACGATTAATATGTATTACGAATATTTTTTTGTATAATTTTTGTTTGTTTAGTAAGTATGTAAGAAGGCATATCATAAGTATAATTGTACATATGTATGTAATACTGAGAGTTGCCTTGAAAATAATATTATAATGACGTTTTTAAGTAGTAATATCTGATTCGTTTCTTTTTCTCGCTCGACGAAGTACGGGGTTGAATTGGTAGATTTTCTTTCAAGGATGTAAAAAAGTTCGTTCGACAATTTGCTGAAAGCACATTTGGTCTGGTCATATAAGTTTGCGTGCACACGTTGATGTGAACTTACATATGAGGCCACACGTTATTTTGGGTTTTTAAAAAATCATTATGAAAACTTAACCGCAATGAAATTCATCTTTTGTTCTAAACATATCGCTACCAAAACGCTATTAATTCGCAAAAAAATGTTAGGAAAAGTTTTGTTTTCTATATTCTTTGTATATCAAAAGCGTACGAACGTACGTTAGTGAAGAAGAAGAAATGCCCATATGTCATGTTACAAGTCATTAATGTAATTACTAAGCATAAAAATGTTGTATGGACCAATACAGAAAATATTTGTGTCATTTGTGGTTAATATATCGTATATATTGTTTTATTTCGTAAAAGCTGCATATTTAAAATAATCTACATATTAACTACAAATAACAAACTTTTCAGGTCTAGTCCATACAACATATTTTTTAGTAATAATTTTATAAATGACTTGTAAGTTCACAAACGTAATATAAAAAACAATTTTTTTGGATGGTGTTCAAAAATAAAAGTGATAAACCTATCTTGGAAATCAGCAAACAAGAATACATAAGGAAAAAAATTTCAAGGACTAAACTAAGACCACACGAATTTAAACATCCTTAAAATAACAGTAAGCTATCCTGATACATTTATGAATATGACTCGTTCTTTAAAACTAGAGCTGATAGGGAAAACTAATGAGGCCATCGTAATTAGGAGAAAAAATACATAAGGGTCGACAAAACATCCTAAAAAAACCTAAATTTTATTGTGCAGTGTTATCAATTACTTTACAGTAAACTCTCGATAGTACTACCAAAGGCTAGTAATTTTAGCGATTTCGGTGACCAATGTTTTGATGGCATCCCAAAGATTTCGAAAATCAGTGAAAAAATCAGATAATAGAAATTTAAAATTTACTCCAGCTCAAATCTAAAAATGTCTCGTTTTTGTTTAGTGTAATATATTCCCAATACTTCAAATAATTACTTCAAAAGTTAATTGTAAAATATTCATGCTCTTATACATATTTCACAAAAAAATTTATCATCGCTTCAACAAAACCGGTATATGAAAATTTACCTTTTGACTTTCAAAGAAAATCATACAATTTAATGAATTAAGCTACTCAATATACATAGTTTCTTCTTGTTATATACTGGTGCAATTACTTGAAAAAATTTTTAAATGTATAAAATTGTTTTAATATTATTTCTTTTGTCGTCAACCAAGTTAGCCACATTAAAATTTAAATACATTCAAGAACTTTTAAAATCATTTGTCGAACTTATGCCTCAATATTACGGCCCTGATTTTAAAAATACGCATTTATGTACACAGTCTATCCCATATATTAGATTTTGGTCTTGAAAGTAGTTTGGGGTATTTAAAGTCAATTGTTAGCTGAACTACAAAGGAAATTGCAAATTTTCAATACTAACAGTTTCTATAGTGTACCATAAGTATTTCCTCTTTTTAAAAATAGAAAATATTCACTGGGAAAAATTATACACACTTGAATCGAAAACACTATTTTCTTTATAATTAATATAATTTTCTATAAAATTAAAACCATATCTCCTGATAATATCTGCTTACTAGGTAATAACTTTTAGTACCAATCTTTCTGTATGTAAATGCGATAATAATTATTTAAAAGGCAATATATTCAACTAAACTCTTGATCTTTTTTATGTATTCACTGTCATCCAGGGACATATGATAATATTTCGTTGAAGATTTATATCAGATTGCTATCACTCTTTTACACATAAATAACTTAATTTACATTAATAAAAAAATAAATAAGAACGAAACGATATAAAAAATTTATTAAAAAGCATTGGCAAATAAAGTTTTAGATTGTAAGCCGTAACATGGTCAAACCGTTTGTGTTTCTTGAGTAAAAATGCTTTCGCAATACTAAAATTTTTGTACGGTTGCCAATTTCTGCTGGGTAGTTACCCAACAAGAAATGAATCACTAAAAATATACAAGTGTTAAGCGGTATATAATGAGAATGGGTGCATCCCGACCCATAAATTGGGTTTTAGAACTCAGCAGAGCACCATTGAACAAACGCTTAGATTGGTTTAAGTTGCAAAAAAAACTTTTGAAGAAAATAAGTATTGTTCTGCTTTCTTTATTGATGTTTCTCAGGCATTTGATAAAGCATGGCACGAAGGCCTAGTTTAGAATTGAGGACATATCTGCCAATAAACAAACAAAAGCTTTTGGAAAGTTATATTATTGATAGGAAGTCCACTGTTGTGGAGGGAGACTTCCTGACTGTTCGCGAATGTAAATCTTCTGGTGTGCCACTGGCAGCGTTACCATATGTGAAGATTTATCTTATATTCGAAGTTTTTCGGAATGTTAAAAAAACTAAAAGATTTCGTTTTGTTTGTGCTTTCAGTATATTATTCAATATACTTTTGACTAAAGTACTCACATATTTTCTTCTTTTCTTCATCAAAAGTATGAATTAGGTGCATACATGAGCATATATACATATATCTTATACAATAGAAATAATAAAAAAGTACAATAAATCAATGACTGAGACTACCGCAAACAAAATTGTTTCACTAACACATTTGCAACAGTTTTACATTGAGTTCAATAGTGACAGTTAATTAACTAGTCATTTGATCGGAATTGATGATGGATTTATTTATTAATTATAGTTTTTCCACTCTAGCATATATGTTAGAGTGGGACATCGATACCAAAACTTTTAAAACTCGAGTTTTATTTTAATGTACAATTTTTAATGTATTGCTCGTGAGTACAGAATAACTCTAAAAAAATAATAGTGGCATTAGAAAAAATTAAGCAAATCCAGTTTTTAATTCCATTAAACTGGAGGTAATAAAAACTTCAATATTTTTTGGAAATGAAGCTGAATGGCCGTCTTTCCATCCTCTTTTTAAAAATCTCGTGCATAACCAACATAGTTTCTCCAACGCAGAAAAATTGTATGGACTAAAAAATTACGTTAGAAGAGAGGCTGAAAGACTTATGACTGTGACTTTTTGGGTTCGAGATTAAGATTAGTTTATTTCTCTAATTAGCGCATCCAAAGATTGACTTAATCTCATATAATTGAGTTTGATGTTTTTGAGTGGTAGTTTAAACTTCTTGTTATGTGTGGTATTACCATACTGAGGAACAAAATAGTGGCAACATTTTCTGTGCAAAAGTCGTACATGCTATCAACGCACTTTGATTTTTGGTGGGAAGAAGAAAAAACTGTTATATTTTATTATTTACAAGTAAAATATTGCGCGTGTTAAAGGAAATATATATATAATATAAAATATATATATATTTATTTAAGTGTTTTTAAATTATTTTACCATATAATTTTTACAAAAAGTTATATGTTTCACAAGTGCTTATTGTCAATACTAAAGTAAGATTAAACCACCACGATTGGTTGCTTAAACTAGCAAGTAAACCAATATAATCGACTATCCAAAAATTGCATATGACGATTAAGGTTAATTTAATATCTAATCTTCAACTCAAAAAGTCGCCCTAAAAGTAACAAACGCCAATTATGAAGCAGCATGGAATATCTTAAATTCAATATATGAAAACAAAGGATTACTATTTACAACACAAGTAGATAAGATCTTAGATCATCCAATGGTAAATACTGAATCAGCCTTTATTGTAAAACAACTGTTGGATACAAAGAATGAATGTGTTCAAGTATTGAAAGGGCTAAATATAAAACTAGATGATCCTGAACCTTTAATAGCCAGAATAATCTCCCGAAAACTAAACATAAATGGGCTACGTATGTATGTATGAACAAAGCGTAAAGAAAACAAAAGATATACAAACACTAGAAGACTTATGTCTCTTCCTGAAACAACAATATCAAGCTCTGGAAGCATTTAAGGGCAAAAAACACAACAACAACTTCCAAAAAAATCAGAAGCAGGTGAATTCGTTCCACATATCACAAAAGTATTGTGCTTATTGTAAACTAGCAAATCATGAGCTGGTAAACTGCAAAAAAAATCAAGCAACAATAATTATAGAAAAAAGAAATTGTATAAGGAAAAATAAATTATGTTATCGATGTATGAGTCATATAATAGATAAAAATGTGCAAGTAACACCGATAACTGTAAAATGTGTGAAAATATCATTACACTCTTCTCCAGATGGAAGAATTTAAGAAGGAAACTAAAAGTCCAGAAACAAGTGTAAGTATGCTGACACATTAAGGGCACTAATAGACCAAAGATAACAATAATAAAAAATTTCTGAAGAAGCAGCTCAAATATTACAACTACAAATATTAAAAGAAAAGACGCAGAAGTTTATGATTAAATCAGTAGTCCTCAACAAACTATTAGCAGCCATTCCAGATAAATCTTTTAAATATAATAATAAGGCAGTGATATTTGGAAGCTGGATGAGCTTTCACATACAGAAGAATGTCATGATGATAAGTTTTGCTTAGAACACTGTGAGCAAACAACTAAATTAGATACAAACGGTCAAATTGAAGTTAAATAACCATTTAAAGAAGACTGTGATTTCGGAAATTCGAGAAACTAGGCATTGACAAGATTTGTTGCGCTTGAGAAAAATTAGATCAAGACCCGGTGCTTAAAGAAAATTACAAGCAATTTATAAATGAGTATCTAAATATCGGCCATATGGAAGAAGTAAACAAAATTTGCAGTGGCAAGTATTATTTGCCACATCAACCTGTAATAAGAGAAAGCAGCTTAACAATAAAATTTCGTAGTGCTTGACGCTTCTACTAAAACAAAAAATTTTTTTTTAATACATGTATTTATTTATTGTATCTTCAAATATGAACTAACAATAAGTATTCAAATCTTAAATCTAAAATATAATTATTAGGACTGACCACTGTCGGACATAAACTTGTTAATAGTTATAAATAATACATAAGTAGTGATAATCAAAAAAGAAAAAAAATTTTTTTTTTTTATAAAAAAGTAAAACAACAAATGGTAAAAATTTAAACGATGTCATGTTCGTAGGACCTAAACTCCAAAAAGATCTCTTTGATATCATCATAAAGTGAAGATTATAGAAATAGAAATATGTAATAACCAAACATATCAATATATATTATGGAGAGAAAATAAAAACGACCCTGTAAAAGAATACAAACTAGCAACAGTAACATACGACATGTCATCAGAACCGTTTTTAGCATTAAAATCTCTATTCTACATTGGTTATCAGGCTTCCATTGAAAACAATTGAATCAAGAAAATAATAAAAGAAGATGACTTAATAACAGGAGCAGATACAATTCAACAATGTAAGATCATTCAGCGTCCAATACAATCCCAGCTAAATAATTTTGATTTTAACTTACGAAAATGGGTATCAAATGAAAAAAAATTTAAGCTTTGAGGGAGAAGCAGATAATAATATGATAATTCAATTTAAAGATAACGGAACTGTTAAAACCATAATTTAAGGCAAACTTTACACAAACTAATGTAATAACAAAACGAAATACCCTGTCAGATGTGGCAAACATTTTCGATTCGTTGGGGTAGATGTCTCCAATAACAGTACTAGCAAAACTGTTTATTAAAATATTATGGCTGCAGCAATCACCTTGGGATGAAGCATTATCAGAAGAGTATTAGGACGAATGTCGTAAATTTTCGAAAGCTGTAATCGATCTTCCAAAAATTCGTATTCCAAAATAGAAAGAAACAACACCCGAATATAAATTAGAAATTCATGGAGTTTCAAATTTTTCTGAAAAAACATATGTCGCAGTATTGTATATAAGCAAAATACATCTGATATTCTACTAGAGGCTAACACTAAAAGTAGAGTGTTAATGGCTGAGGACGACATGTTTTGGGAATTCAAAACCGGGAAAAACATGTCGTCCTCCGTCATTAATAAAAAAATGATGGCAACCCCAATACAAAGGGGGGATTTTTTGGACTTTCATGCTGAGATTTTCTTGGCTATGTGTGTGTGTGTATGGAAGATTGTTTGTTTCTGTGTATGTATGTACAATTGTGTGTACAGCTTTTGTTGTTGTTATGGTAGAGAAACGTTGTGCTTACAGTGCATTGATGTATGTATATGTGGGTGTTTTTATGTGTGTGTATGTGTTTATGTATTTCATTGTGTGTGTGTGTTTATGTATTTAATTGTGTGTCTGCCGGTGTCGGATATTTTTGTTGTAGTGGTAGATAAACATTAAACCCCTGTAGGAAATGTCGATGGTGAAAATGTACTGACTCGATTTTGACTTGTCACCAGTACTACTCTCTAATTTTAAAATACTTTGTCCTATAGGAATTTAGCATGTGCTTGTCATTGAAAACCTATTAGTAACACTGAAACAATTGACTAGGTAGTGACTACGTAGTTCTTATGGGATGTGGAGACATACCAACCAAACAGTTGGTTCCAGTAATTTGTGTACATACAAATTCATATATGAATATAGAACAGTTGTTGACAGTTCCACCACAAATACACCATAACTGTTTTCAATCCTTCTTTTATAATGACGGATAAAAAATAACTTATTATACTACAATTGTCTCTGGAATTTTAGTGTTGCTACAAAGACACTTGGTTTTCAGTTTGACTGCAGGGTGTTGACAAGAAATTTGTGTGTATGTAGTAATCGAGATTTGATCGATTTTGGTTTGCTGTTGTGAGTTCTCGTTGGTATGCGTGTGTTGATTATTGTATGTATGCATCAATTTTTAATTTTATTTGTATCTCTGGGGAAATAATCTTATACCCCAGAGAGTGGCTACCCTAATATCTGTTGTAAATAGAAGTGGAGAGGGAATGCATTTGATAATGTATGTATGTATATGCTTTTGGACTAATGTACGCGATCGCAAGGGGGGGGATGAAGGCATTGTTATGAAACCTTCGGCTATTTCTTTAGGAAATATTGCTTCGTATTTCATGACAGAGGAATTTGAATTTCATAATATTATAAAATTTAATTATGTATGTATGTTTGTGTTTGTGTATTACGTCATCACCTCTTTATGTGTCTGTGTGTGAGAGTGAGTGAGATTTCCTCACGCTGGTACGAGTATTTATGTGTACATTGAAATAAATTGTTTGTCATGCCAGACATTTGGTAGTATAAAATATCATAACTTTATTGAAACTTTTCTAATCCTAGTATGTTTTTATACTATATTTTCTTTAGCCAAAAGTGCCAGCATTAAAGTTGGCTTGTGAGAAATTTGTTTATATTACAGATTTTGTTTACTTAACTATATTTTCTATCTTTGACTGGACGACTTTTCTACACCCAGAGAAAAAATGTTGAATTAATAAGAAAGATTGACGAAGGTTTGAAATTTATTATTTCAATATGAAAAAATATTAATTTACAGTATTAATTTATTAAACTCATTAGTTGGTAGGTATCTCTATATACCTTTTCTATTATATTGAAAATTATTGAATTAATGTGAGGCATTCTAATTTTTAAGCAGCATAATTTCCTTGCGTGTAGATCATGCGAATTTATGCTTCATATATTTTCATGATATAGATATGTAAATGTGATTGTTAAGATCTAATAAATACTTGAGCATAGATAAGAAATTTGATATGTATACATACATATCTACAAATTGGTTTTATGTTTGCATGTATGTATGTACATATGTACATACAAATAAGTGTTTAACTCAATCTTTAAATACATATTTTTTTCGTCATGTCATGTCTTTTGTTGTTGGGTTTCTAAATATTTGTCTATAGATGTGAAATATCTTAATAGTTAGTTTTTTCTTTGAAATTAAAAAACGTTGTTTTAATTTGTGTCTGCATTTACTTAAAAGTTTGTGAGGATTTTCTGTAAACTGTAAAGTAAAACTGAATCCTCACAAAAACATAAATGTGAAAAAAGGCCAAGTTTATTTCTAAAATTTCGGCCATTAAAAGTAGTGAGATAAAAATTTTGAACAAATTCTTGTTTGGCACAATACCTATCTCTGTAATATGCTATGCATTATATAAATTTGTAACTGTGTCATATAATTTCCGCATAATCTGCTAACTTGACAATATATTTCCAGATATAAAGAAATAAACAAGTATGCATTATTCTCTTCTTTTTTGGAAAGGTAGAAATATTGCCAAGTTAGCAGATTATCTACAAATTATATGACACTCTTACAGTTACAAATTTAAATAATGCATAGCATATTACAGTGATAGGTATTGTGCCAAACAAGGACTTGGTCAACATTTTTATCTAGAATGTAATATGTGCACCATTGTGTCATTACAAGGACCGACTGATGTACTTAATTTTTTAAGAATCATCAGAGTAAAAATATGTAAAATATAGTGTACATTTTAGTAGAAGTGACCCCGCCTCTAAAGTGTGCTTAGACGTAGTACTTTTGAAAATGCAAAATTAAAGGCTAGCATAAGTGAAATGTGCATGTAAAGTTTCAATAGAGTAGCTTGTGTTTTAAATATTTTCTAGTTTCAGTTTTCTGCCGTATAACATTTATCTAAGATTTTATAAGCATGGCCCCACCTCCATAATGTAACAACCAATGCTTTCGGACTTTTCCTGTACGCAACTCACCCCTTAACTTAAGGGGTATCGAATTTAAACTCTCTAGTTCAAAGTCTAGATTTAAATATTATGGCTGTTACCTCCCATTTTCCGTCACTTTCTTAAACTCACGATTTTGTTATGAGCAGCGCGCTCAATTATCATCACCCTCTTTTTAAGATGATAGTTTTAAGTTAAAGTTTCAGTTAAAAGCTTCAGTACAATATTAGCGTAGCCCCTGCCACTCCTGTTTGTTTCTTATCTTGATCTACTGACGTATCAAATTGCAGCTCTTTAGCGCAAATTTAATTATCTTAGTTTTATTGCGTATTCCTGTCCACTTTTTTAAAAGAAAAAATTTTAAGTCAGTGCCAATCATACGTGTCAAGTTTCGATGGAAACGGACAGTAATATCTACATAAATAGTAACAAGTAAGAGTGCTATATTCGGCTGTGCCGAATCTTATATACCCTTTACCAAAGTGCGTTTATGTAGTATAGAGATACATACATAAGCACATTTTTTTTCTCTAGTGGCATTATGGTTAGTTTGGTGCTTTTTAAATTTTGGCTATTTATTTTATATTGCTGATTTTTTAGTTTTGGCGATTTTTATTCATATAGGCAATATTTTTTGGTTCTGGAAATTTTTTTGGTTTTTGGCGTTTTTTTTAATTTTGGCGATTTTTTCGTTCTGTCGATTTTTTTGATTTTGACGATTTTTTTCATATAGGCGATTTTTTTATTTTTTATATATTTTATTTTTTTGTGGCAATTTTTTTAGTTTTGACACTTTTTTCTCGTTTTTGCGATTTTTTCGGTTTTTGGCGTTTTTAATTTTGGCGACTTGTTTTCCTTCTGGCAATTTTTTTGATTTTGAAAATTTTTTTTCATTCAGGCGATTTGTTTATTTTTTGTCGATTTTTTTATATAGGCAATTTTTTTTTTTTTGGCGATTTTTTTGGTTTTTATTTCTCTTTGGCAATTTTTTTAGTTTTGACACTTTTTTCGTTTTAGCAATTGTTTCCTGTTTTTGACGTTTTTAATTTTGGCGGATTTTTTTGATTTTGACGATTTTTTTTCATTTAGGCGATTTTTTTAATTTTTGGCGTTTTTTTCATATAGGCAATTTTTTTTTCGATTTTTCGGTTTTTGGAATTTTTTTTTAATTTTGGCGATTTATTTTCGTTTTGGCGATTTTTTTTCATTTTGGCGATTTTTGTTCATATAAGCATTTATTTTTTGTTTTGGCGATTTTTGCGGATTTTTGTCATTGTGCGATTTTTTTTTGCTTTGACACTTTTTTCTCGTTTTGGCGATTTTTTCGGTTTTTGGCGATATATTAATTCTGGCGATTTTTTTTCGTTTTGGCGATTTTTTTGATTTTGCCGATTTATTTTCATATAAGCGATTTTTTTGTTTTGGCGATTTTTTTTCATATAGGCATTTTTTTGTTTTGGCGATTTTTTTCGGTGTTTGGCGTTTTTTTTAAATTTGGCGATTTATTTTCGTTTTGGCGTTTTTTTTTATTTTTGCTATTTTTTTTCATTTAGGCTTTTTTTAATTTTTGGCGATTTATGTTCATATAAGCATTAATTTTGTTTTGGCGATTTTTGCGGTTTTTGGCGTTTATTTGCCATTGTGGAAATTTATTTTTAATTCTGACACGTTTTTTTCTTTTTGGCGATTTTTTTCGGTTTTTGGCGTTTTTTTTATTTTTGGGTTTTTTTCATTTTGGCGATTTTTTTCGTTTTAGCGATTTTTTTAAATTTTTGGCGATTTTGTAATTTTCGGATTTTTTAGTTTGACAGTCTTTGAAAATTTCAAGAGTTTAACTCTTACAGTTTCCAAGATATAGCAATTTGTCAAAATTACATAGCCAAAATTTCATTAACTGATGGACCACCGTTTAATTTAAATTTTTTTGATTTTAGTGTTAATTGTTGTAGCCTATATACAAATACACTAATTTTAAAAATTTTTAGTGTCAATATACATATGTACATACAATTGTATGTATTATACATGGGATTTTAAAAGTTTTCGTCACTCATTTTGGAACACCCTTTAATTTTTAGCTTTAATATATATATGTTGTTGTAGCGACCAAAGTTCTACATACACTGTCCAAATTTCAGATCCGTAGCTTTTACCGTTCCTGAGATAATAGCCTTCTTCCTAAAACATGAAATATGTTTAATTATTAGGAAAAAAGTTAAAGTTTTCCAACCCTGGAAACGTTTTTTTATTTTGTTAAATTTTAAAAAATTTTAAAATTACCAATTTTTTTCATGCCGAAGTATAAAATAAGTTAATTTATTAAAAAGGTAATAAAAACTTGTTTTCGGTAGTTATTTTCTATGGGAAAATAGAGTTTGAGTTTTCCAGCTCTGAAACCGTCTGCCCGATTTTGCTGATTTTCAATAGCAAAATTTTTCGGAAAATGTCTGACACACCAGTCCAAGAACGAAGTCTCTAGCTATTCTGGGAGCTTGGGAAACCCGAATATATATACTTTATGTGTCGTTTATTAATATTGTAGAAATTACAAACGGAATGACAAACCTATATATACCCTTTTACCATTTTTTGGTAAAGGGTATAAAAATCTGCTGATCGGAAATACATGAAAGAAGAGATTTAAATTTTATTGTCATGGTAACGCCCACTTTTTTAAAGGAAAATTTATAACCTTTCATTATTAAAACATGTATGCCAAATTTCAATAAAACTGCTTACGCCAACGATTTAAATTTCATGTTTTAGTTATAAACTTAATGGGCGTAGCCCCGCCCTTATAGCTATAATTTTCTGGATTTTAGATTTTTCTAGTTAGTTTTTATACTTGTCCATCAAATTTCACCTCATTAGCGAAAATTTAAATTTTTTATTCTTATTTGCGTGATCAAGCCCAATTTTTCAAACTCTCCTGTTGATTTTTGCTTGGAACGTGTAATAATGAATACATAAATAGTTTATTTAAATGTGCTGATCCAAAGCACATACATGAAATACGAATGCAAATTTTGTGGGTTTTTAACTCCCATTTTGTTTAAAGAACATTTATAAGCTTGTAATATTGCAACATGTAACCCAAAATACAATAAAATCGCTTGAGTTAAACGCATTGGTTTTTCTTTAATTCTGAGCTTTTTGGACGGCGGGGCTACGTCTTTGGCTATTATTTTCAGGTTTTCACATTTTTTTAGCTAGTTCCTAATCTAGAGCTACTTCCTTATCAAATTTCCGCTAACTAGCGCAAATTTTAATTATATTTTCTAATGGGCGTGATACCGCCCACTTTTTCAATCTCAAGATTTTCTGTGGCCAGTAGTTATCTTTCTTATCGAGTTTCGTTGGAAACTGATAGTAATAAATTTATAAATGTGTAGTATATTCAAATGTATATGAAGTAGTAGGCTTAAAATGTATGGGCATAATTTTTTCAAATTTAATTTATAGCCTTGCCATATTGCAACATGTGTGCCAAATTTCAATAAAAATGCTTGAGTTAAACGTTTAAGATATGTGTTTTTAATTCTGAGCTTTATGGGCATAGCCCTGGACCCTTGGTAAAAATTTTCGGGTTTTCAGATTTTTCTAGGTGATAACTCACATAGTTCTATTTGTGTATTTGTGTACCAAATTTCAGCTCACTAGCAGAAAGGTAAATTTTTATCGGCGTAGCCCGCCCCCGGTTAAATTTTCGGGTTTTAAGATTTTTCTAGTTCATCGCTTACCTAGATATACTTGTGTATTAAAGTTCAGATCTGTAGCTATAGCAGATGTGCTTCATAATATTGATGAGTGAGTCAGTGAGTATGTCTTAAAATATGCACTTTTTGCACCTCCATATCTCCAGAATCTTTCATTGAAAAAGTTTGGAACTTCGCGTATGAGGTAACATGAATTTATTCTAATTATGGTGTAAATTTTATAATTTTACAACTACGGGAAACAAAGTTATGAGGGGGGTAAAAACAGCTCGAATGGCTTCCTGTAAATATACACACTGCGTGCATTGGCCGCAACTTGGCCTGGCGCACTACCGTGCGCCTAGATTCTTGAAGGTACATACTCAATAGTAAAGTAATAGTAACTATAATAGAAATATTAATTATATTTAATTTACATTTGTTTAAAGTTGATGCAACGTTAGTTAGTTAATGTTACACATTTTTGGGAGTATACAATTGTTTCTAACCATAGCCTTTTTTCTTCACCTTCTACATTTATTTTTTGGAAATCTTGCATTGTTTTTTAAAAATGTATAGTTATTTTTAAATGAAACTGATCTTGCACTCCAGTATTGGTTATTATAGATTTTTTTGTTTTGTTAGCCAGTTTGCTTGTTTTTACTTTTTTAAAAGGTAGTTTTATAATGAAATTGTTATTTTCAGAATTGATGAAAACATCAACATTTAATACATGTATTTATTTATTGTATCTTCAAATATGAACTAACAATAAGTATTCAAATCTTTAATCAAAAATAAAGTTATTAGGACCGACCACTGTCGGACATAAACTTAGTAAATAAAATAAGTTCAATCAACATCTTGTTACTAATTCCATCAATACCTGGAGCTTTCTTTGGCTTGAGTTCAGCAATTACTTTATGTACATCACGCATCTTAAACTTTAAAGGTCGAGGGGGTAGAGCAACTACACTCGGCAAATCAGCAACACCAGTACATGTATTTGGGGTAAATACGGATTTTAAATACTCAGCAAATATTTACAATTTTTCCGTATCGCTTCTTGCCAAACTTCCGGTAGATGTGTTCAGAGGTGGTTTAAACTCAACGGGTGAGTTAAGCTTTCTACCAGTGCGCCACAAAGAGTAATTAGATGATGGTGTGACATCAAGACCTTCCAGATAATATTTAAGAGATGCAGTTTTTCCAGATGCAAGCAACTCTTGCAGTCGTTTAGTACATTCTTTAAGTCTGAGTTTATGTTGGGGTGATCTGTGCTGTTGCCATTCCCTTCTAGCTCTTCTTTTTTCACACACGAGATGTTCAATATCCCTGGAATAAATTTTATTAGACCCAGCCTGCGGATGGGAGGTAGTGGCATGTTCAGCAGCCTGTTTAATATTTTCCTTAAGATTGGCAATGTTAGTTTCAATATCATTGGGTGTTATTAGCGTAATATTTGCCGTGCAATGACTACTAAGATATTTTTTGAATCCCAGCCAATTAACACGATGGATTTTCATATATGGGTGAGATAAGTCACTTCTTAGTGGGTTACAGATTGTAACGATAGTGGAAGAGTGATCGGAGGAGAGATCTAGAGAAGCTTCCATGTTAATTAAATCCCTAGAAATATTTTTCATGACGCACAGTGGCTGAAAATCGTTTTTCATTGGCCAAAATTCTGTAACTTTTGAACTGATCAAAATATTGAAGTAATTTTTATTTTAGTGGATAGATATTTAGTTCAGTTTGACTCAGTTTTAATTACATTAAAATTGATTGAGGACTTTTTAAGGAATTCTAGCTCAAAGTTGAACTTTTGAATTTTTTTAACTTTTAGAGTGAAATATGGGTTTATTATTTTTTTATTTATTAAAAAATTTAATATATGGAAATTAGTAATAATTATAAATATGTTTTGTAATAATGGAATTTATTTAATGTTACACTCAAAAAAAATTTTACACTAAAAAAAAAATAGTAAAATCAACGATTTTGCTATTATGACAGAAAAATTAAAAATTTTTTGCTGTCTAATTTGCAATTTTGTTTACACTCAAAGAATAGTTACACTTAAAAAAAAACTTTAATAATATTATCTAAAAATATTGCTATTACTACAGAAAAATTTATTATTTTTTGCTGTCAAATTTGATCATTTTAAAAAACATATTAAAAATAAAAACTGCAATAAATTTTAATAGCATTTGTAACAATGGTAGGTTCTGTTTATTATTATTTTTTACTAATAGTATGCTTTTCATACCTTAAATAACAATGAAAGGCAATTATGATTATTATTCATTTGACTCAAATATTGATTGTAAATATTCCATATTTTGTTCTGTGCTATTTCTGTTCTTTAGTAGTTTTTTGGCTTCTTCATCTAAATCCCGATGTTCCACTTTCCATTGATTTCGAATACTGGAGATGAACGGATCTGACGTTGCCAATAATATATTAAATAGATCTTCATTTGTTGAATTTCGTGAAACTTTTCTAGTATTGTGCTCTCTATAAAATCTGTAATCCTTGTTTCTTTTTTCCTGAGCCTCCTCTGATAGATCGCCAAGTGGCACCAAATGATATTTAATGATATCTTCTCCATGATAAAGGATTTTATGAACTGTTGCAGACATATTTCTCCATGGGTAGTTGGTTGTATATATTTTTGCAGTTTCCTTAGCATAATCTCCAAATTTTCTAGAGTCAATTTCTTCATTGCACGCAAGTACTTCTAGGATTATTTTAAACCTGAAAATAAGGTTTAAATCCACTCCTGTTATTTCAGATGCTGTTTCTGGATCTGAAAAGAATCTTCTTGCGGTATTGCCATCATTTGTATTGCCTGACCCTTGTTTTGGCTGATCTATAATCAATCCTAATTTGCGATATTCATCTAGAACATGTTTCTTTTTTGAACTTCTTAACTCTTTGTTGGTTTCGTTGTTTCTTATTGATCCTGAAGACCCGAAATCCAAATCATAACTGATTTTTAGTATGTGTTCCATAAGTCGTATTCTTGCATGTAGTGGTGATCCAAATTCATATGCATCGGTATTATCTAATGATTTTGTCGGGACTTGGTTTAATTGGGTTGATGTTGGATGCAGCCTTCGTGTTAGTCAAAGCCTGACCTACTTTTCCATCTATCATTGTCAGCACTAATTGGTAGCTTACTTCAGTTTACTGCCCATCTAACTGTAATTGTAATGGCTGTAGTGTTGCAATTTGGGCCTTGATATCACTAACTTCTTTGTTAATGGCATCATGAGTTTCTTTTTTGAATTCAAATTTAATTGGCCTGCAGTATTTCGTAGAAGATGGTGTCTCATTTTTCCAAATATCAATTGTTTGCGTTGTACTAGTCGAAGGCTCTGAATCTTCCAAAATCTTTTTCAATCGCAATGGTACAAATGATACCATGAACATATCTGAGTCCGAAATATTTTCACATACAGCTTGTTTGTATTGTTTTTGTCCCGAGGAACCATCACATCCCCATTTACAAAAAAGAATTAACTTTGTGTTTCCATATTTCTTTAACTCATTTCCTGTTATTGATTGTAGCAAGCGTTCGGCTGTGTGATCAAGTAGATATTGTAGTTGTACCTCTGCCGAAATTGGTGTGATTGTAATAGTGTCCTTTGATGGCAAACAGTCTATTTTAGCAGCGGTTATGTAATGATATGCTGGATACATATTTGACCCTTTTTCAATCGCACGCAGTCTGAGCTTAATATATTGCTGTTTTGTTAATTTCAAATCCAGAAATAATGCTAATGCCTCCTCATTTGTGTACTGTATTGCATCACTCGGAGTTGGTATACTTTTAAGAATCCGTTTTGTTCTCACTGGACTAGCTTTAACAACTTTTTCAATGATATCCACTTTTGATAATTGGTTCTGTGATCGTAATTGATGTAGGAAAGATTCTTTTATATTTGTACAACCAATTGCATCGTTAAAATCTTTAAGTTTCCGCCTCTTAGATCTATCACTGCAGTTGCCCATTAATGATTTGCGTGGTCTTCCAGCCTTATCTTGCTTTGCTGTTTCTGCAGCGACAGTAAGTTGGCCTTCTAACCAGTTTGCACTTTTTATTTAAAAGTTTTGTTTACTGTAGCTAACTTCTTTGTAGCGTGTTTTTAGTGCTTTGACGAAATTAGATAATTGCTCTTGCATTTCGGTGCTACACGAATTTAAGTTTAATTTTATTTTAACGTAACTAAGAACATCTTCCTGGTTTTTGTTTCTAAAATACTCTTCGGCCAGTTCTTTATAACTGAAGCTCTCCATATTTATCTGAATATTTTTATTTGTTATATTTTATCCGTACAATTAAAGGATTAGCTTATTACTGAGTAATCCCTTATGGAATCCGTAGTTTTATACATTTTTAGATACATGTTATTCACACATTGATCTTCAATTTCATAGCAGGTAGTGCTTAAATTGAACAAAACTGCACATGTTATTCAGACCTTAATATCAGGTAAAACTGATTAGTATCTCGCCAATATGGGGTTGTTTTTTATCTTTAGTGGTTTAATGTCGCCATTATTGTTATAAAAATGTTTATGACTTTGGTTGACCCTAACATTTGATAACAGGTAAATTCAGAAAGAGATCATATGTTTACTGTAGAACCTATTGTGATAATTTTATGACTTATTTTTTGCTGATCAAAACAAAGCCATTAAACCCTTTCGCAGGTATTATATTTAATTTTTTTCGTTTTACGTAGTCTAAAGTAAAAAAAAACAAACTTTTAGGCAAAAAAGTGAAAATTTAAGACACTATTGTATACGAGTACTTATAGGGCTGTTTAAATTAATTTGAATTTTTTTTAGAGTAATTTCATTAAAATGAAAAAAGTGTTCTACCCACGGGTCGTCACGGGTGCAAAAGTATATATAGCGTTAAAGAGGACACTTTCACCTTTCTCCTGGTGGTATACGTTTCTTGTTCCCTTTTGTTCCCTAGAAGTTCTATTCCACTAAAATTTAAATTTGAGAAAAATATAGTAGTTTCATAAATATTTCATAACGCCCGTAATATTAAACGCTAGAGCTGTGACCACTTACAACAACTAAAGACTATAGTCCTACCAACATTATAAAAAAGACCGCAGGCTGTTATCGATGATAGCTTGCGAGTAGTAACCATTTATTTTTGATAAAAAACAAAAGAAAAACACATTTTTCTGAAATTAAAAAAACGGTTGAGTTTGACAGCATGCCACGCCCACAATTATCAATAGTTTAACCTAAGTTTTTGGCTACCTTAATCTGGATATATTAGCTACAAAAAGGCGTAAAAATTTTAAAAATCGGTGACAAAAAAAATTAGACTTTTGGCCAATGAAAAACGATTTTCAGCCACTGTGTGACGCCAAAATCAATAACATTCGGAATTTTTCGAAATTCAGTAGGCCAGTAAGTCGGCTTCCCACTCGAAATAACATGCAAGCCCATTTTTGAAATTGTATTAAACAAAGCTCGTCCTCTAGGTGTTACAAGGCACGAACCCCAGTAAGTATGTTTTGCATTGTAGCCTCTAGCTGCCAGAAAACAAGATCCAAGCGATTTGTAGGACTTATCATACTGATCTTCGGTAACTGAAAATATGAAATTAGAACAAAAATTTTCTACAAATATGTTTATAGCTTGGATATATTCTTCACTAACGATTTGAAGGATATAGTGCTTGAGTCTTGCCTTAATTAGAATTGCACATCCACCGCATGTCCTTCCTCCTTTGTATCCCTTGTATCATATATAGTGTATCCATTTAATTTTGATGTCAAGTGTGTCTCAGAGACCAACTTTATATTAATATTTTTTTTCCGTAAGAAAGTGTTCAAGTTCATTCTTATGTTGTCGAATGCCCTTTGCCTTCCAGAAACATTTTTTTAACGTGGCTTGTTAATTAATGCTTGCAGCATTTTATTCTGCATTCTTGCATCATGCTGCTCATATTTTTTGTAAAATTATTTATAGTTTGCACCAAAATTTTCAATAGTAGCTTCAAGGCGATTAAAACTAAGGCTTGAGTTTGTATTAGTTGAATTATTTGGCAGGGAAACATTTTGTGGAGGAATTTGTTTTAACAGCATCTGCATACGATACTCGGGAAGCAACTGGTTTGATGGAACTAATTTAGGTTCTTCAACCTTAGTCTCTTCCACAAAAGAGTACACAGGGCAACCTCTGTAGTTAGCGGTTTGACTACCCCCATAATAACTGCATTTTTATCACTTTAATTTTTTGGTTTATTGCAATTAGCAGTGCCGTATAATTCGCAACACATAATACAAACAGAGGGTAATTTACAGTATATTTTTGTATGGCCAATTCTTTGCAATTGTGGCACTGTACGGGATCTGATCACTTATGTGGCTCTTCTACTGCGATTTTTCGGTCTAACAGATATATTAGTCTATAAATTGGGTGGGACTGGTTTTTTTAAATGTACATCATTTGGCTCCAGTTCAACACGAAATAAAAGCTGGGGGATATTCTCTCTATTGGTTATATTGGTAACATTTTTTACTTTAAATCCTTGTGTGATGATTGTTTCTTTTACTTTTTCAGGATTATCATAAGAGTAAATGCCCTTCATTACGATCTGCATATCTTTAGCATCTTAAGCTGGTACGTATGAAAACTTTGTTTTATTTTTTTCGAATTCAGTCATTATTTTGAGGAAATGATTTTCTTCGTATAGTAGAATTTTAGTTTCATCAATGTTACCACGCTTTATTGGAATAACATAAAATGTGTTTTCACCAATGGCCAGAATTAATTTTTTAATAAGGGCGTTAGAATTTTTTTCTCTCAAATATATAGGTGGTGGCTTAAAAGACTTTTGCGATAATGCAGCGGGCTTGTCGTCTGTGACTTGCAATACTGAAAAACGATTGTGCCGATTGGTAGATGATGCGCTGTTATCCCTAGACATCTTTGGAACTGATGAAGTTTTTGAAGAATTCGGGCTTCACCCACGTTTTACCAGTACTAGGCAACTGTAATGTTAATGAATCACTACAATTTGGCATTGGACAAAGCGAAGTCGATCGCTGACGAAAAGTTGGTTTTGCCGTAAAAAAAAAGAATTTCATTAGATTTATTATTTCTATTGTTTTCATTAAGAAATTCAGAACTCACAGTAAAATAGGCATTGGTGCCGTTAGAACTCACTTCACAATTTTTTGTATTTGAGGTACTCATATAGAGTATTCCTCAAGGAATGTGTTTATTTTGTGGGTTTTTATTTACTTTTGATATTTCTAACATGTAAAAAATAAACAAAGCAAATAAAGCTTATTTATTAAAGTTAGTATGTACCTGTTACGATTAATATGTACTACGAATATTTTTTTGTATAATTTTTGTTTGTTTAGTCAGTAGGCATATCATAAGTATAATTGTACATATGTATGTAATACTGAGAGTTGCCTTGAAAATAATATTATAATGACGTTTTTAAGTAATAATATCTGATTCGTTTCTTTTTCTCGCTCGACGAAGTACGGGGTTGAATTATTAGATTTTCTTTCAAGGATGTAAAAAAGTTCGTTCGACAATTTGCTGAAAGCACATTTGGTCTGGTCATATAAGTTTGCGTGCACACGTTTGTGACCACACGTTATTTTGGGTTTTTAAAGTATCATTATGAAAACTTAAACGCAATGAAATTCTACTTTTGTTCTAAACATAGCGCTACCAAAATGCTATTAATTCGCAAAAAAATGCTAGGAAAAGTTTTGTTTTCTATATTTTTGTACATCAAAAGCGTACGAACGTACGTTAGTGAAGAAGAAGAAATGCCCATATGTCATGTTACAAGTCATTAATGTAATTACTAAGCATAAAAATTTTGTATGGACCAATACAGAAAATATTTGTGTCATTTGTGGTTAATATATCGTATATATTTTTTTTATTTCGTAAAAGCTGCATATTTAAAATAATCTACATATTAACTACAAATAACAAACTTTTCAGGTCTAGTCCATACAACATATTTTTTAGTAATAATTGTATAAATGACTTGTAAGTTCACAAACGTAATATAAAAAAAGATTTTTTTGGATGGAGTTCAAAAATAAAAGTCATAAACCTATCTTGGAAATCAGCAAACAAGAATACATAAGGAAAAAAAATTCAAGGACTAAACTAAGACCACACGATTTCAAACATCCTTAAAATAACAGTAAGCTATCCTGATATATTTATGAATGTGACTCTATCTTTAAAACTAGAGCTGATAGGGAAAACTAATGAGGCCATCGTAATTAGGAGGAACAAGAAAGAGTGCAATATTCGGCTGTGCCGAATCTTATATAGCCTTTACCAAAGTGCGTTTATGTAGTATAGAGATACATACATAAGCACAGAGATATGTAGGTACATATTAATTTTGTGAAAAAATTAATTTTTTTTCTCTAGTGGCATTATGGTTAGTTTGGTGCTTTTTAAATTTTGGCGATTTATTTTATTTTGCTGATTTTTTTAGTTTTGGCGATTTTTTTTTCATATAGGCAATTTTTTTTGGTTTTTTTTAAATTTTGACGATTTTTTCGTTGTGGCAATTTTTTTGATTTTGAAAATTTTTTTCATTTAGGCGATTTTTTTATATATTTTATTTTTTTTTATTTTTTTGTGGCAATTTTTTTAGTTTTGACACTTTTTTCTCGTTTTGGCGATTTTTTTTCGGTTTTTGGCGTTTTTTTTAATTTTGGCGAGTTGTTTTCCCTCTGGCAATTTTTTGGATTATGAAAATTTTTTCATTTAGGAAATTTTTTTATTTTTTGCCGATTTTTTTTCATATAGGCAATTTGTTTTTTGTTTTGGCTATTTTTTCGGTTTTTGGCGTTTTTATTTCTTTTTGGCAATTTTTTAGTTTTGACACTTTTTTCTCGTTTTGGCATTTTTTTCGGTTTTTGGCGTTTTTTTAATTTTGACGATTTTTTTCGTTTTGGCGGATTTTTTTGATTTTGAAGATTTTTTTTCATTTAGGCGATTTTTTTAATTTTTGGCGATTTTTTTTATTTAGGCAATTTTTTTTTTGTTTTGGCGATTTTTTTCGGTGGTTGGCATTTTTTTAATTTTGGCGATTTATTTTCGTTTTGGCAATTTTTTTGATTTTGGCGATTTATTTTTCATTTAGGCGATTTTTTTTTAATTTTTTGCGATTTTTGTTCATATAAGCATTTCATTTGTTTTGGCGATTTTTGCGGTTTTTGGCGTTTATTTGTCATTGTGGAAATTTATTTTTAGTTTTGACACGTTTTTCTCGTTTTGGCAATTTCTTTCGGTTTTTGGAGTTTTTTTAATTTTAGCGTTTATTTTCATTTTGGCGATTTTTTTAAATTTTTGGCGATTTTTTAATTTTCGGATTTTTTAGTTTGACCACTCTTTAATTTAAATTTTTTTAATTTTAGTGTTAATTGTTGTAGTCTATATAAAAATACACTAATTTTACAAATTCCAAGTGTCAATATACATATGTACATACAATTGTATGTATATTATATGGGATTTTAAAAGTTTTCGTCACTCATTTTGGAACACCCTTTAATTTTTAGCTTTTATATATTTGTTGTTGTAGCGACCAAAGTTCTACATACACCGTCCAAATTGCAGACCCGTAGCTTTTACCGTTCCTGAGAAAATAGCCTTCTTCCTAAAACATGAAATATGTTTAATTATTAGGAAAAAAGTTAAGGTTTTCCAACCGTGGAAACGTTTTTTTATTTTGTTAAATTTTAAATTTTTTTAATTATAATACCAATTTTATTCATACCGAAGTATAAAGTAAGTTAATTTAATAAAAAAAAGTAATAAGAACTTGTTTTCGGTAGTTATTTTGTATGGGAAAATGGAGTTTGAGTTGTCCAGCTCTGAAACCGTCTGCCCGATTTTGCTGATTTTCAATAGCAAAATTTTTCGGAAAATTTCTGGCACACCAGCTCAAGAACGAAGTCTCTAGCTGTTCTGGGAGCTTGGAAAAACCGATTTCACGTACAGACAGACGGACAGACGGACATCGCTTGTTCGTCTTCCCTATGCATAAGGATCCAGAATATATATACTTTATGTGTCGTTTATTAATATTGTAGAAATAACAAACGGAATGACAAACCTATATATACCCTTTTACCATTTTTTGGTAAAGGGTATAAAAACAAAAATAAATTTTTAATGTTATCCAATAAGTCTATGTATATTTTTCGCAATAAAAAATATTTATGGTAATTATACCATATGTTTTTCCATGTAAGTGTAGTTAATGTTAATAACAGGTAAGAATTTAACGAATAACAACACACATTTTTAATGGATTAAAAAAAGGTTTTCGCGGGTTTTATTACAGCAACATCGGGAGGTGCTACCTGCTTATGCTACTACTACTTAATAACACTTCACAGTACTAGTTAATTAGAAAAAATTAGCAAAGGTGCTTATAAATTATGCTGTATTGCATAAAAAGGCAGGGTTCTTTTATAAGAATAATCACTCTATATTGAACTGTTATGGAGATTAGTATTAAATATACCGCAGTATGTAAACTTCTATGGGAATACGTTCCTGTTAGTTTATTGCGCCAAGAAAAATGTTCTAAAATCATAGATATAATTGACAACTCATTTGGATTAAAACTAAATTAAGATGCTACTAAAAAAATAGAGAACTTTTTGGTAGCGTACGAAAGAAAAATGAAAGAATTAAATTATAACAAAACTAACTTCCAAAAACAAAATGAACAATGGCTAAAAACCGAGATAGTTACACAGATTGGTATGAAACAATTGGGAAGGCCTAATAAATTATACGAGGAACGTCAACCAAGAAGCCAGAAAAGAAAGCAAGAAGACCTCATTGAAAACCAGTCTTTTGACCTTATAAAGGATGCCTTTAGAAGTGCCTTAACCAAAAACAAACCGAAGGAAGTTGGCAAAATTGTAGATGCTCTTCCAAAAGCATCTCCAAAGAGAATACAACGTATGGTGGAAAGCATACAAACGCCTAAATCTAAAACAGATTTTACTTTACGTTAGTAGCACGGGCGCCACTATTGAGTTATGCAGTCTCCTCGAAAATACTGCTTCTAGGATAATTTCAACCCTTAGCAAAGAAGACATAAGTAAATGTCACAAGTCCGAGCTACTATTAATTTGTAAATGGGGTTGTGATGGGACTACTGGATTTTCTGAATATAGACAACAAAGCGAAGATAATATATCTTTTTTTTTTATGTCTACGTTGGTACCTCTTAGAATGCGTTTATATACAAATTCATCATCATCATTGGCATTTGAAGACGTATAAATAAATAGGACACCTGCATCAAAGTTATTATGTCGACCAATAAAATTTGAATATATGAAAGAAAATAGAGATGAAACTCAAAATATTGTGGTTACTATATCAGAAGAAATAAGGAACTTACCAAGCATTGCAATAAAAGTTTCTGACTGCATTGTAAATGTCACATTTGATTTACAATTGACTATGATAGATGGAAAAGTTGCCAATGCCCTAACGGATACCAAGTTATACTGGAAATGCAATATATGTGGGAAAAAAAGTTCTGAGTTTGAAGATAAATCTGATGAAACTATAAAAGAGTAATCCCTTAAATTTAGAATTTCACCACTTCATGCTCGCATTAGATTTATGGAGTATTGCTTGCATCTATCATATGACATAAAATATAGAAATATCAAAGGTAATGAAACTGTCTCCTCACGAAACAACAAAGACTTAGCAGATACACGAAGAACTGAGAAGAAAAGGATACAAGATGAATTTAGAAAGCATGGGCTTATAATTGATAAGCCAATTAACGGTTATGGTAGCTCGAATAATGGAAATACTGCTAGACGCTTTTTTGAGGATCCTGAGAATACATCCTTGATAACCGGCTTGGATAAAAAACTAATAAGGAACTTCAAAATAATACTGGCAACTATTAACAGTAAAAAGCAAATTAATGCAGAAAAATTTGATGCTTTTGCTAATGAAACAAAAGTATTGATAAAAAATTTATATCCATGGAGATTGATGACGCCAACTGTACATAAGGTATTATCTCATGGAAAAGAAATCATTGAAACCAACATCCTACCTCTGGGAGAACTTACAGAAGAAGCTCAAGAAGCAAGGAACAAAGATGTCAAGCAGTACAGATTATTTAATAGTCGAAAGTGCTCAAAATTAGCAGAAAATTATGATTTAATGCTTCACTTATTGTTATCCTAAGATCCAGTTTTACAAGCAATACGATTGAAATGGTTACCAAAGATAACTAAAGAAATAGAGAAAGACGATAGTGAAGCAGTTCAAATAAATAACCTCTTAAGCTTCGATATTTTGGAGTGTTTTCTTAAAAATAACTGAAATAAATAAATTTGTAAAATTATGGTAATTAACATAGCTCAAACATGTAATTTAAAAATAAATTAATTATTTAGTGTTAAAAAGTTTTTCTTAGTTATAGCCTAATATTAAATAGATTATCTATTGGTAAATAATAATAAAAAAAAACAATACACAAATAAAACTTTTCCAATTTTTTATGCAATACAGCATATAAGCACCTTTGCTAATTTTGTCTAATTACCTAGTACTGTGAAGTGTTATTAAGTAGTATAATCAGGTAGCACCTCCCGATGTTACTGTAATAAAATCCGCGATAACCTTTTTTTAATCCATTAAAAATGTGTTAAAAAAATGAGTAAGTTCTCGTTGTACATTCATAGTGAACAGTCGATTTAGCGGAGTTTTTATTTCATACTAAACAAAAAAAATCGTACGAAAAAATATTCAGAATACATATTGTTATTGTTAGCTTTATTTGCATAGCTAATATTTTTTACATAGTCATAATTAACAAAAACAAAAAAACCGTAATCAAAAACAAACAAAAAACAAACAAAAGTTCCCTTGAGGAATACTCTATATGAGTACCTCAAAAACAAGTAACTGTGAAGTGAGTTCTAATGGCAGAAATGCCTATTTTACTGTGAGCTCTGAAGCTCTTAATGAAAATAATAAAAATAAAAAATCTGATAATAGACTTACTGAGAGCTCTGAAGCTCTTAATGATAACAAAATAAATAAGAAATCTGATAGTAGACTTTTTTTAACGGCGAGTCCAATTTTTCGTCAGCGATCAACTTCGCTTTGTCCAATGCCAACTAGTGACTCGTTAACATTACCGTTGCCTAGTACTTCTACATTTAACTCAGCGATATCATCCGCTTCGGGATCGTGGTCATCACTTAACCAAGTTTTTACTGAAGTTAAGAGCAGCCCAAAGCCCAAGGTCCAAATGGGAATGGACAGATATATAACAGCGGTAAAGCGCGGACGAAGCCCAGTCTTCGAAAATTTCATCTGCTCCAAAAATGTCTAGGGATAACAGCGCATCCTCTATTAACCGTCAAAATCGTTTTCAAATATTACAAGCTTACAACAACGAACCCGATGTATCTATGAACAAAACATCCAAGCCGCCTCCAATCTATTTGAGAGAAAAAAATTCAAACGCTCTTATAAAAAATTTAATTTCAGTCATTGGTGAGAATAAATTTCACATCGTTCCAATAAAACGTGGTAACATTGATGAAACCAAAATTCAAATTTATGAAGAAAAAGATTTTCGCAAACTGATTACTGAATTTGAAAAAAGTAAGAAAAGTTTCTACACATATCAGCTTAAAACTGCTAAAGGCCTGCGGATTGTATTGAAGGGCATCGATTCCTATGTTGCTCCCGAAGAAATAAAAGATGCACTCGTCCTATCTATGTATCTATGTATCTAACATAATAAATAGGGAGAAGATTCCTCAACCTCTATTTCGCGTCGAACTTGAGCCAAACGATATAAAATTAATAAAAAAGCGAGACTCATTCAATTTACAATTTAAAATATCTCTTATACTGAAAAATAACAGTTGAAGAACCACACAAGCGTTCTGGACCCGTACAATTCCATAATTGTCAAGAATATGGTCACACAAAAACTTACTGCAAGTTACCTTCAGTTTGTGTTATCTGCGGTGAATTGCACGGTAATTCTAGTTGTACTAAGCCTAAAGATCTAGCAGAAAAAAATGTAGTAATTCTGAAGGTAATCACACCGCTAACTACAGAGAATGTCCTGTCTATTCTTTCGTTAAACAGACTATGGGGCAAAAACCTAAATTAGCTCCAGCACAAACAGCAAACGCTTACTCCGCCACTTTTGATCAAATGAGCCAACCTGTCACTTCACGTGTATCGTATGCCGATGCAGCTAAGACTAGTTCTATTCCCACACAAAATAATCCGCCTCAAAATAATTCAACGAATGCAAACTCAAGCTTTAATTTTAGTCGCCTCGAAGCTACTATTGAGAATCTAGTGCTGACTATAAATAATTTTACAACAAATATGACTAGCATGATGCAAGAAATGCTACGAATGCAGTCTACACTGCTTCAAGCATTAGTTAACAAGCCATGAACACATTAAAGATAAGTTTCTGGAACGCAAACGGCATTCGCCAACATAAAAATGAACTTGAGCACTTCCTCACGGAAAAACATATTGATGTCAAATGAGTCTCAGAAACCAACATTATGGTTTCTGAGACTCATTTGACTTCAAGAAGTCTATTCAAAATTAATGGCTACATTTTATATGATTCAAAGAACCGAAGAGGAAGAGCTTGCGGGGGATCAGCAATTTTAATAAAGTCAAGACTCAAGCATTATATTCTTGACAACATTTGTGAAGAACATCTACAAGCAACGAATATTTGTATCGAAAATTTTTGCACAAATTTTGTCATATCATCAATTTACTCCCCTCCTAGATTCGCAATTACTGAGGATCAATACGAGGATTTCTACAAATCTCTTGGCCCTTGTTTCGTAGCAGCAGGAGACTATAATGCAAAACATACTTTCTGGGGTTCGCGTCTTATCACACCTAGAGGACGAGCGTTGTTCAACACAATTTCAAAAATGGGCTTGGACGTCATTTCGAGTGGGGAGCCCACTTACTGGCTTACTGACATACATAAAATTCCGGATATTATAGATTTTGGAGTCATGAAAAATATTTCTAGGGAATTAATTCACGTTGAAGCTTCCCTAGATCTATCGTCCGATCACTCTCCCACGATCGTTACAATCTGTAGCCCATTGAGAAGTGCTCTACCTCACCCATATGTGAAATGGTCAGTCGTGTTAATTGGCTGCGATTCAAAAAATATCTTAGTAGTCATTGCACTGAAAACACTAAGCTAAGAACTAATGACGATATTGAATCTAATATTGCTAATCTTAACGAAAATATTAAGCAGGCAGCTGAACATGCCACTTCCTCCCATCCGCAGACTGGGTTTAACAGAATATATTCTACAGATAATGAACTTCTCGTATGTGCAAAAAGAAGAGCTAGAAGAGAATGGCAACAGCACAGATCACCCCAAAATAAAATTAGATTAAAAGAGTGCACTAAAAGACTCCAAGAATTGCTTGCATGTGAAAAAACTGCATCTCTTAAAAATTATCTGGAAAATCTCGATGTCACACCAGCATCTAATTATTCTTTGTGGTGCGCTGCGAAAAGAATTAAAACACCCGTTGAGTTGAAACCACCTCTGCACACTTCTACCGGAGTTTGGGCCAGGAGTGATATTGAAAAAGGTAAGTATTTACCCCAAACACATGTACTGGTGTTGTTGATTCCACGAGTGTAGTTGCGCTACCCCCTCGACCAATAAAATTTAAAATGTGTGATGTACAAAATCTAATTGCTGAACTCAACCCGAAGAAAGCACCGGGTATTGATGGAATTAGTAACCAAATGCTAATAAAATTGCCTCGTATTGCATTTAGAATCATGTTATTAATTTTTAATGACATTTTACGAAGAGTATTATTCCCACAGCTGGAAGCTTGCCACAGTTAAAATGATTCCAAAGCCAGGCAAAGATCTGACCAAGGCAGAATCATACAGGCCAATAAGCCTGCTATCAACAATGTCAAAACTTTTCGAAAAACTGCTCATGTCCAAATTGTCCCCAATTCTAATTGGTAGTGGATGCATCCCAGACCATCAGTTTGGTTTTAGAAGTCAGCATAGCACCATTGAACAAACGCATAGATTGGTTCAATGTATAAGAAGAACATTTGAAGAAAAGAAGTACTGTTCTGCACTGTTTATTGACGTTTTGCAGGCATTTGATAAAGTGTGGCATGAATTTCTAATTTTAAAATTAAAATCATATCTACCAATAAATTTGGTGAATTTATTAGAAAGTTACATTACTACCCGGAAGTTCACGGTTGTGGAAGGATGAGTGTGCCCGAATCTATATCATCCGGTGTGCCACAGGGGAGCATACTGGGGCCAGTTTTGTATTTGATTTATACTTGTGATATGCCTTTGAGCAGTAATCTAAATACATCTACGTTTGTCGATGATACAGCCTGCTTAAGTATGCACAAAAATCCTCATGAGGCTTCGCGATATTTACAAGAACATATTACACAACTGGAACTATGGTTAAAACTATGGAGAATTAATGTAAACGAGCAAAAGTGTCTTCAGGTAACATTTACCCTGCGAAGAGATACTTGTTCCCCAATTCGAATCAACAATCAAGTTGTTCCTCAGCATTCACATGTAAAATACCTTGGTATACACCTTGATCGACGACTTACATGGAAACACCATATTGACTCAAAGCTAATACAAATGAAACTTAAACTAACTCAGATATATTGGCTGATTGGTAGAAATTCAACACTCAGCCTATACTGCAAACTTTTATTATACAAGTCGCTTTTGAAGCCAATATGGTGCTACGGAATTCAGTTATGGGGCACTGCTTCAGCTTCTAACGTCGAGAGAAGGCAAAACAAAATTTTACGTTTGATAACATCGGCTCCATGGTACATCAAAAACTCAAATATACATCGTGATTTGAATATGCCACTAGTGATTGAAGAAATAGCAAAATACGTATGCAAATATTTAACAAAACTCGAGTCACATCCTAATCCGCTTGCTCGTAACATCTTGAATTTTACTGGCCACATCCGCTTGAAAAAGAAGGACACAAGGGCTTGAAAATATTTTTTTTTCTCTTTTTTTTTATTACCACTACTTGCGTATTATTTATAACTATCACTAAGCTTATGTCCGACAGTGGTCGGGCCTAATACTTATATTTTAGATTTAAGATTTGAAAACTTATTGTTAGTTCATAGTTGAAGATACAATAAATAAATAAATGTACTAAAAAAAAATAAAATATTTAAAAAGCACCAAACTAAACATATTGCCAAAAACCTAAAAATTGCACTAGAGAAAAAAGTATGAATTTTTTCACAAAATTAATATGTACCTACATATCTCTGTGCTTATGTATGTATCTCTATACTAAATAAACGCACTTTGGTAAAGGGTATATCAGATTCGGCCCAGCCGAATATAGCACTCTTACTTGTTTTATTTAGGTTGAATTTCAGAATTCATAAAAGTTTTAAACAGCTGATGTGTGAATAAAGGGGAAAAAGTTAAGCGCACTATATATTTTTTTTTAATTGCACCCTACAATCGGAATATCTCGAGATCAGTTAATTATATTGGAATAATTTTTTCAGGCAAAGTAAAAAGACTCACATGAAAGCTAAAAATGCCAACATAAGAAAAGAAAATTATTTTTATATATATTTTTTATGGTACAAAACAAAATTTTGACTTTTTTCAGAAAATTTGGGCGCATCTTCGCATTTATTAAAAGGCTGTTAAAAATTTAAGTTTAACATGTTGCCAACTAACCTAATAATTAAATGATATAATATGCGCATGATATGATATGCGCATAAGCACAAAAAACATTAAAATAGGGTGCATGCCTAAAATACAAAATATTTAGCTCTTAGCATATTCTGAATAGGTTGTTTTTAGCGCTATGTGGCTTCTTAGCGCATGTGTTAAACAAAGTTTTTCACAAAATTGAAAATAATGAAGATACTTTTTCTTAAAAAAATGTGCCTTTTCCAGGAAAATTTTAAAACTTTGAATTCTTTGCTTTTTCCCGTTTTCACGACTGCAGATATAAATAAGTTTTTTACTTATTTTTATTTAAAATTTGATCAGAAGTTTAATGCTGTCTTTTAATTTAAAATCCAACAACTGACTAAAAAGTTGGAGGTGAAATACTAAAAAAAGTCAAGGCAAAAAAAAATTTTTTTTTGTTAAAAATCAAATATCTTCTAAGTTATGAGAGATACGAAAACACTTTTAAGTACATTATTTATTAAAAATGTTGAGCTTAGATCAAAACGCTTTACCTCATAAAAATCGGATAATTTTTCTAACAGTTACAAGCCTCAGAATTTTTTTGAGTCCCATGTTGTCAACTTAGGCCCACTGTAACTCCTGTCCAGCTTAAGCCAGACAGCTGCCAAGACATTTGTTATAAAGCCTGAGTTCTCTTCTACGGATGTTCGAAGTTTCATATAAATCCAATCAGTAGTTTAGAAGTTCCAGATTTATTAACATTTATTTTGCAAAAGTCCCCACTGTGCAATTTCAGCCACAATTTTGCAATTTTAATCGGCGCCAGGATTGGTATTCCACTACTAATAATACGTGTCAAGTTTCATTGGAAACGTATATTAATATTTAAATAAATAGTATATTTAAATCTGCTGATCCGAAGTACATGAAATAGGAGGTTTAAATTGTATGGCCGTGTTAACTTCAACTTTTTTCAACAAAATTTTATAACTTTGCATTATTCCAACATTTGTGCCAAATTTCAATAAAATCGCTTGAGATAAATATTTTAAATTTGCTCTTTTAATTGTGTGCTTTATCCGATTTTCAGATTTTTCTAGTTAGCTGCTAATCTAGACCTACTTGTTTATTAAATTTCAGCTAACTAGCGTCAATTTATTTATTTTGTTCTTATGGGCGTGATAACGCCCACTTTTTCAATCTTAATACATGCTGTAGCCATTAGTTATCTTTCCTGTCGAGTTTCGTTGAAAACGGATAGTAATAAATATGTAGTGTATTCAAATATGCTGACCCTAAGTACATGAAATAGGAGTCTTAAATTGTATGGGCGTGTTAACGCACCCTGTTTCAACGAAAATTTTTAGCCTTGTACTATTGCAACATGTATGCCAAATTTCAATAAAATCGCTTGAGTTTAACGCCTTAGATTTGTTTTTTAAATTCTGAGCCTGATGATGATGATTTGTACTCACAGACTTCCAATTCCGAAGACACTTATAGTGACGTATCAGTCTTGGAAGGAAGAAACAAATTAGGTACAAGCTATGCTTCATATAAAGATTTAAATAGTGAATGGAAATTTGGTGATAGCAACCTTAAACTGAATGAAGATAAAATACAAGTTGGTGGCCAAATATGGGCTCTAACACCAGGAGTATTTTCTCTAATGTTTCATAAAATACCAAAATATTATAATAAATTTGAACTCGAAATCTATAAAAAGATTTTAATTAATCCTACTGTATACATACATAATTATCATCATTCACTGATGGAGAACGATGTTATCAGAAAATTGTTTATGGAAACTGAAATCGACAAACTAAAGGAAAATTTAATAATATGGCTTAGGGCATTAATATTCTAGAATGTTTAAATGCAAATTTATGTACTACAACGTGAAATAAATTAGGCATAGAAGAGAGTTATAAAATTGAAAAAGATATTCTAAAAATTAAATAATGCTTTAAAAGACATATTGAATTGATAATGAATAGATTGGAAAATGAGCTAGATGTTAGTATAAACAGCTGAAAGGGCATCAAGTAGGCCACAACACTCCAAAAAATCTGGAAAACAACTCAATGTCAATGAAATTTAGTAAACCAACTCTATAAGCAATCTCTAAAGCTGATTGTGTATCGTAGAAAATAATGAAAGAGATGGATGATATTTTTTAAGCTGATTTATTTGAAATTGGGGACTATACTACAGAAAATAAAAATTATTGATTGTTGAAGGCTGTAATTGTCACGTTTTTAAATTTTATATGGTCAGTATCGTTGAAACTAAAGGCTGCACTCTAAAAAACCAAGGTAATGGAAAATATTTTTGAACTGGTACGAATACCAAGAAACTTAAAAGCAGATGATGGTTAAGAATTTTTTAATAAACATTTTGGAAAATTCATTCACAAATAAAGGATTTAACACTACTCAATATGACATCAATAGTACAATGATTTAATAGATTATTAAAAGAAATGGTGTGAAAAGAATTTATCATTAATGGTTCATATAAGTGGATTGATATACAAAGACTTACTTATTGTATAAAATAGAAAAGTTCAAAAAAAACTGCAAAAATCCAGTATACAGTAATTTGAAGATGATAAAATGTTTATATATAAAATTATATACAAATAAAATTACAAAGGAAAAATCTAGTTTGTCTTGTCTTTGAATAATTGATTAAGAATGATAGGTCCTAGGAAATATAATTAACTTAATGTATTGTAATTCTCTACACTTGTTGGTAAGTATGAAATATTGAGAAAACTTAAGCATTCAAAATGAAATAAAACACAGTGTAATATTCAGCAACACATCATATTATCAGTTTTTATAGCAAAAGATGTACATTTTCCATTTGGAAAGCTCTAAGCAAAAAATTTTAAAATACGAAAATTTGCCTATTATAGAAGATCTTCAGTTTGTTCATTTCCATAGCTATCAGATCTTTAGAAAATATAAATAAACTAAAGAAATTGGACTTTGGTATTCATTCTTTAAGAATGTAGATGTGTATAAATGAGTATAAAACAAATTTAGTGAATAAATATGGACTTCAACAAGAATCATGCTGAAGCATGCAAATTAAAATTTAATTATTTCATTTTATTAAAGAAATTTATTTTATGTTGACTTTCCTAGTCAACATCTCAAACCAAACTTAAAATTATTTTACAAAAATTCATTCTTATATTTAATTAGATTATTCTTCTTTACAGCAAAAAGTATAATTTTTATTTTCATTTAATTTTGCTTGTTTGGCGAATATTTGCAAAATGTTGCAAACATTCATTCAACAGAACGGTGTAATGTTCCTACAATACACCGTTCATATTTAGCAGACATAACGTCAGCATAATTTTGTGGGAAAGAATTTATGTTTTATTTAAAAATAAAAAATTCATATCTTAACTCCTCCCCCTGTAAAATCAATCGTCCCGATTGTTAATAAACTGGAAGGTCATTGACACTTCGAAATTCTCGTCTTGGACAAACAGGAAGTGGTTCCTCAAGGACTGTAGCTTTTGGTTCAGGTCCTTCATTTATTATTGCTGTTACATTAAGATCAGTATTAGATTTTTTGCTTTTAAATTTGTAAATTGTGAAAAGAAAACTGAAAATTAAAGGGCTAAATTTAATGAAAACATTATGTTCCCTTTTGTTGATATTATTTATTTCCTGATACTGATTTAAAAATATCATGCCTTGATACAGTTCTTGTACTGAAGGTACGTGCTGATTATTAATTGTTATGCAATCATGCTTTTTGCTGTTTAGAAGTGGTGGTATACAATTTGTTTCACTTATGTCTAGTAAATTATTTTTATTACAAATAGATAATTCGTTAATTTGGTTACAATTATTTTTAACTTCATAGAATTTATTCTGACATTTCACAATTTCTTCCGAATTGATTTTTACAATAGTTTGGTACTTTTTAACAGGTTTAACAAGTATCTTTTCGCAAATATCTTTATCTATTGCCGGTAAATTTATAATATATATAGTATTGTTGATTCGTCATTTGCTATTATAATCGTGGCAAATCCTAAAGCTTCCTCTAAATCATTATATGGAAACTTTTCAGAGTCCAAAAATGTTCTTGCCTCATAAATCTCCATTTCAGAAAGTATAAATGAGTTTATCACTCCTACCTTTGCCCATTGCAAAGCGTATTCAATGTTCATCAATTCGTCTCTAATGATCTTCACCTTGTTTGTAATAGTATCTTCTATTGTTTTTTGAATCTTTTCAAATGATTGTACCGTTTTCAGAATTTGATTAGTGGTATTAGTCAGTATATTAATTCTGTCGATAGAGTCTTTATTATTAATATTTCTCTGTCGTTCATTGTTTCTAAGAAGGCCGTTCATTTTGTTTACTACTATTTCATGATCTTCGTGGTCCGGTGTTCCGGCTATCCATTTCCATATTGTTCCTATGGCATCTATTGATCGCTTATTTCTTGGTTTCATTCTTTTTAATTGATTTTTAATTTGAGTGATATCATGAAGAAGGTATGGTAAGTTTGTGCTATTCTTTAACTATTTGTTTTGTATATCAAAGTTCAAGTCCTTAACTGTTCCTTCGTAATCGGTTAAGTTTAATACGTGAATGAGTTTAAAGTTTCCATTTTGTAATCTAATTTGTCCTAAATGAATCGAAATTAATTGTGAATTAGTATGGTCCAATATTTGTACCTCGGTCTGACAAGCAGTACAAAATGCAAGCAGCAATATAATAGTAAAAATCATTTTCTGCAAAAAAAAAAGAAAAAGGAAAAAAATGTAGTAAATATTCAAGTCTTTATATTATCCTTATGGATGATCCTGTTACGAGACTGGACTCGGACTTTGTTCCCTAAATCTTCCTGGACTATTTGTTTTTTAAATCGGGATGAAAGCTTGTTACGCTGCCCAATTTTTTTTCATAGATAATATCCCCCGTCTTCACACCATTAGAGTTGCTTCTTTCAAGCATTTTCGCCTGTGCTTTTTTTAATGTATCATGCAAGTTATGTGGAACTTTATTAAAGAAAATGTCCGCTGGTTTATTTCCTATAACGGAATGTATTGTATGGTTGTATTGTTGAGCTGCCCTATAGAAGGCCTCTGTATCATCGATTAAGTGAAATTCTTCTTCCAAACATCTGGCTATTTCAATAATAGTAGAATGGAATCTTTCAATCTGTCCATTTGTTGTACTATGACGAGGTGTGCAATAATAAAGTTCTATTTTTAATCGCTGCATTAGCGCTTTCAACTGAGGTGACGTAAATCCAGGTTCGTTATCTAAAGTGAGTTTTTTTCTTCTGGGAAATTCTGCAAAAACTAATTCTAAATTAGTTTTATCTTCTATGGATTTTATAATAAGAAATTTTGAATACGCATCTATGCAAGTTATAAATTTAAGATTTTGAGCATAAAAATATCAATGTTGAGGCATTCTCCCTCTTTGCTTGGAATTGGAGCCTCTCCGATTCCTACTCTTTGTGGGTGCCTATTGTATTTCATTTTGTTGCAGATTTCACAGTGTCTTATAAATTCCTTAAAGTGATTTAACATTTTGGGCCAGTAATATTGTTTGTAAATTTGTTTATAGTTTTCCTTAAAATTTCTATGGGCACGAATGTGTGTTTGCTGGATTATAGCTTGTTGATCATCGAGGTTAGGTACGTCAATAGGAAATATCTTTGTGAAAATAAATTTATTTGTAAAAACACCTTTAATAGTTTCTTTAAAGTCGAAAAGATCCTCCAACGTGCAATGTATTGCAGTTACCAATTTAGGTTGGAGAAATTCCAAAAGAATTGTTTTTAAATTTTGCCTAGTATCATATTCAATTATATGCCTAGTTCTTTCAAAATTTACTACTGATTCGTGTATGGTAAAGTTAGCTTTAGTCAGAAGAATTTGTTGCTTAAATTCATTCAATGGCTTAAAGGATTCAGGTATATTAAATTCATCACTACTTTCCACTGAATGCTGAGTACTATGTAATGATTCGCTATCAGAAATATTGTTTAGTATCTGTCTTGAAAGTGCGTCTGCTACCGCATTTTGTGTTCCTGGTTTGTACACAATCTTTGGTGAAAACTCCTCAATGAAGGCATGCCATCTTTTCATTTTGGCATTAGGATTTCTAGTTGATACCGCAAATGTTAAGGGTTGGTGATCAGTATGAATCTCTAAATTCGATACACCATATAAATAATTCCTAAGTGTCTTTAATGCCCACACTATAGCGTACAATTCCTTTTCATTTGTAGCGTAATTTCTTTCGGTGGAATTAAGGGTTTTTGAAATAAATGTTATAGGTTTCCCGTTTTGGCTTAATACAGCTCCTATGGCAACATTCGATGCATCTGTTGTCAAAATAAACTTACTATTAAAATCAGGTTGCACCAATTCCACTTGATCCATCAGTAATGTCTTTACTTTATTGAAGGCTGTAATTGCTTCCTCGTTCAATTGAATCTCAGCTTTTTTTGACATGGTTTGCGATACCCTTCCATTTTCTCCTGATAGGTAAACTGTTAGTGGTTTGGTAACAAGTGCGTAATTTTTTATAAATTTTCTATAGTATCCCGACATCCCTAGAAAGCTTCTAAGTTGACGCAAGGTAACTGGTAAGGGGTAATTTTGTATAGTTTCAATTTTTTATGATCAGTTCTTATAACATAATATCCTACTATATATAACAAAAATTCAACTTATTCCTTATAAAATTCGGATTTTTCCAGTGATTTTTCATATTTGCCTCCTTAAGGGTTTCTATTATTTTCGTAAGGTGATTAGTATGTTCTTCTATTGACTTAGCGAATACAATTATGTCGTCTATATAGACATGAAAAAATTTACCTATATAATTCCTAAGAATATCATCCATTGCAGCCTGGAAAATACCTGGAGCATTCTTCAGCCCAAATAGCATTCTTAAAAATTCATAGTTCCCGTTGTTCACAGAAAAAGCTGTTTTGATAATGTCCGACTCCTTCATTAAAATTTGATGGAAGCCAGATTCTAAATCAATTGTGGAGAAGTACTTCGCCTTCCCCAGATTCGATAAAATAGCGTTGCAGTCAGGAATGGGGTAATTCACTGCAATTGTCTGTTCATTTAATTTTTTGTAGTCAATGACCATCCGCAATTTTGATGATCCATCTTCATTCGTTCCTTTTTTTGGTACAATCCAAATTGGTGAATTATACGGACTTCTACTTGGACGAATAATGCCGTCGTCCAATAAATTCTGTATTTCTTTATTTACAAACGCATTAAGAGACAGTGGGTATGGATATTGCTTACTCCATATAGGAGTTCCAGCAATTGTATTAATCTCTGCTCTTACGTCTGTTCTAAATGGCAATCTCATATTTATTCTAGAATGGAACTTTCTAATTTCTCCATTAATTTTCCGCTTCAAATGTTCAATTTCTTCATTTTGCTTTATATAATTAATATTTTCAATTTGTTCTCCGTCTTTAGAGATGATTTCCCTATAATTTTCTTACATTTCCGCTTTTTTAAAGCTTAGAAACTTTTCACAGTGATCTCCACTTTTCAAAGTTCCGTTTTCGAAATCTAGCACAATGTTTGCTTTTCTCATAAAGTTGTACCCTATCAAAATATCAGCTTCGAGATTTGAAATTTCATAGAATCTTTCTTTTATTCCAAATAGTCTTGCTTCGCTAAAATAATTAATAATAGTGAATCCATTTATTGTTTTCACTCTTTTTCTTACAACTAATTCTTGACTATTCCTAAAAACATTTGGGTTGCAGTAGCAACTGGTAGCACCACTGTCAATTAGTATGCTATACATTCGTCCGGATTCTCCTCTTTTTGTGATGTAGGGCAATTCGGTGTGATTTCTAAAAAAGATTTATCATTTAAATTATTTATTCGTTGTGCCTTATGTTGCGGCTGATAACTAAATTGGGCGCTTGGGCGCTGGCGTTTAATGCCTCGCTGAAAGTTATTATGGTCATAACTATTGGAATTATTTAAATTTTGTCTCTGTGGAAAATTAATATTATTAAAGGGTAGTCTATAGTTAAAACCATTATTAAGAGGTTGCTGTGTCCTCTGCGGTATGTTGGCGGAGTTGTCTAATTCCATAGGTACTGGTTTTGTATTAATTTGTCCATTTTGAACATAATTGGATCTTGGAATATTCCTTTCATTGCGTTGAGGGAAACGCAGTATATTGTGAGGTTTTTGGTTAAATAAAGTTCATGCTAGATGCTCTATTGAATTGAAGTGCAAAATTTGCACGTATGTTATTCGACTCTAATTCATGGGCCTTTGCCAGGGCATTAGGCAGCTCAGTTGGAGATAAAGAGAATAAAATATTAGCCAATGGCGGATTCAATCCAGTTATAAAAACTCTCAAAGCGTATTGTCTATTTTTCTTATTTAACTCGTTTGTCAGTTCAAAACTCGAACCATGTGTCATAATGGTTTTGTTAATTAATGCAGTTAACTTTTTGTTAACTTCATTATAATAATCGAGAATTGTTAAAGAGCCCTGTCGCATGATGCTAAGTTCTTGTTCAATGATATGAAGTGGTCTTTTATCTAAATAAGCAAAATCTAAACGACTAAGGATGGCTTCAAGGTTCAAAACTGTACCGTGGTTTGTAAGTATGTCATTCGTTTCGTCAGAGATCTTGTTTCTCAAAATTGTTAATGCTGCGTAATATCTACGACTTCCTCTTGTGTATAGACTCATAGAATTGTTTTCGGCTTCTCGCCAACTAACATATGATGTTTTGCCATTAAATATTGGCAATGATTTCACTACATCTAACGTTTCCTCACAAAGAATTCGTTCGTCAATCTGTTCGACTATATATTCCTCAACTGTATCTATACTGGTTAATTGTTGGAGGTTCCTAGTTAAATCATCTACTTTTCTGTCTGTCCTGTCTATATTGCTTCTTTTATTAAATCTCTTATTTGTTTCTTTTGCATTTCTGTCAGTCCAGTTAAACTTGACCCTGACACTGTATTGTTTGCCATTGTAATTGTCCTATTCAGTCGGTCGGTTAAAGTGTCAATTGTGTCTTCCGGCATTACAAATTTTTTCAATCTTTTTAAAATTTTTGAAGCACAAATTTGATTTTATTTAATATATAAGTATCCAACAATTAAATAATGATAATAATTATAATTGTTATATTAAATACTCTTACATAAAATCCATGGATCGCTGGTATCACGCTGCTAATGTTGTTGAATTTCTGGTAACACGTCTTCCTTTTGGAATTTTTGGATACTTCTTCTAGTTGTATTTTGTCTGTTGTGTTCACAATTTTTACAATGTTCCAAGTTGTTTATTTTGTATGTGTTTTATGTTCACAATTTTCAAACAATTTTTTCAAGTTCTATGTTATTTTCAAGTTACAGTTCACAATTTTAGTTGTTTTTTTTCTGTACGTTTTGCATTAAACACATATTGTTGGGCACAATTTTATTCATCAATTGGTAGTTTAATTATTGTTTGATAGCTCAATAACACGTAACATTTGTTAGAATCTTTTTTCCATTAAGTTCACCCTTTTTTTTAGTTACAATTCTGCAATTACGCTTATATTTCTTTATCTTATGTGATTTTTTCACAACACCCCTTTTTTAAAACTTATAACAATAATTTTATGTGTTTTTAACCAAATTAATTTTTTAATTTTTTCCCTTTCCTTGAAGGTACTTATTTTTTAGTTTGTGGAACGAAACCGTTCCTTACTTTGTTTTTCAGGATATAATTGCGATTTGCAAACTTAAAATTATCTTACAAAAATTCATTCTTATATTTAATTAGATTATTCTTCTTTACAGCAAAAAGTATCCTTTTTATTTTCATTTAATTTTGCTTGTTTGGCGAATATTTGCAAAATGTTGCAAACAGTCATTCAACAGGTAGGAACATTACACCGTTCATATTTAGCAGACATAACGTCAGCATAATTTTGTGGGAAAGAATTTATATTTTATTTAAAAATAAAAAATTCATATCTTAACTTGCATAAATTATAAAATGCAATGTAAACAGATATTACTTTATATCTGTGTCGGTATGAGTATCAAATAAATTTACCGAAAAAATGAAAGCATGTCGAAGCATGTATAATTAAAAAAAATTCCTCACGTCATACAATTTGTGGAAATGAAATACACATAAACATCTGTATCTACTGTTTACAAAATTCCAAAGAGTGAATTCGTAAATTCTAATAGCATAGATTTTTAATTGAAAAACCACTACATCTCGGACTCTCGCGTCACTATCGATAGAAGCATGCTAAGGCATGCATGCTAGCAAAAAAATATAAATAAAGCTGTTAAATGATGATGATGAAAAGCTCTTTTTTAATAATGAATGTGCAGACATCAATTGTATCTGGATCAATGCAACTCATGAATGTGTTGTATAGGGTATGATTGATGGTGATGAGGACCTTTTTTAAGTGAAAAATCATTACATCTGCATGCGATACAATCAAGCCTACGTTAACAAGAATTACTTCAAGGGGTCAACCAGTAAACTTCATGTTGAAACACTTGAGGTAAAATTCTCCTAAACATAGATATCGCAATGTTTCTGACACTTTATGCAAATACTTATGGTGAATTGCTCTCTGGTGGAGGTAACTGAGTTCTTTGTGATCGATTTTCTAGAATAGGTGATTATTAAACATGTATTCCCTTGTATATGAACTAATTTTTACATACATACATATATTTATCTATATGTATACTTTTAAAAATTATATATGTAAATGTTCTCTATTTGAAGTAGTAAAATCAAAAATTAGTGACACGTTAGAAGGAAAAATAAAGAGTGACTGACTAACTTATACGTATAGTCTGCTAACAGACACACAAAGCACAATTAAATTAAAGATATCAAAAATATGAATACAATAAGCTGAACTTTAATAAAATGTGAAAAAATCGTATCTTCTAGAACATCAAATAAAAGCTAAAGACGATCAGCCTTCATAAAATAAATATATATGGTATTATCCATAATTAATTAATTCGTGTAGTATACGCGGTTCCTCTATACTACAGAAACCGTTAAGAAAATAGATTTAAATTCTTAGAAAACGACTTTGTTTTCTGTTGATCGCTATTCAAGAAGAAAATTAGTTTGTTTATTATGATTTAACTAATTTAAAAGTACATTCATATCTATACTTCTTAGCATAAAAATCAAAAACAAATGCTATTCAATTCCATATTATATGTATCTAAAATTCCAAAAAAGCTGTTACATATATGTATTAAAGAATCTCCAGCGCTTCTAACTGCATCAGAGTTTAAGAAAAAAACTCCTTTTATTCAATAGGGGGCCAATTGAATAAAATTTTAATTTGAAACAGTAAGCAAAGACATCAGCTTAAAAAAAAATAAAAAAAGTTAAACCAAGCAAACTGGCTAACAAAAAAAAACTGTCATCACCAAAGCTGGAGGTGCTGAATCAGTTTCATTTAAAAATGTTTTACATTTTTAAAAGGTTTTGCAATGTACACCCTTCAAAAATTTCTAACGTTGACTATATAGGCTGCATCAACTTTAAGCAAATTTAAATTAAATATAGGAAATATTTCTATTATTAGTTACTATTACTTTAGAGTATGTATCTCCAGGAATTCAGCTTTACTTAAAAGATAAAATCCTCACAAACTTTTAAGTAAATGCAAATGAAAATTAAAAAAACGTTTTTTTAATTTCAAATAAAAACAACAACAACAACAACAACAACAATAACAAGAACAAAAGACATGACATGACGAAAAAAATATGTATTCAAAGATTGAGATAAACACTCATTTGTATGTACATACTTACATACATACATACATGCAAACATAAAATCAATTTGTAGATATGTATGTATACATATCAAATTTCTTATCAATGCTCAAGTATTTATTAGATCTTAACAATCACACTTACATATCAACATCATGAAAATATATTAAGCATAAATTCGCATGACCTCCACTCAAGGAAATTATGCTGCCTAAAAATAAGAATGCGTCACATTAATTCAATAATTTTCTATATCATAAAAAATTTATGTTGAGATACCTCAAAACTAATGAGTTTAATAAATGAATACTGTAAATTAATATTTTTTCCATATTGAAATAAGAAATTTCAATATGACTAAACCTTCGCTAATGTTTCTTATTAATTCAACATGATTTTTACTGATTTTAAGTTGGTTTTTTTCTGTGTGTAGAAAAGTCGTCCAGTCAAAGACGGTGAATGTAGTTAAATAAACAAAATCTGTAATATAAACAAATTTCTCAAAGGCAGACTTTAACGCGAGATAAATTTAAGCATGAGAAAATATAAAGCAATCGTAAGTATAAAACCATACTAGGATTAGGTAAGTTCAGATATATGATAGTATTTTATAGTACCAAATGTCGATATTGAAAACAATTTATTTCTATCTACACATAAATACCAGCGCGAGAAACTCATACACACACGCACACACACACACACATACCAGAATTCATCTAAGAAAAATCCAAGAAAATTTTAACAACAACTCCACCCTCACAAATCAAGACCAGCCTGAAATCCTCACATATATACATTCACAAATTCCTATGATCATACATACATATATACATACATATATATACAATATATAAAACTAATCTCAACAATAGAACACTCTCACCTACCTGAATTATGGATAGTCTTAAACTCCCACAGACATATATACATAGATATAGATTCCCACGTCTACATATAACAAGAACATATCGCCTCTAATAAATCACAATCATCTTAAATTCTCATAGCCATACATACATACACACAATCAATCTACCTCAACAAAATCCTCACCCACCTCAAATCACGATCAGCCTTAAACTCCTAAAGACAGATATACCCACAAATCCCTATGGCTACATATTACGTCAACAACCCTACCCACCCAAATCATAGTTAGCCTTAAACTCCTAAATACATACAAACATACAGATTCCACCGTTTACATATTACTAGAATACCTCGCCCTCATAAATCGCGATCAGCCTTAAGCTCCTACAGAAATATATATGTTCCAATTCCTACAGAAATATTCACACATACACACACACATACACTAACACACACACACACATACAGGCGATCCATCTACCTCCACAACACCCCCACCCACCTCAACTCATAATCAGGATTAAATTCTCACATATATGTAATCGATCTACCTCAACTACACCCCCGCCCCCTCTTATCAAAGCCTCGCTTAAATTCCTGCAGACAGATACATCCACAAACTCCTGCGTTTACATATTACAACACCTACAAACACCCATCCACCCAAATCACAGTCTACCAATACCTATGTTAGCATTAGAAAAAATAAGTTTCACGCTTTCCCGTCAGCATAAGCACAAATCATTTCCATGATTTTCCCTTCGGTATTAGGAAAAAATAATAATCATGTTTTGTCGTTAGCATATACACACATAAAAACCTCAAAACTATGAGTCACCTTAATACATTCACATAAAATATTCCACAAAAAAATTCCCACGGTCAGGCGGACAGTCAGAGAGACAGACAAACAGACAGACATACTCTTAATGTAAACAAAAATCTCTTAATGTAAACAAAACACTCCTAATGTAAACAAAAAACATCAAATCACCGCCGAAAACACAAATTTCAAAGAATTTAACAGTTTCAGGCCACAATTTAACAATTTCAGTCACAATTTAACAATTTCAGCCAAAATTTTGCAATTTTAATCGGCGCCAGGATTGGTATTCCACTACTACTCGTATGATTGGCACTGGCAAAACATTTATTTAAAAAAAGTGGGCGGGAATACGCCCATAAGAATTAAATAATTAAATTTTCGCTAGAGAGCTGAGGTTTGATACGCAAGTAGGTCAAGATGAGAAACTAAATAGAGAAATCTAAAATCTAATTCCTGCACTCGTGATCGGAATTGCATTCGAATAGAAATTAATTTCGATGGCAAGATATTTTCCGATGATGTCACTCGCTACCAAGCGAATCGAGTTTTTGTTTTAGTGTTGGAAAAAGGCAAATATATTTTTATATAAATTCATTTCGCAACACTGAATAAATTGTAAGCAAAAGCATATGTTTAAATACTATATATGTATGTGTGCAAAAACATATGTATGTACTTAGATACAAACGTATATGCAGAAAAATTAAACGAATATACTTAAATGTTAGTTTTATTTTAATTTAATTAATAACTTAATAATAATAAATTAGTGTAAAGCTAGATAATAGAGAACGAGCCACATTTTCAATTCTCTTATTGGTTGACTAGAAGCAGTTAATTTGTTATTTAGATGCTCCCAGAGTTGGTTGATTTTTTTTAATTTCCCCTACAACTCTTAGGCAAAGCATTATTTGCCAAGTCACTGTGTTTTGTAATATTTAAAATCAACAAGAAATTCTTTAATTTGTATTTTTTATAAGTACATTTGTGCATTCATTCATTTATAAATAAATAAGTCTAATATTGAACATACATTTTCTTTTTCATCGCTTTTTCTATGTTAAACATTATTTCGAATGCCATTTTGCTTGCAAGTAAAAACACGAACGGTTGCATTCGAATGTATGCACATTACCGAATGCTGTCATTAGAAATTTCGATATGTGTTACTCGAAACCGAATGCGAAAAGTTAGAAAAGTCGCACATTCGAGTAAAAACTCGCTCGCAATCGAATGCGGGAATTAGGCCCCTGGAGTGGCAGAGGCCACAATAATTTTTTACTGAAGGTTTTAACTAAAGTTTTAACCAAAAGTTATCATCTTAAAAAGGGTACGATGATAATTGAGCGGTGCTCACAACAAAATCTTTAGTTTAAAAAATTGACGGAGACTGGGGGTAACGGCCATGACATTTCAAGCTAGAATTTGCACTAGAGAGCTTAAATTCAATACACAAATAAATCTAAATTAGAGATCACCAAGAAAGATTTTAAATCCTGCAAGTTTCACTTGGCGGCATGGACACGAGTTAATTTCCTATTTAAGGAAATGACTAAAAAAATATATTTTCTTTTTTTCTGCACCGAAATGTGCGTTTCTTTATTAAATATATTCTTAAAACTAACTACCATATTTTTCTTAACATCTATTTATAATAATAATTATGTTTAATGTTTCTTTGTTCTGACTCAAAATATGTTTTTCTTTGTTTAGGTTACTAGTACCTTTTTATCAGTAAAACATGTTTTGAGTTATTTGTATTAAGTTAGAAAAGAAAAAATGTGTTTCTTATCGTTACAATAGTTGTATTTATGATGTTTGTCTTATCTCTAGCTTAAAATAGTTACATTTGAGTTTATGGCTTTTTTATCATCTTTTATTACTATCTTAGTTATATTTGAATTTATGGATTTGTTATTACTATCTTAAAATAAGAGATGTTAACTCTCCTCCTTCTTAAAAAAACGTCCTCGTTTTAAACTGTATATTGTCTCTGTCGGAGTTTGAGAAGTTCTATTTCATATAATTCGTCGATTTTTTTCCTTTGTTTTTCTATTTCCTTTATCCTGTAGCATTCGCAGAGTTTAATCATACCATAAGTTAGTAATGCTAATGTACATAGTCCCAATATGAAATAAAATGTGTATTTGACTGGATGTTCTTCGATGGGTATCAGGAAGGTTGATATTTCTTGGATATTGTTAAATTTGTAATTACCATTAGATTCTAAGATGCGCATTATTTGTAATTGTTCGTCGTGTTGGTTATGTATGGCATCTTTGAGTGCTTGTTGGTGGTTGTAGTATTGTTTTCCATCTAGATTTGTTGAGTAATTGAATTGTATTAGCCGTAGAATGATCCTTGGAACATAAATGTTCCATAAGAAATTTGTTTTACTCTTTGTTTTTTTGTCAGTGAAGATTTTATTTCAATATTTAACGACTTTGTAAATACGTCGTGAGTAATTGGCTTTTTGCATTATTTAGACAAATTTATTGCAAAGTTTTGTTGTAATTTCAAAACTTCATAATTCGATCCTATGGTACAAAAATGTTCCATATGAAAATACATATGAGACGCTCGCCCTCTGTGGCAGAGAGCTTGGAATTGGTACTACCGTTATAATTGTTTTTACTTTATTTCTAATTCAGTCAGCCTTAGCGCGAATTCATAAGAGTTGAATGCAATAGCAAATACAAATCAAATACATAAAAACAAAAAAAGCCTTCTGTTTTTGCAAAATCATTATTTGATATAAAAAATGTATGCATAATAACTGTTGTGAGTTTACTCAGGTTGGATATTTAGTTTATGTAAAGTTCTGTTGATTCACCACGTGTTCGCTAAGCAATAAAGTAGTTTTGGTTTTTACTGCATTTCATTCGAAAATCCACAATAATGAGTACAGTACCTAGATATTTGACTGGTGAAGAAATCGAAAATATCCTTGAGGAAAGTGATAATGAGGAATTATCAGGCAGCGATTTCGAACCTGATGAGAGTACAGAGTCTTCAATTCAAAGTGAGAGTGAAAGCGAAAATATTCCAAATGTAGAAATTGAAGACGCACTCTACGTGTCCAAAGACAATACTGTTTGGAGCTCAATTCCTTTCTCAAGTGGTCGTTTGCGTGCATCCAATGTGATTGAAATGCGTCCCGGTAAGAATAATTTTCTCTTATTTTCTGAAGTCTCCGTCTACATTTGAATACATATTTACATAGGTATTACTAGATATGCGCTGAATCGAGTGACAGATATAAAAGATGCCTTTTTGCTATATTTTCCGCCCCAAGTCGAAAAAATTATAATCGAGAATTCTAATAAATATAGAAAGCATTTAGATGGAAATAACAATGTTGAACTTGATACAGATTTGTTGCATGCCTACTTTGGAGTGTTGATACTAGCTGGCGTTTATAAGTATGATTTCTCATTATATATTATAAACTATTTTCGTGAAATTATTCCAAATTCACTGCTAGGTCAAAGAATGAAAATTTGCAAGACTTATTTGATGCTGACTATGGACGTCCAATATTCCGCTCTATTATGTCGAAGAAGACGTTTCTAAATGTGCACAAAACTCTTCGCTTTGATGACGTAATTAGTCGTCGCCAACAACGCAATGACGACAAATTTGCACCGATAAGGAACCTATGGGAACGTTGGGCGGAACTTCTTCCAATGTACTACAATCCGCATACTTGTGTCACAGTAGACGAGCAATTGCTTGGCTTCCATGGAAGATGCAAATTTCGGCAATATATGCCTGCTAAGCCCGAGAAATATGGCATCAAATTTTGGCTTATTGTCTCAGCTGAAACATGCTATGTGTGGCGAGTTCAACCGTATTTGGGAAAAGGAATAAGTGGAATCCCAGAAAAAAATCAAGGAGAACGAGTGGTTCTCGACTTGACGGAAGGTCTAAAAGGCCATAATGTCACAATGGACAACTTTTTTTCGTCTCAGAGTCTAGCGCAAAAGCTTTTGGAAAGAAACATTACAATGGTAGGAACTTTATGCAAAAATAAGCGAAGTATTCCGCCGAAGCTGCTACTATGCAAAAATCTTCCTCTCTGCCAATCCACATTCGCTTTCACACAAGATACAACACTTGTGTCTTACATAAGTCGTAAAAATAAATGCACTGTTGTAATGAGTACCATGCATAACAAACGTGTTATCGGTAGTGATAAAAAAAGTTTGCCGGAGATAATTTCATTTTACAATTCTACAAAAGGTGGCGTAGACACGGTAGATAAAATGCTAAGTTGTTACAGCTGCAAGCGTAAAACGAATCGGTGGCCCATGGCAGTTTTTTCGAACATAATAGATATTTCTGCTTTGAATGCTTATATAGTATTCAATGAAGTATGTCCAGACTGGCAGCCGAAGCAAAAATACACCAAACGAAAAAATTTTTTGCATGAACTGGGTATTACATTAGCCCATGTTTATATGAAAAAGCGAACCCATGCACCAAGAAATAGTTCCTCATTATCCCTTCTTCAATCTATCACAAGAAACAATGAAGATATAATTGGAGATGAGATTCCCGAGACATCATCAACGAGAATCAGAAACTCGCAAAAGGGAGCTGTCAAACGAGGCCGCTGTTACGACTGTTACCATTCTGGTGGAAATAAGGATAAAAGAACTACTCTGTTTTGTTGTATTTGTAATAAGGCTATATGTAAAGATACACATGCTGATAATATTTGTACATCATGCCTTCCAACCAAAAAAGTTAATAAATGAAGTTCGAAATAAGTAACAGTACGAGTAAATTTTTAATTTTTTTTATGAATTTGTGTAGGTAAATATGCGGATTTGTTTGTCTATATTTATAAAATAATGGATTGCAATCCGTTCAATTAGAGAACGATAACACTAAAATATTTTTTGTTTATACTTAAAACTAAAATGTAATAGCTTGTCTTAAAATTTACATATGGAACAAAAATGTTCCAAAGGGTATAATTCCTATTTTTTTTTTAGGGGCAATCTAGTTTAGGTCCATTTATTTTTACGTTATTCCAGGTGTGTTCGTAATCTGTAATGATGTTTCCACTTTCGAGTACTTGTAGCGGTGCGTTATTTTCATGTATCACTTCGCATTTGACTGGCCTATTTTCTAATACATTAATAGTACAGTTGTCCGGTTTCTTAATTCTGCATATAAAGTTTCCTAGATAATTTTTACATTTTTCGATACTTGTAAATTTATTATTGCATTTTGCTATTCTAGAGTCTAGTAATAGTTTTCCGTGCTTAAATGCTAGTGAATACAAATTAAATAGCTTACATTTCGTTTTTAATAATGGGTATTTATAGGTGTTTACAATTGTGTGATGAAAATAAAAAACACTAATATCGGCATATTCTAATATATTTATTATAGGTAGATCTAACGCTTCATTAGACACTATTTGTTGAATATCTTTTAAATTTAAAGTTCCGGAATAAAAGTTTCCGTTTTTTGCGAAATTAATCATTGTAGCGATAGAATGTAGTTCGTTGTATAAGTAAGTATTAAATGTTCTGAAATAGATTCGGGGCTAATTCTTTCTAATATTTTTTCAAATTTAGAGTTTATTTTCTTTTGTTTATTATTATTTTCTATTAGCATATTCAATCCTGTCTTGATTTCGATTAGGTCATCGTGGTCAGGTGTTCCTGTAATAAATTTGAGGGCTGATCCTAGAAAATTAAGTGAACGTTTAGTTCCGGAGATTCTAGGAATTAGTTGTGACTTCAGATTTTCTATTTTAGTTATCAACAAATATTCTGCAAATATGCAAATCGTACTATATTTTCGTAGGGTGCCAAGATTCTAGAAAGGTTTGTCATATGGTATAAGAACGCTGTGTCCTGAAAAACGTATACAGGGTCAGTCTCTATCATTATATATTTTTTGTCTTTTAAGTCTATTAGTCTGTTACCGAATGCGACGGATATATATAATAATATTATTATTCTTTGCATGTTTGTACTCGTATATTATCCTTATGTATAACAATATTTTTTTTGTAATTATTGTGTTACCTTTATCTTCTTTTACAATGTGTTTTGAGTATTTCCTTACGTTTTTATTGCGTCGGTGCGTTTTGGAGTATATAACGTCCCCTGCTTGGTATGTGATGTTCTTCCGATTTTTGTTGTGATATAGAAGTATTTTCTGTTGGTTCATTTCAATTTTTTCTTTAATATCAGGATGTGCTCCCCGGTTAAAAAACACTTCCTCGGGTTTCTCTCCAGTCATTGGAGTGGAGTGTATTGTTTTGTTGTATTGTCGAACGGCATTAAAGATTTCGTCTCCTGGTGAAGAATTGTGTTCTTGAGCTAGGACTCTAGTGAGTTCGATCAGCGTGCTATGATTGTGTTCTTGAGCTAGGACTCTAGTGAGTTCGATCAGCGTGCTATGAGTGCGTTGTTTGTTGTTGAATGGTATGTTGGCGTTAGCGTATGCTCAATATGTAGTTTTTCATAAACCTGTTTTACGCATATACTTGATAATGCTGCTTCGTTGTCAGTCATTATGAATCTAGCATTTGGATAGATTTGCGATAGTATTTCTTCGATGTATTTGTGTATGTTTTTCTTATTTGGAATTTCTCGTATATAGCAATATTTTGAGTACTTATCAGTTGTGGTGATGTATGTGTTTCCGTTCATATAAAATAAATCTAAGTGTATGTGTTCTCCCACGTGATTTGGAATCGGTGTCGCTCCAATTGGTTGTTTATTTGGTCTTCTTTCGTATTTGTTTGTAAGACAGATTTCACACTTCTTTTTTACACATGGTGCGTATGGTTGGCCAAAAATACGTTGTCTGTATTTCTTAAGCGTTATTTTTTGTAATTTCTGTGTGCTCGTCTATGTGCTAGTACTACGATTTCTTTTTGTCTATCTATGTTTTCTATATCTTCTGTCATTTTGTGAGCTACTACAATTTTTACATTTGGAAAAGAAGAAATGATATTATCTTCGACGTGGAATAGAGTTTCTTCCTCAATTTTTATAGCATTTGTTACTTTTGGGTTTATTATTTATTTTAATCTGTCTAATAATTCGTCCTTGGTTGAATAGAAAAGTGTGTGTCGTGCATATGAGAAAATATTTTGTGAAGATATTTGCACTAAGTTATCTGTGTTATAGTGAATAATTATTTGATTCTTAAATGCATTTAATGGTTGTTTCACGCCTTTCAATTTTTCGATTGGCGAACTTTGTGCTGAATGTTGTGAACAACTCGAAGTATTATTAATCTGTTGACGTGACAATGCGTCAGCGACGACGTTTTGATTTCCTGGTTTATATACTAATTTAGCGCCATATTCTTCGATGAAATTTTTCCATCGTTTCAATTTTTTGTTGGGATTTGTATCAGATATAGAAGAAATAAGTGACTGGTGGTCCGTGTAAATGGTTAAGTCTGCTATACCGTAAAGGAATTTCTTAATTTTTGAAGTGGCCAAACGATCGCAAGAAGCTCTTTTTCGTTTGTGCTATAGTTTTGTTCGGTTTGGTTAAGGGTTCTAGATATAAATGAAATAGGTTTCTTATTCTGAGAAAGTACAGCTCCTATTGCAAAGTTGCTTGCATCAGTCGTTAGTTCGAAGGGCTTGTTGAAATCTGGTTGAAATAATTCGACTTGTGCTTGTAACATATCTTTAATTTTCCCTATCGCTTCGAGTGCTGGTTTATCTAGATTAATTAATACTTTTGTGCTTTGCTTTTTGTTTACACCGCCATTGTCTCCGCATAAGAATGTAGTAAGAGGTTTCACTATTGAAGTTAAGTTTTGTACAAATTTCCTATAATAACTAGCTAGTCCTAAAAATGACCTTAATTCTTTTAAATTTTTAGGTATTGGATAATCCTTTATTGTTTGGATCTTACTAGGATCTACAGTTATTTTATTGTGTTTGATTACGTGACCAAGATATTCTACTGAGTCTTGGAAAAAATGTGATTTCTCGTCAGAAATTTTCATATTTGCATTGTGTAATGCGTTTATTATTATTCAAATGTGCTCCATGTGTTCTTCAGGCGAAGAAGAATATATAAGCACGTCGTCGATATAAACGTAAGCGAACTTACCAATATATGGACTCAGAATATCATCAATACATCGCTGAAATATAGAAGGTGCGTTCTTTAAGCCGAATGGCATTCTAAGAAATTCGTATTTTGCTCCTTTCACACTGAATGCAGTCTTCTCTGTCTGATTTTTTTTATCAAGATTTGGTGAAATCCTGACTCTAAGTCTAGTGTAAAGACTTTTGCTTTACCTAAATTTTGAATAGTCATTGCTACATCTGGGATAGGGTACCTGTCAGTTATAGTCTGAGCATTAAGCTTTTGAAAATCTATTACCATACATTTTTTTGGTTTCCCTTCCTCATCTGTGCCTTTTTTCGCAACGGTCCATACTGGAGAGTTGTATGGGCTTTTGTTAGGTTGTATTATTTGGTTGTCTAATAATGTTTGAATTTCATTATTTATAAATTTATTGTCTGCTATTGGATTCGGGTACTGTTTCACCGAAATAAAATCTTCTGATTTTGTCCTAATTGTAGTTTGTACAGTGGTTGTAAAGGGCAGAATTTTGTTGGTTTTGTCATTTATTCTCATTATATTTTCAATTTCATTTTTATATTTGTCATTATTGACTGTGTAATTCACTTTTTGTTCGCTAATTTCTTCTTTTCTTTTAAATTTATACGTGATTTTATACTCAAATAAGTTAATTTCTGCTTTTATGGCTCTGAGACCATGTTCCCCGAGAAGCATATCGAACTCTTCTAAGGCTTCAGTTTCGAAAAATACTAAATTATGGCCTAATAGTGTAATAATTATTTTTGCTTTCGTTAAAGAGTATCCGTGAAGCGTTTTTACCTCAACTGGTTTTATTGGAATAGATTTTCCTATGTTGCACTTAGAACTAATATAATTGTTTGTCGAACCTGTGTCAATTAATATATTAACGGATTTACCTGTTGTTTGGCAGTGCCTCTGCAGACATGGCAATCCGTTTATTCGCCTAAAAAAGCGCTGCTGGTTTCATAAGTATCTTCGGTGTGTGGTACAAGTGATTGTATATCTTCATCTCTCGTCTGGTTTACTCGTTGAACGTTTTTTTGTTGGTTGTTGCTCCCTTTTGAATGGGTTGTATTGCTGCTGTGGAGAATATTGTGTTGAACGTCTAAATTGTTGCGAACTATCCACTTCCATGGGTTCCTGCCGTGGTTGATGATTAAATTGAGCTTGTACATTGGGATTGTACCTCCTTCTATCTTCATATCGTTGTGGTCCAAAGTATGGTTTTTGGTTGTACTGTTGTGTTGTAGCCAGTGTGTCCAACTGCATATTTGCGTTGTCATGGTATATAGTGCTTGCGATTGCAAATGCAGTTTCTAGGTCCTTTGGATGATGGCTATATAATGTACCGCTTATATATTTGCTGTTGAGTCCTGTGATGAATGTACGGACTGCTTCCTGATTTGCATATTCCGCCATGGATGCAGATCCCTGATCACCTGACATCTCTATTTTCGAAAGTGCGAGGTTCAGTGCTTCGCTGATTTCGCTGTGGAATTCTGAGAGTGTTTGTCTTCCCTGTTTATGTTTCTTCATTTCCTCGAGTAGTACATATAATGGTCGTTGATCTCCGTAGGTGTAGTCAAGCCTGTTAATTATAGAATAAAAGTTCATCTTGGTATTGTGGTTGATGAGGATGTCTGCTGCTTCTCCAACAATTTTTGAATGTAGTATCGTGAATGCTGTGTAGTAATTTGGGTGGTTGGAAAATTGTTTGATATTTTCCATGAATGTCCATGCCCTTTTCCGCCAGGATCTATATTGGTTTTTATCCCCACTGAAGCACGGTATGGCTTCGAATGTTTTTAAATTTATCCGAGTTGCATCAGTTATATTTGGTGTGAAGTCACTATGTTGCTTAATGATTGTGTGGGGAGATCGTTCCGCCTCCAGTGTATTTACCTTCAATTGAGTATTCTGTAGAGTTTGTGTGAGTACCTCTATTTGTGCTCGTAAAGCTGCGATATCTTGATTCATTGTGTCGTTGTCTTTTCCCATAGATCGTAAGGAATTGAATATTTTCTGCCGTTTCTGACGTTGGTCCAGCGTCGTAATTTCTCACTTTTTCAGAGATTGGTTTGCTTTTCTTAAAAGCCGTGGAATTTTATTTAAATATCTTGAATGTCAAGAATATTTGGCTGTGGTCAAGAGTTTAGACCGCTTGAGCCCCCAGTTAATTTCCTATTTAAGAAAATGAGTAAAAAAATATATTTTTTTTCTGCACCGAAATATGCGTTTCTTTATTAAATATATTCTTAAGACTAACTACCATATTTTTCTTAACATCTATTTATAATAATAATTATGTTTAATATTTCTTTGTTCTAACTCAAAATATGTTTTTCTTTGTTTAGGTTACTAATACCTTTTTTATCAGTAAAACATGTTTTGAGTTATTTGTATTAAGTTAGAAAAGAAAAAATGTGTTTCTTATCGTTACAGTAGTTGTATTTATGATGTTTGTCTTATCTCTAGCTTAGAATAGTTACATTTGAGTTTATGGATTTGTTATTATCTTTTATTACTATCTTAGTTATATTTGAATTTATGGATTTGTTATTAGTATCTTAAAATAACCGATGTTAACTCACGCACTTTAAGCTCAAAATTAAGAATTTAAGTTAAAAGACTTACAAACAGGAAAAATCTAAAAGTACAGATTGTTAAATTAGGGAAGTAGGGTCACGTTTATCAAATTTGTATTGAAATATTAAAAAAAAAAAGATTGCCTTATGTTAGTTACCAACTAGATAAATTTAAAACACAAGATATTGTATTGAAACCTTGCATGCGGATTTTACTCATGCTAGCATTTAATTTCGCGTTTTCTAAAGGACTTCGTCTGAGCAGACTTTACTACACTAAAATTTACACTATATTTTACATATTTCTACTCAGATGACTTTAAAAAAATTAATCAAATTACTCGGTCCTTATTATGATACAATGGTGCACATATCACCCTATAACCCAATATTTTACGTAACTCTGCCTTTTGAACTGGCGCAGACATTATGAATAGAACTATAACAGACTAGAAATTTAAAGTTTAAAAAGCTTTATTGAGAAAACCTTGCAAAAAGTAGTCAGATCCTCACAAAAACATAAATGTGAAAAAAGGCCAAGTTCCTTTCTGAAATGTCGGCCATCAAAAGTAGTGAGACAAACATTTTGACTAAGTTCGTGTTTGGTACAATACCTATCACTGCAATAGGTATGCATTATATAAATTTGTAATATTAAGGGTGTTATATAATTTCTAGATAATGTGCTAACTTGGCAATATTTTTACTCTTCTAAGAAAGGAGGAAATAATGTATATTTGTTCGTTTCTTTGTATCGGGAAAAATGTTTTGAAGTAAGCAGATTATCTAGAAATTATATAACACCCTTACGATTACAAATTTAGATAATGCATACCTATTGTAGTGATAGGTATTGTACCAAACACGAACTTGGTCAAAATTTTTATCTAACTACTTTGATGGCCGAAATTTTGGAAAGGAACTTGGCCTTTTTTCACATTTATGTTTTTGTGAGGATATGTTTTTACCCCAAACACATGCATTGGTGCTGGCGATTTGCCAACTGTAGATGCTCTTCACCTTCGACCCATAAAGTTTAAGACAAATGATGTAAAAAAACTAAATGCTGAGGTTAATCCGAAGAAAACTCCAGGTATTGGTGGAATTAGTAACAAGATGCTGATGAACTTGCCTCATATTGCAATTAGAATACTATTTTTTATTTTAAGTACCATTTTAATAATGCAGTATTTTCCACATAACTGGAAACTTGCCAAGATAAAAATGATTCCGAAGCCGGGCAAAAATCTTACCAAGGCTGAGTCATATAGGCATATAAGCTTACTATCAACAATCTCAAGGCTTTTCGAAAAGCTGCTCATTTCTAAATTTTCCAGAACTTTAGCTGATAATGGATGTATCCCGGACCATCAATTTGGCTTTAAGTCAGCATAGCATTATTGAGCAAACGCATAGATTGGTTCCAGTTATAAGGAGGAAATTTTAATAAAAGAAGTATTGTTCTGCCCTTTTTATTGAGTTTTCTCAGGCATTTGCTAAAGCATGGCACGAAGGCTTATTTTTAAAATTGAAAACATATCTGCCAATAAACATACAAAAACTTTTGAAAAGTTATATTTATTATTGGTAGGAAGTTCACTGTTCTGGAAGGAGCCTTCAAGAGTGTGCCCGAATATACATATATCTTCCGGTGTACCACAGGGTAGTATTCTGGGACCAGCCTTGTATTTAATATATCCTTGTGATATGCCTGTGTAATATTCACACCTCTACATTTGCAGATGACACAGTCTGTACGAATATGTACGAAAGCCTTTATGAGGCATCCGCAAACTCCAGGAACATATTACTCAGCTGGAAACATAATTGAACTTATGGAGAATTAAAGTAAATGAACAAATGTGTTTTCATATAATGTTCACTCTCAGACAAGATACTCCTTCCCCTACTCGAATCAGCAATCAAAATATCCCTCAACATTTACAAGTAAAATCTAGGCATACGGTAGTGCGCCAGGCCAAGTTCCGGCCAATGCCCGCAGTGTGTATATTTACAGGAAGCCGTTCGAGCTGTTTTTACACGAGTAGATCTAGGTGAGCAATGAACTATAAAAATCTGAAAACCTAAAAATTTTAGCCAGGGGGGCGGGGTTACGCCCATAAAAATTAAAATTTGCGCTAGTGACCTGAAATTTGGTACACAAGTAGAACTAAGTCAGTACTCACCTAAAAAAATCTGAAAGCCGGAAAATTTTAACCAAGGATGCGGGGCTGCGCCCATAATGCTAAGAATTAAAAAAACATTTCTAAGGCGTTTAACTCAAGCGAGTTTATTAAAATTTGGCTCACATGTTGCAATAATACAAGGGTCTAAAGTTTTATTGAAAAAAGTGGGCGTTAACACGCCCATACAATTTAAGCCTCATTTTTCATGTGTTTCGGGTCAGCATATTTGAATATACTACATATTTATTACTATCCGTTTTCAAAGAAACTCAAAAGGAAATATAACTAATGGCTACAGCAGGTATTGAGATTGAAAAAGTGGTTGTTAAGGACAAAATAAATAAAATATACGCTAGTTAGCTGAAATTTAATAAACAAGTTGGTCTGGATTAGCAACTAACTAGAAAAATCTGAAAATCCGGAGATTTTAACCAGGAGGCGGAGCTATTCCAATAAAGAACACAATTAAAAGAGCAAATTTAAAATGTTTATCTGAAGCGATTTATTGGAATTTGGCACAAATGTTGGAATAATGCAAAGTTATTAATTTTCCTTGAAAAAAGTGGAAGTCCACACGCCCATACAATTCAAACCTCCTATTTCATGTACTTCGGATCAGCAGATTTAAATATACTATTTATTTAAAGATTAATATCCGTTTCCAATGAAACTTGACAAGTATGATTGGCACTGGCAAAAAATGTATTTAAAAAAAGTGGGCGGGAATACGCCCATAAGAATTAAATAATTTAATTTTCACTATAGAGCTGAACTTTGATACGCAAGTAGGCCAAGATGAGAAACCAAATAGAAAAATCTAAAACCCAAATATTTTAACCAGGAGTGGCAGAGGCAACGATAATTTTTTACTGAAGGTTTTAACTGAAGTTTTAACTAAAAGCTATCATTTTAAAAAGCGTACGATGATAATTGAGCGCTGCTCATAACAAAATCTTTATTTAAAAAAAGTGACGGAGACTGGGGGTTACGGCCATAACATTTCAAGCTAGAATTTGCACTAGAGAGCTTAAATTCAATACACAAATAAATATAAATTAGAGATCACCAAGAAAGATTTTAAATCCTTCAAGTTTCAATTGGGGTTATGGGCTCGCACTTTAAGCTCAAAATTGAGAATTTAAGTTAAAGGATTTACAAACAGGAAAAATCTGAAAGCACCGATTGTTAAATTCGGGACCAGTTTTATCAAATTTGTATTGAAATATTATATGGAAGAGAACTGAAATTTTACACAAAAAAATAGGCTTATGTAGGTTACCACATAGATAAATTTAAAACACAAGCTACTGTATTGAAACTTTGCATGCACATTTCACTCATGCTAGCATTTAATTTCGTGTCTTCTAAAGGACTTCGTCTGAGCAGACTTTACTACACTAAAATTTACACTATATTTTACATATTTCTACTCAGATGACTCTTAAAAAATTAATCGAATTACTCGGTCCTTATTATGACACAATGGTGCACATATCACCCTATAACCCAATATTTTATGTAACTCTGCCTTTTGAACTGCAGAAATTATGAAAAGAACTTAACAGACTAGAAATTTAAAGTTTAAAAAGCTTTATTAAGAAAACCCTCCAAAAAGTAGTCAGATCCTCACAAGAACATAAATGTGAAAAAAGGCCAAGCTCTTTTCTGAAATGTCGGCCATCAAAAGTAGTGAGATATAAATTTTGACTAAGTGCGTGTTTGGTTCAATACCTATCACTGCAGAAGGTATGCATTATATTAATTTGTAATCGTAAGGGTGTTTATATATTTCCAAATAATGTGCTAACTTGGCAAAATTTTTACTCTTCTAAGAAAGGAGAAAATAATGTATATTTGTTCGTTTCTTTATATCGGGAAAAATGTTGTCAAGTAAGCAGATTATCTAGAAATTATATAACACCCTTACGATTACAAATTTAGATAATGCATTCCTATTGCAGTGATAGGTATTGTACCAAACACGAACTGGGTCAAAATTTCTATCTCACTACTTTTGATGGCCGAAATTTTGGAAAGGAACTTGGCCTTTTTTCACATTTATGTTTTTGTGAGGATCTAAATAGATGCAAACAAATTTTAGAGAAGTAGATGTGCTTTAAACCCTGGGCATGAATATCCTTTACAAATGAGAAATGTGAAATATCAGCTCTAAAAGTTTTACCTAAGGCCGACTGCAAAATTTAAGCAAATGGAAATTCAAAATGCTTGGTATAAACTCTGGAAAGAAAATAGCTGGCTGTATAAGCTAACTGAAGATATGGACTTAGAAATAAATTGTGGCAAGGGTCTAATAAACTGGATAAATTTACCAACGCAGCGCACTTTGACGCTCAATTCTGGATGTAAAGCGAGTTCTTCACAAATATTTTTAGCAGCTTGGAAAAAATTTAATTCGAACACAAATTTTACATCCAAGGCCATAATGTGACACAAAAATACAAGTGATCTTCAACATTTGCGCAATTAACCAGTACAAGTTTACAGTTCTAACTTTACTCAATTCGACAAACATCTAGAGAAGCTACAATCAACACAAATCGAGCTAAGATAAATGCGCTTCCATACTATCGGTTGACATTCTTCCTTAATCATCGCGTTGGTAATATTAATCAAAAAAAGTCCAAAAATAGAAATGGATTTCACAGTTGCTATAGCACTTTCTGGCTGGTAGAATGTTTATTCGTAAATACAGAGAAGTAATGATAAGCGTAAAAGTAAGAGAGAAATGTTCGTAAATACAGACCACTAATGATAAGGCTAAAATTAAGAATTAAATATGTTTCCACTAATTACTTAGGTCTAACAGCTAATGTTGCATTTTTAGTAACATGAACCAATAAACTAAGATAAACAAAAATCCAAAATAAAAACAATTAAATCTAGACAGTAGATATAATATGTTTCACATTTGTTTAATATGGTCATGCTTGTTTACAAACAAACACTGATAATTGTATTTAGTTTAACACTTCTATTGTATTAAGAAAAAAAAATTATTGACATAAATCAGTACTAAAAAGCTATTCACAGCCTAATTATTTACACGTACCTTGTTACACCTAAATGTCGAGCGTTGTTTTTTTAACATATTTTTTTATTGTATCTTCAAAAATTAACTAACAATAAGTATTCACATATTAAATCTAAAATATAATTATCAGGCCCAACCAGTGTCGGTTATAATCTTAGTGATAGTTATAAATAATACATGAGTAGTGATAATCAAAAGGAAACAAAAAAGTATTTTCAAACAGTCCCATCTGGAATGTTGACTATAAGAGCCCTTATGTCCCTCTTTTTTAGGCAGATGTGTCCAGTAAAATTCAAAATATTACGAGCAAGCGGATTAGGATGTGACTCGAGTTTTGTTAAGTATTTGTCAGCGTATCTTGCAATTTCTTCAGTCACTACTGGCATATTTAACGTTTATGTCTATAACCCAAAAATGTTCGTCAAACATACAACCATCATACCCCAGTAAGCATTGCTGTTTAGTATGGAATTTCTTTTGACATATTTTTTATTTTAAGCTTTTGTCGCCAGTCTTAGTCAGCTGAAACCCATTTCATGAGAATAAACTTTTTTTTTATTATCGTCGTTATTATGTGACTTACGGAAAACCAATAAGCATCCCTTGTATCGTGCATCGATGGGTATTCAATGTTTTTGGGCTATTAGCTGTTATATAAGGTTTTATAATGGTAATACAAGATAACAGATAAAGCAGCCGCAATATCTGATATATTCTTAATGCTGAACAGAATACTTCAAAATGATTATATAGCAGGAGCCAACTTCACAGTTGATGAACAACTGTATCGATTTCATGGTGGCACTGGAATCACTCAATACATTTCGTCAAAACGAGGGAGGTTTGAATTAAGGTTGGGTGCGTTTGTGGGGTTATTACTTATTATCTACTCAGAGGGCAAACTTATACTGGCTTGGCACCTTCTGGGGAAAGCGGAAACAAAATCAAGGTGACAGAATTATTAAAGATTTGTATTGAAATCTTGTTCAAGGAGGTGAAAGAAATGTCGTTTGTGATAATTTTTTTACAAGTTACAATGTAGCTTCTAGGTTGATGTTAGACTGCAATTTATCATTATTACCCACAGTAAGGAAAACACGAACATTTGCTCCCACTGAGCTCTCCATCCCAAAAAGAGTAATCAAAATTTGGATTTAGCAATAATATTACTATGTGCTCCTATATTCCAAAAAAAAGACATATCGGTTGTGTTAGTAATGGTATGGAATTGCAATAAATACAAAGGTGGAGTTTATAAAGGAGAACTAATAGATAACCTTTAGCATTTTTTTATAATATTCTTGATTTGTCTGCATTTGCAGCTTATATTATTTATCTAAAAAGTAACCCACATCTAGAGGTATCAACAAACCGTAGCAGAATATTTATCCAACAGTTGAATGCTCAATGGGCTATGAATCAAATTGAGCAGCTCTCACAAAATTCACAAGTAATGCGGCACTTTTTTTCTCGCAATGCAACTGAAAGTATTTTAGGTCATCCAATAATATTAGAAAACAATACAGTTCGTGCAGCAGAAGAAAGTGATAATTCCGGAAGACTCAATCATAAAAGAAATTGTTATACATGTGAAAAAAAGAGATCAAGTAGAAAAGCTTGTAAAAAATATCAAAAGACAGTACGTGCCCAACATTCAAAGGATATTGTAAAAATAATATAAAACATAGTTATTTTACAATAAATAAACTATATATATTTTGTTACATTAATAAAAAAAATCTAAATAATATTTAGTGCTTACCAGGTAAGTCTATTGTATGTTTAAGGGGCAGGTTTTAAAAACAGATTATATATATTTTCCCAAAAAATATTTTGTATAAACTATTTTTTTAGGTGGTTGTAGACATAAGGGTTAAATCATGATGTAAATTGGAATTTTTAATGTAACATTTAGCAGATGTTATTAATCTAAAAATTTTGTTTTGTGTTCGTTGGATTTTCTCAACATTTAAAGCTGTGCTCCATGACTGAATTCCGTAGCACCATATTGGCTTCAAAAGCGACTTGTATAGTAAAAGTTTGCAGCCTAGGCTGAGTTTTAAATTTCTGCCGTTTAACCAATGTATTTGAGTTAACTTAAGTTTCATTTGAGTTAGTTTAAAGTCAATATGATGTTTCCTTGTAAATATTTAATCAGAGGTGACATAACCATAACCATAGAAAACAGGTGTTCGAACCACACTTATGGGCAACACTGTATTTAATTATAGATGACTCGACATAACGCCATAGAAACCAATTGAATTTTGGTTTGGTTATGGCTATGGCATTATGGCTATTACACGTCTAATTGCACCTTAAGCTGTCGATCAAGGTGTATACCAAGGTATCCTCACAAAACACATAAATGTAAAAAAAATGACCAAGTTCGTTTTTGGTACAATACCTATCACTGCAATAGGTATGCATTATCTAAATTTGTAATCGTAAGGGTGTTATATAATTTCTAGATAATCTGCTTACTTGACAACATTTTTCCCGATATAAAAAACGAACAAATATACATTATTTTCTCCTTTAGTAAAAATATTGCCAAGTTAGCACATCAGTTCTCGTTGTACCTTCATAGTGAATAGTTGATTAGCGGAATTTTTCTTACATTCTTACTAAACAAACAAAAAATTATACAAAAAAATATTCGAAGTTCATATTATTCGTCAAAGGTACATACTGACTTTAATAAATAAGCTTTATGTGCTTTGCTAATATTTTTTCATAGTAGAAATAACAAAAACAAAAAAAACCGCAAACAAAAAAAACACAAATATTGTGCCCTTGAGGAATACTCTATATGAGTACCTCAAATACAAAAAATTGTGAAGTGAGTTCTAATGACAGAAATGCCTATTTTACTGTGAGTTCTGAAGCTCTTAATGAAAACAATAGAAATAATAAATCTAATGAAAGTTTTTTTTTAACGACAAAGCCAACTCTTCGTCAGCGATCAACTTCGCTTTGTCCAATGCCAAATAGTGATTCATTAACTTTACAGTTGCCTAGTACTTCTTCATATAAGTCAGTAATAGCATCCCCTTCAGGCTCGTGCTCATCACTTAATAAAGTTATCACTACAGATAACAGTAGCTCAAAACCCAAGGTACAAGTCAGAATGGACAGATACATAACCGTGGTAAAGCGTGGGGAAGCCCGAATTCTTCAACTATTTAATTGCTCCAAAGATGCCTAGGGATAATAGCGCATCATCTACCTATCGTCAAATTCGTTTTTCATTATTGCAAGTCACCGACGACAAGCCCGCTGCATCATCGCAAAAGTCTTTTAAGCCACCACTTACATATTTGAGAGAGAAAAATTCTAACGCCCTAATTAAAAATCAAGTAAGAGTGATATATTCGGCTGTGCCGAATCTTATATACCCTTTACCAAAGTGCGTTTATGTAGTAAAGAGATACATACATAAGCACAGAGATATGTAAGTACATATTCATTTTGTGAAAAAATTCATACTTTTTTTCTAGTGCAATTTTTAGGGTTTTGGCATTATGTTTATTTTGGTGATTTTTAAATTTTGGCGATTTTTTTTTCATATAGGCAATTTTTTTTTGTTTTTGCGGTTTTTTGCGTTTTTTTTATTTTGGCGATCTTTTTTCGTTCTGGCAATTTTTTTGATTTTGAAAATTTTTTTCATTTGGGCGATTTTTTTATTTTTTGGTGATTTTTTTCATATAGGCAATTTGCTTTTTGTTTTGGTGATTTTTTCGTTTTTTGGCGTTTTTATTTCTTTTTGGCAATTTTTTTAGTTTTGACAGTTTTTTCTCGTTTTGGCGATTTTTTCGGTTTTTGGCGTTTTTTAATTTTGGCGCTTTTTTTCGTTTTGGCAGATTTTTTGATTTCGCCGATTTTTATTCATTTAAGCGATTTTTTTAATTTTTGGCGATTTTTTTCTTATAGGCAATTTTTTTTGTTTTGGCGATTTTTTCCGGTTTTTGGCGTTTTATTTTTTAATTTTGGCGATTTATTTTCGTTTTTGGCGATTTTATTTCATTTTGGCGATTTTTTTGAATTTTTGACGATTTTTGTCATATAAGCATTTTTTTGTTTTGGCGATTTTTGCGGATTTTTGTCATTGTGGTATTTTTTTTTGTTTTAACACTTTTTTCTCGTTTTGGGGTTTTTTGCGGTTTTTGGCATTTTTTTAATTTTGGCGATTTTTTTTCGTTCTGGCGATTTTTTTGATTTTGCCGATTTTTTTCATATAAGCGATTTTTTTTAATTTTTGGCGATTTTTTTCATATACGCAATTTTTTTTTTTTGATTTGGCGATTTTATTTCGGTTTATGGCGTTTTTTTTTTAATTTTGGAGATTTATTTTCGTTTTGGCGATTTTTTTTTAATTTTTTGCGATTTCTGTTCACATAAGCATTTATTTTGTTTTGGCGATTTTTTTCGGTTTTTGGCGTTTTTTTTTTAATTTTAGCGTTTTTTTCATTTTGGCGATTTTTTTCGTTATGGCGATTTTCTTAAATTTTTGGCGATTTTATAATTTTCGGATTTCTTAGTTTGACGTTTTTGAAAATTTCAAGAGTTTAACTCTTACGGTTTCCAAGATATAGCAATTTGTCAAAATTTCATTAACTGATGGACCACCCTTTAATTTAAATTTTTTTAATTTTATAGCCTGTTTGTAGAACGCGACAAGGGCGACTCACGACGAGCCATTTCATGGACGACGTAATGAAAAGCGTTTGTATAAGGCGACTCGACTTTGTCGTGCAGCTTACGTTAACTCGCCATTATGTCAAATATGTACTAAATCGTACTGTTGCCTACGTGTTAAAAAATAATTTTAGTTTATATTTTTCATATGAATTTTTTTTTCACCTTAAAAAAACGGCAACCCTATTCTTGTGCACAGCTGACATCTACATACATACATAAATAAAAAAAAAGTAAACAAATAACAATTTTTTATTGTGTTTTAAAAAAAGTGAATTATATCTGTGTTAAATACGAATATGTTTTTTAAATAAATAAATATCTGTGTTAAAGTTGTGCTATTTATAAATATCAAATTGAGTTTAATGTGAACAATTACTCAAACTGGCTAAGCAACAAAAAATGAATAATGAAGAAAGACGAAACATATTCTGTAATGAGCGCAGACGATTTTGAGAAAATTTTGCACATAGGAAAAGATCAACGCTCGATATCCTATGTCACTATATACTGTTGTCTAAATTTACAACTATAATATCAAATACGAATTGGCGTTCCAGTTTGCCTGTTGAGACCGCATAACGAAATACTCTTTTAACAAAATACAAGTACGCAACTTGGCACGATTCTTCCAACATCTTGTTATAAATAATGGTTTACAACTGGCTGCATTAAAGATTGAGGTCTTTTTACAGCGAGATAAACTGTTATTTGCCTTAATGAAAAAAATTTGCAAAGGTCTATTATTGTCTATAGACGAGAACAACTTATACCAAGCTTTCAAAAGGTTTGCAAAGAATTTGAAACTTCAACAATTTAAACAAAGTTTGCGTCTGTTTCTGCAGCAATTTTACTTAAAGAACAGGGAGCTACACTGAAGCTGAGGGAGGAGGAGTTGGATTTATTACAAGGACGTGTCGACTACGTGGATAAATTGTTGGCTTTATTGATTTGTAAATAAGAAATAAATTTATAAAATAACTGTTAGTAATTTGGTATTGATTATGCTCTAAGAGCAGATTGCAGTACCTAAATAAATATGCTGAAAAGTTCACGGAGCTTAAAAACAAAATGATAGCAAAATCAATTTTTATTCAAACAAATATTTCAGAAAATAATTTAAATTTTCCTTAGGTATAAAAAAGAGTAAAAAACACAATTAAATATGTACATAATCATAATTTTAATCACTTCATGCTGTATAAGTAAATGTCTGACTATATTACTGCAATGCAATTGCACGCAGTTGCATATGGAACAGATCTTGGCATCAAATTCCTAATTCTACCATATAAGTAAGCCTAAGTATGTAGTTCCAATATATATGCTGCCGCGCAAACCCTTCATACGCACAAAATCCTTATACTTAAGGCCTCTTTGCAGACAGGTATTTGTAGGTACAAATTGTGTCGTGGAAAATGGGTTGAGAAAACTTTGCAGCCAGTTGGCAGTAGTGCAGCTTTTCCCCAGGCGGACAGCCTTTTGTGCATTTGTTGCTCCTAAAGCTATGTACAGACGGTTGTCAGATCTTACAATATTGCCAGTAAAATGTGCTCAAAATTTCTTACAACCGTGTGAACTGACAAAAATATATATATATATATGCACACAAAATCATTGCAATTGCTTCTTTATGGTCCATAATAATTTATACATTCACTTTTTACATTTAACACAAACACAAGCGATTGATATTTAACAATTTCTAAAAAATGATTTGAGTCTGGCAACGCATGAAAACATATCTGACAATTTGTGCATATGACAACCGTGTGAACTGACAATTTTTCGACTGACGATTTTGTCAGATAAATTTTTTGCCATACAACCGTCTGGCAATAAATTGTAAGAATTTCTTACAATCGTGTGAACTTACAAGGAATATTGTACTGGCAATTTTCGATTGCCAGTACATTGACAGATCTGCCAATATTGTAAGATCTGACAATCGTCTGTACATAGCTTAAGAGATTAAAACAATTTCAATTAATATACATATATTAGATAAAATTATAGTTTTTTACTCACATACATAGGTATTTTGCACTTTTTCCAAAAATGTGCTACTTTTTTCCACCAATTAGCTAAGCTGCAGCCCTCTTATTATTTTGATACTAAAAATTTAAGTAATAAAAACAAGAACAATCTTAATATGAAAGATTACTTACCTTTTTCTGGTTCAAAATTCCATTTTTTTAATTATATCTATTATTTTTTTAAACTTTTTTACTGTTTTGCTTATTTTTTTAATTTCTGTTTGAAACGACTACAATTTTTTATTCGTCCTCCTTGACGTTTATTGTGAGTCAAATCGTGTTCTACAAACGCAAATAAACTGACACCTGTTACGTTTGTTGATCAAAATCGTCTACACTCTGTTCTAAAACCCCAAAAAATAAATAATGCTAACATGTTAGCGTTTTTTATTGACGAGTCGTGTTCTGCAAACAGGCTATTAGTGTTAATTGTTGTAGCCTATATAAAAATACACTAATTTTACAAATTTCAAGTGTCAATATACATATGTACAGTAGTAGTGGAATGGGCATCCGGCGACAATTGAACTTGCAAAATTGTTGGTGAAATTGTTAAATTTGGGTAATTAAAATTTGAAAATTGTTAAATTCTTGGAAATTTGTGAAATTTGATACCTGCGAGGGAGGTTCAATAAGTGCATCTTATTTTTTGTTTACATAAGGAGTTTTTTGTTTACATTAACTTTGTGGGAACGGGTGATTTTTTTTGGTAATATTAATTGTGATAACGGGTGATTTTTTTTGTGGGTGTGGGTTAAGGGGTTTTATAAGATTAAGATTTCACAAGTGTATATGCCGACGGGAAAATCATGAAAATGATTTTTCCTCATACCAATGGTGAAATAGTGATTATTAATTTTTCCTAATGCCTACGGCAATGCATTATAATTTTTCCTAATGCCTACGGCAATACATGATAATTTTTCGTAATGCCGACGGCAATGCATGATAAGTTTTCGTAATGCCTACGGCAATGCATTATAATTTTTCCTAATGCCTACGGCAATGCATGATAATTTTTCCTAATGCCTACGGCAATCCATGATGATTTTTCCTAATACCAATGGTGAAAATAGTGATTATTAATTTTTCTTAATGCCTACGGCAATACATGATTATTATTTTTTTCAAATGCCGACGGCAAAACACATTTTTATTTTTTTCAAATGCCGACGGCAAAACATGATTATTATTTTCTAGTACCAAAGGGAAAATTGCCAGTGTTGCCAGACTATAGAAATTTGTTATCGTAATACTATATCAGTAATATCAGAGAAAATAGATTTGATGACTACTACGCGATTCTCATATGAATCGGGAAAATGTGTGTATGATTTCCTCACGCTAATAAATTGTTTATAAATAAAATAATTAAATAAATTAATAAACAATTAATTTAATTATTTTATTTATGTATAAAATGTTCTCTTGTATATGAACACCCTATACTTGTGTGTGGATGATCCAGCTTGTTTGTCGCTGGTATTTATTTATTTCTTTAAGAAATATAATTTTATGTATGTATGTATGTATCTATATTTGTATGTGTATGTATGTATGTATGTATGTGTATTTGTATGTATGACTGAGGATACTTGTGCGTAAAATAGTAGATAGGTAATGGTGGATGCAAATTTCCGTCTCTTTCTAACACTATATCTATCTCTTTCTGTCTTGACTGTTGTGTAAGGTCATGGTTCGTGACGTCAGAAATGGGTATGTGTGTGTGTGTAATTGAGAGAGAGTGGGCGTTGACTTTAATATTTTGTTGTATTAGAGGGAGAGAGATGGAGGTGTTGCCTTATAATTTCTGATATCCCATCAATAAGGGATTTGTAGGTTCGTCATTTGGTATTAATAATAATATAGTCATCATAGAAATTTGGTTCTCCAGTTCAATATATATGAATTCATTAGGGACTTGGAGGTTCGCAATGGGATGCTTATCAATAATATTGTAATCATAGAAATTTGTTTTCTATAGATATACATACTCACTTACTAAAAATGTATTGTTGGATATATGTATGTATGTATGTATGTGTGTGCTGGTATCAGAGGGGTTGGTTCTTCAGTTGGGATACATGCTCGCTCTCCTACTACAAAAAATTATGTAGTGGGTGTGTACAATTTTAGAGTTGGATCTATGTATGGATGTATGCCCGTATCAAAGAGGTATAGATATAGTGTTAGAAAGAGATGGATTTTGCGGGAACTTATTCATAATTGATAGCGCTTAGTTGTATGTGTTCATATGTATTTGTTATTTTTAATATTCTATGTCTGGATTAATTTTTTCTCGTGCTAGAATAGATGCTCCCCCAGTAAAAAATTTAAATGCTGCTATATTCCTTGAATTACATACTTAGTCCCCGTTCACACTACGTTAGCCTTATTGCTAAGCTTATCACTTTTTCTTATTTGAACTTGTTCTTGTTCTCAACTTAGTATGCTAAACATATTGAAAGTACATGTATGGTGTGAACTGGGACTTCTATTATTTGTTCTTTACTTTTTATATTTTGTGCGTGTGTGGTCCCTTTTTAGCGTTTGATCTAGTTGAATTGCTTGTGCGGTAATTGTATACGTGTATGTATGTATGTAAGCAAATGTAGATGCTTGTGTGTAGTTCAATAATTTTTGGGGATCATAGGAATGGTTTAACGTGCTGGAATAGCTGTTCTCCTAGCTCAAATTTGTATGCTGATGTTGATTGCTTCTGCTGTTGTTATATCTTTTTCTTCTTTTACTTACTCTGAATGGAAGCGCTTGGTTTACGAGTACATAGATACATTCATATGTACATATATACATTTATATGCGTACTTGACAATTTTTGATTTTATGCATATACGAACATACATATTTATGTACATACTTATTCAAATGTGCTGATATTGCTTTTTTTCCATTTTATAATATTCAAGGGAACTTTTTAGTCGTCATGTGGTTTTATGCTCTATTTTTTATCGTTCCTGGTATGTTTATCGGATACTTTTTTTCTAATATGCATGTACATACATGCGTGTGTATATTTTGATATGCAAATTTAATTTGGCTGGATCTTGTTAGAATTTGATGTTTTGTAGCAAATTCAGCGATTTTTTTCTATGTACATATTTTTATAGAATAACGCATAAAGTAAAAAAATGAAAATAAGAAATATGGGATCACAGCATATTTTATTATGATAGAAGACATGTACTCCCAGGCCCAATTTATGTGCGATCATGTATGTGTGAGTGTGTTTGGCTTGTTCAATAGTTTTGATTTAAAGAAGTGTCGTCATAGCTTTTGCGATTACTTGTCACTTTTGTTGGGGAAGGTTATGGTTTTCAGTTAGTTTTCTGTGCAAAGTGAAGCTATGTATATACATACATAAATGTGTAACATATGTATGTATATATCTGCTAGTTATTATTTATTCTTTCATATGTTTCGCGATTGTTGGAATCTTTTTATTGGGGAAGGTTATGGTTTCCCGTTTGCTGTGCAACATGAAACTATATCCCTGCTAGAAGGGGTGGGGAAGTCTGTAGAACGTTGCTTCCTATTGCTTTCTAATAAATTTAGTTTTTATATGGTTTTATAAAAATTTCATATTTTTTTCTTTTTCTAATTTTTATCCTATTACTTCGCAGTGAACAGTTCTGATCGCACTTAATGAAAAGTAATATTTCAACTCTGATTAGTGTGCTGTAGTACTCCTGTTATGTACAATCAATTTAAAGCGGTGTCCATTAATAAGTAAAATTTTTATAGTGAATTAAAATAAAAAAGTGATAAAAGCAGTGTAAAACTATTATTATTGAAATAGTGTTAAAAAATAATAGCAACAATAATTAAAGAGAAATGAATTCCACAATTTCCTCAGTTTGCTCGATGACTCTTAGCAGTTTGAAAATGTTGAAGGTGCATATGAAGCTGCATTGCAGTGTTTGCAAAAAACTATTCATGTCGCATGGTAAGCTGAAGGATCATACAAAAACGCATTCTTCTGTCAGGATGGAGAATACTACGAATATTTTATGCAGACATTGCAAAGCTTGCAATGATGTGATAGCTCTTTCATTATGGGCTGCTCATATTAGAACCACACGGCATAAGAGAAATTCTGAACAAATAAATGTTAGCCATGATCTGACAAAGATAAGGAGCGACTTCAATGGGAGGATTGAAGTATATTTCTTCATAAATAAAAATGAAGGAATATTGTTTCCAGAAGAATTTTTCTCAAATGCAAGAAATAGTGTGACTAAACAACTAAATGAATGTAGCAGGAAGCATGTTACATTTAAATTTAATTTTGAGTTAACATGCGAATACATGAAACTGGTGAATGATGATATGATTGTTTCTCCACTGGTGCACATATCAAAAATGACATTAGTCACCATTTCAGATGATGTTGAAGAATTATATAGGAAGCATATGAATGAAATTACAATAAAAATGGATGAATTTCAAGAGAGAGACAGTGGATGGACATTAATCTGTATAAAATATCTTGAAATAAATATTAAAAAGTCATCGATTATGAGAGGGTCATATTTCATACCCTTGCCAAAAGCTATAGCTAATAAAGGTGCATGCATCAATATCGAGAATGATGATATTTATTGCTTCAAATGGTGCTTAGTTGCTGCTTTATATCAAGATGATATGCTAAGTGTGGCACAAAGAAAACTTCACTACTCCTATAACATTGAAAACATAAGAAGTGAAAGGATTGTTTTAGCGGGCTTAGAAATAAATTTTGAAGGGTTAGATTTTCCACTTCCATTAAAACAACTAAAAAAGTTTGAAGTGCAGAATGATATTAGCGTAAACGTTTTTGGACATAATGAATCATCACTAATAGGTCCATATTATGTCACCAGTGGAGAAAAACAAAATCATATAAACTTACTTTTGCTCAATTCAAATGGAAACTTCCACTATGTGTATATCAATGATATTTCAAAGTAAGTCTTTTCTAATAATCATAAATATTTATATATTTTTTTTTTTTTTAATTTATTTTCAAAGTACATAAAGTTTTCTTTAATTCCATCCATACTTTTAAATTTTAGACTTTTACGATCCAGCATTACATCACACAGCAACAAAATCTTTCTTTGTGACACCTGTTTATACCACACTCACGATGAATATGTGTTTAAACATCACAAGAACATTTGTTTAAAGAAAGTCGTCAAAATGCCTAAGCCCGAAGATGTCTTCAAGAACTTCAAAAACTTTCAAAAAGAGATGGATGTTCCGTTTGTAATATATGCCGACTTTGAGTCAATTTTAGAAAGAGTTGACGAAAAAGTAAGTAGTAATACTACAAACATCCAAAAACATATTCCTTGTGCCTTCAGCTATTATGTTAAGTGTAGCTTTAAGAAAGAGTACAATATGCATAGGTATTACTTTGGGGATGATGCTGCAAGTGTATTTGTTAAAAAAATAGTGGAAGATGCATCAAACATATTTGATGAACATTTGTCAAAAAATAAATGTATTAATATGACTACCGAAAATATACAAGATCATAATAATGCACAAGTGTGTCATATTTGTAAAAAAGAATTGATTAATGATAAGGTTATAGATCACTGTCATCTTACGGGTAGTTATCGTGGTGCAGCTCATAATGTATGCAATTTAAATTATAGAGTACCTAACTTTATACCTGTTCTTTTTCACAATCTTTCTGCTTATGATTTACATCTCTTTTTTCATCATCTTTCTTCAATAAAAAATGCTACTATAAAAGTTATACCCCTAAACAAAGAGCGTTATATTTCCCTCTCAGTTTATATTTCATTAAAAAAGAATCATGGATTCGAAATACGCTTTATAGACTCTTTCAGGTTTATGGCCTCAAGTCTAGATTCCTTGGCAAAAAATCTTGATGTTTCTGATTTGCATACAGTTCGTGAAATATTTCCAAATGACAACCAATTTAAATTATTAAGAAGAAAAGGAGTGTATCCATACTCTTATATGGACTCTATTTTAAAGTTTGATGAAACTGAACTTCCAAGTAGAGAGAACTTTTTTAATATTTTAAGTAATGAGGAATGTTCTGTTGATGACTATGAGCATGCACAAAAAGTCTGGAGTGAGTTCGATTGTAGAACCCTTCTCGATTATACTGAGCTTTACCTCAAAACTGATGTCTTACTTCTTACAGATATTTTTGAAAATTTTCGAAAAATATGTAAGAGTATTTATAATCTCGATCCAGCTCATTATTATACTGCACCAGGGCTATCATGGGATGCCATGTTAAGGACTACAGAAGTAACTTTAGAGCTAATAAGAGACTGTGAAATGCATTCATTTGTTCAAAATGGTATAAGGGGTGGGCTAGTGCAGTGCTCAAAAAGATATTCAAAATCTAACAACAAATACATGAATGTTTTTGATAATAATAAGCCTTCAGAATATTTGATGTATTTAGATGCTAACAATTTATATGGTTGGGCAATGTCTCAGCCTTTACCTTATGGAGGATTCGAATGGTTAAGTTCTAGTGAAATTGAAGTCTTTAATATCAATGAAGTTACTCATACACCAGAAGTCGGTTACTATTTGGAAGTAGATATTGAGTATCCAGACTCACTTCACGACGATGATAATGGCCTCCCTTTTTGTCCCCAAAACAAAAGAACATCACAGTATAATACTACTAAGAAGCTAATAGCAGACCTTACCTTCAAAAAGAATTATGTTATTCATCATAAAGTCTTACTTCAATGTATTTCAAACGGGCTTGTATTGCGTAAAATACATAGAATATTAAGATTTAAGCAGTCTCCTTGGCTTAAAAAATACATTGACCTAAATACTTCATATCGTACGAATGCCAAAAATGCATTTGAGAAGGACGTATTTAAGCTTCTTAATAATGCGGTTTATGGGAAGACAATGGAAAACGTAGATAAAAGAAAAGTTATTCATATTGCGACAGAGTGGGAAACTACAAACAGAAATCATTTGGGATTGAGGGCATTGATTTCTAAACCGAATTTTTTAAGTTTAATAAAATTTGGGGATAATATGTATGCAGTTGAGTTAAAAGAACTGGAACCATATTACGATAAGCCCACATATATAGGTCTAGCAGTTTTAGAATTATCTAAGTGGAAGATGTACGACTTCCACTACGGCTACATGAAACAAAAGTTTAAAGATAAAATTTCTCTTAACTATATGGATACAGATTCTTTCATCTACACAATTCAAACTAAAGATTTTTATGATGATATTCGTAATGATATTGAATCCAATTTCGATACTTCGGATTATTATGAAGAGAATCAGTTTAGCTTACCTCTAGCAAATAAAAAGGTTTTAGGAATGATGAAGGATGAGAATAAGGGTGATATAATGACAGAGTTTGTAGGTTTAAGATCCAAAATGTACTCATTTTCAACTCATAGCTCTGAAGAAGTAAAAAAATCTAAAGGAGTTAAAAAATCTTCCGTCAAAAAGTTAACTGTAAACGATTATAAAAATTGTTTATTTGATCAGAAAGTGATATCAGATGAAATGTATTTAATTAGATCAAAAACTCACAAACTGTACACACAAAAGCTATTTAAAGTAGTCCTTAGCTACAATGATGATAAAAGAAATATTTTGGAAGATCAAGTAAAAACAAGAGCTTGGGGTCATTATAGAGATCGAGTTAGTGACTCAATGGTAGTTGAGTAATCTATTGGTAGTTGAGTAATTTATTGAAGTTTATATTTATATATATATATATATATATATATATATATATATATATATATATATATATATACAGTGATCTATAACATATATTACAAAAGAATTAATTAATTAATAAAATTACACACAATATTTAATCGTGAATGTATATTTAATCCCAATATTTTTTTTTTTTTTTTTTTTTTTTTTTTTGATTTTATGTTTATGTATTAGATTCAAATGATTATGTATTACATTCATTCACTTTTAAGATATGTATACGTTTTTGCGTATTTATTTTTATATATTTTATTTAAATATTATTTTGTATTCAACATACATAAGTTTATAAATTTGTAACATAAATATAATTACTATTATTGTTTAAAAAATTTTTATTTATATACTTTAATTAAATTTAAGATTGTAACATATCAATGTACATATATTAATATATATGTTTAAAATAAAAGAAGTAATATACTAAAAAAAAAATAACTCATGCCAATTTGTCTTCATCCTGATGTTTCTTTTCAAGTAAGATTGCATTTCGTAAAGCACAAATACCATTGAAGTGATAGCTGCAATAAAATAGGCCTGGATACTTCATCCCCATTTGACTAAAGTTGATACATCCAATATCTTCAATATTAAAAACACTTTTTTGCACCATTTTTTCTAACCATTGCCTCTTTTCCTCGCCTTTAACATAGATATATGAATCACCTACATTAGCTCTCAGAAATTCGCAAATGCTTTTAAATGAAACACTCCCATCGTTCCAGCTTAGATGATGATAATGTTTTGTTAACCAGTTTGCTTCTCTTTGCTTTTTTGTTGATAAACATTTAAAGTCAAAAGGAGGTTTTATGATAAAATTGATGTGTTGGTTATTGTTAAAAACGATTGCGAGTTCTTTTGCAATAAAATCGTTTGCATTACTTTTGAAGCCTTGCATGTCTATGAAAACTATATTATTTTTCATCTTTTTTAATTTATAGGATTTTACGAACTTGTCCTCTTATAGGTATGTATTCAATTAGACGATCGTGAATAAGAATGCAATTAGCTGATGTTTTGCCTGGAATATTTGTTGCTGTTTCAAATTCAATTTTTATGTCAATTGGCCCGTTATTGAGAGTTTCGTTTTGATAACTAACATCTACTACAATAATGGGTGAGTTATTTTTAAACTCATGAGAAGTTAGAAGAGGTTGTGACTCCTTCATATAATAGTTTTGTTGAAATCTTACATACAAATCATATAGAATTGCGTAGCGTTCATTTTTAAATTTTATGTTAAGATCATCATATGGATATGAAACTGAATTCAAATGTAGTTTTAGTTTAGTGAGATCGCAATGAACAAACTTGTTTTCTTGTTGAAATGCAATCAATACAAAACGGGGTCGCTCTCTAATTGCAGCCATCTTAACATTCCAGATGTGGCTAGTTCCTGTATTTAATTGTGGATTTACATGACAATCCCAACTGCGGAATGCTATTGGTATAGCAGCAGCATTGTTTATAATTTTAATCATATTCAATTTACTATGATCGGATAAGTGTACATGAGGAATTCTCCATGAGATTAGCGAAATTGTAAGTTTTGGTTTGTCAGTAGAAGTGCTCGATTGTACAAGATCTTCATCATTCTTGTTACGCAAGAGTATTAATTCATTTTTAACATTTAATATTATTTTATTATAGTCTTCGGCAAATCCTAAGAGCATTTTAAGTGGAACATAGAAATTAAAATATTCATTTTCAATATTCAAATTATCAATTTTGTTCCATCCAGCATTTTGCATGACAATGCTTTCCGTTGGTGATAAAGAAATCAGATTTTTTATTGTGCTTGTCTGTCCTAAATACCTTGTATGATCAATTTCAATACCATTAAGTTCATAACGTATTTCATCAAAGAGATAAGCTACAAAGTTGTTTTTTAATTTAAAGCTTAAGTCTGAGGATTTTGAGCTTTTATCATCTACAATAAATCCTTCCACATATATATAACTTTCACTGGGCAATACATACAAATCTTGATTTTGTATTGAAATACGAATTTCATCATTATTGTTGTATGACTGTAGATATGGTACATATGTATGATAGTCCTTTTTGATTATACTCTCATCAGATAATGGCTTATCTAGTACATCCATTATTGAATTCATTTTTTCGTTTTAAATTTTAAATTTAAAGACTTGAGAAAGTTTTGATTTGTTTTAGTTAGATTTTTCCGATGGACTGATCTCTTCAACTGTTGCTCAGGTTCTAGTATAATCTTAGAATTATATACAGCTTTATTTTTTGATATGTTTGTGTTATATATTATCATTACTTAGTTGGTCTCAAATGTATGCGAATGGTTATTTCCTCTCCTCGGAAATTTATTAGGTCACCGTGCTGATCAACAACGCGTAGAGCTAGTGAACAATCTCTTGAGAGTTAACTGGTAAATAAATCAGATTTCTAGGGATTTCATCAATTTTATAGCCTGGAGGAACATTAATCGGAAGTTCATGTAGTGTATGTGCCTTGGAATTGTTCATGTATGTATTAACAGCGATACTGCTTTCAACTCGCAGGAGATTTACCTTAAATATATTGACTGGAAGATCTGAGTAATGATCATGGTTTGGAGTCAAGATTTTAGTATTAAATCCCAGTAGTTTTCCAATTGTATTTTCTTTATTAAAATCTATTAAATTGTCACGGCCAAAGTCGGCGCCCTCGTTTTGGCCAACACAAAACAACACTTTATTTGAAATATTATTATTTTATTAATATTTTTTTTATATGATTATTCTTTTTTTTATTTTTATCAAATAAGTATTGAATTCCTAATTTTATTTACATTAACTCATTTATATAAAATTATAGTGGCACCAAATATATTTAACATTGTAGTACATCTTTTATATATTATTTAAATAACCGAATGATAATGCAGCGTTCTTCCAGTCGAAATTCAAATATAACGGCCCCGCCACCTACATGTCAACTAAAATGCTCATTGGAGTGAAAATACAACCATTAATAAGAGCACAGCTGTTTATTTGTCAACACATGCGTGTGTGAGAGTATGTGTGTGTGCACAAGCAAACACAAGAATAAAGGCAGCAACATTGTAAAGAAATGGATCAGTCGGCTGGCAGAAGACCTGTAGGTAAGAGCTAGTTTGGTGAGGAATTGTATAATTCCCCAAAATAATTCTTATGCTCAGCATCAACTGCCATTAGTTCACTATACACTAAAGGCTGCCTTGGTGAGGAATTGTATAATTCCCTGAGGTGGTTTTTCTTGTTTTTGCTTAACTCGATACACTATAGGCTGCTTTGGTGAGGAATTGTATAATTCCCTGAAGTGGTTTCTAGTTGGTTTTTTCAATTACTTGTTGACTGATTTCGGTGGCTAAGAATTCGTGGCAAGCCGTGGTCAACAGCCTACAGAGGACGTTTGGGTGAGGAATTGTATAATTCCCTTAAACTCCCTCTGGTGCTGGACTACGATCGTGGTGGTCATCCCATAGCGTGTGTCGTGTTTTGGCGAGGAATTGTATAATTCCCCAGAACGTCCACACCTACGGGCGAACTAAGCAATCGTTGGCAGAACGCCGTGTCTCAGAACAAATCAATGTTATTTCTAATTATTTTACTTGATTCAATAAATAAACAAGTTTACGAAAGAAAGCCTTAAATCGTGTTATTTTTCTATTTATGTACCGACCCTGGACGCGACTAAGCTATCCCAGCCACCAGCGGAAAAACGTGTCGTTACATTGGCGCCCGAGCAGGGACATAATTTTTTTTTGTCCATCATTTAAAAATAAAATAATAATGGCCGACTGATGAATTCTAATTTTCATAAATAATTTTTTTTTAATAACAAAAAAATAAAAAAATAAAAAATTTTTTATGATAACTTGTGTTAAGAAAAAAAAAATTTAGATATAATATTTAAAATTTTTAAAATATAGAAACGTATATATATTTATAAATATAAAGGATTTGTGTTGTGCAGTGTGGTGAAGCTCCCCCTTCGATATCTTTCAAAATGTTGCGCACTTCCTGGGCATACTCCCTGAAAAATGACGAGTTGGTGAAATATTTAACTCGGTTCGAGCAAGATGCCACCGGCAACGTAGAAGACATGCGTAAGCGGCTAGCAAAATTTTTATCGCTGGAACACCCCGAAGAAAGATTACCACAACTCTTAGAGTTACAAATGAAGCACGAAGTCACATCCAGTGCCAACACGCTCAAATTACCAACGGCCACTGAGACAGAGTATAACTACCAGTCATCCCCATCAAAAACAGACGGTGGCGGTTTATCGACCATGCCCGTAGGAGATAATGGCGGTTCGGTTAATTATGCCAAATCCCCAACATCCAACGAAGAACGTGTGACAGTCATCGAATTAGTACGAAAATGGGGTATAAAATACAACGGCGGTAAGGATCCCTTGGGTTTCATCGAACGGCAGAAATGTACGACGCGGATGTGAACCAGCTTCCCCGGATCATGCCAGAACTATTACGTGAGAGGGCTCTCACATGGTTCAGGAATAATAACAAGCACTGGGAACAGTGGTCCCGATTTAAAGATGATTTTTGCGCATTTTTTCTTCCTCCGCACTATTTCGAAAAGCTCGAAGATGAAATTCGAAAGAGAACGCAACGTCCCAGGGAGGCATTCAAAGATTATCTACTGGCGCTCCAAAATCTGATGAGACTCACCAAACTAACGGAGAAACAAAAGCTGGAGAGAATCTTCCGGAATGCCCACCCAGAAGACCAGTGGTACATTCGTCGAAGCGATTTTACGAACCTGAGCGAGTTGGTCCAACTAGCAGATGATTTGGAAAGCATACCACATACGAATGGCCCCACTCGTGGCGAACACCACCGAATACTGCGCGAAGGCCAGTCTAACCCCACGATCTCCACTCAACCACAACTCACACACGCGCCCCATAACAATAAAACAGTTTTAAGATGGGAAGAAGAAAAACTAAAAGCTCTAATACAGATAAAAGGGCAATTAATCACCGCAATAGTCGACACAGGTGCCACGAAAAGTTTTATTTCACCTAGGCTGGCAAAACGGCTGGAGAAGCAGCCCAAATACGTCCCAACTAGTTTCGAAGTATTCTTGGCGGACGGCTCCAAGAAACTTATTACGGAAGGAATACGACTCAATATAACCCTTGGAAATATAACCACATGGTGCGATTTTCTGGTAATGAAAGAGGCACTCGAGGACCTAATTCTTGGGCTCGACGCCTTAAAGAAACTTAACACTAGTTTTAAATGTGCCGGACTGGTAGCGCGTTATGAACCCATGGCTCCAAGATGTTCCCCGCCGAAGGACTACAGCGGCAAAGAAAATACAAAGGTAAGCGTGATAACTTCATTAAAAGTAAATCCTACAGGTGGTAGTACGGCTGAAGTGGCGGCAGACGACCCCATAAAATACCAAGCGGAGATTGACAGATTTTTGGCCGAAGAGTTGCCTAAGTTTGACAATATTCGGGGTTGCTCCAATATTGCCGAACACAAAATTGTGATGAAAGACGAACGTCCTATTAAATTGAGATACGCCCAGCGAAACCCAGCTATGCAGGCCCTTATCGATGAAGAGGTAAACGAGCTCATTGCCCGGGGTTGCATCGAGCCTTCGCGAAGTCCTTACAGCTTCCCAATTACGCTAGTCAAGAAGAAGAATGGCAAATGGAGAGTATGCATGGATTTTAGGCAGTTAAATGCTCGTTCAATTCCAGATGCATATCCACTGCCTCGCATTGATACCATCCTCGACAGACTCAGAAATGCAAAATTCATAAGTAGCCTCGATCTAAAAGATGGATACTGGCAGATCCCGCTATCGGAGGACAGCAAAAAGTACACAGCGTTTGCAGTAACCGGTAGAGGATTGTATCAATGGCGGGTTATGCCGTTTGGTCTGCACTCGGCCCCAGCGACGTTCCAACGAGCTCTGGATAGTGTCATTGGACCAGAGATAGAACCCTACGCGTTTGCATATTTAGACGATATAATCGTAATCGGGGCTTCGTTTGAAGAACATTTGGAAAATTTAAGAGAGGTATTCCGTCGGTTGCGCGCTGCCAATTTAAAATTGAATGCGGAAAAATGTGAATTTTTCAAGACCGAGACCAAATATCTCGGACACGTAATCACTCGAGATGGATCCAAACAGACCCAGAAAAGGTCGCCGCAGTTGCCAACATGAAACTGCCAACAAATGTCAAAGAAGTACGAAGGTTTTTGGGGGTAACCTCCTGGTATCGCCGCTTTGTGCCTGAATTTGCCACAATATCCAAACCATTGACCCAACTACTCCAAAAGGGTAAACATTGGAAATGGGAGGAAGAGCAGCAGAAAGCGTTTGAGCTCTTAAAAATCAGACTAACAGAGGCCCCAGTACTAGCCTGCCCTGACTTCACCAAGACATTCACACTACAAACCGATGCCAGCGAATACGGATTAGGGGTCGTATTGACTCAAAATCTTGAGGGAACCGAGCGAGTTATAGCCTATGCAAGCAGACATCTCATCGGGGCCGAAAAAAATTATTCCGCCACCGAAAAGGAATGCTTGGCGATCATCTGGGGTATCCGTAAAATGAGGCCATACTTGGAAGGATACCGGTTCGTGGTAGTTACCGACCACTTATCTCTAAAATGGTTGAACAGCATCGATAACCCAACAGGTCGACTCGCCCGCTGGGCATTAGAGCTACAACAACATCAATTCTCCATTCAATATCGCAAGGGTAAACAAAATGTTGTGGCTGATGCCTTGTCACGACAACCGTTAGACACCTTAAATTTGGCACAAATCTCGAACAATAAAGAATGCATCTGGGTGAAGCGCCGGATGGCCGAAGTGCGGGAACAACCCGATAAGTTCCCGAATTTCAGTATAATCAACAACCAATTATACAAACACACCACCCGTGGAAATCACGACGAAGATTGCACACCCTGGAAATTGTGCGTCCCCACTCCATTACGAACGCAAGTAATAGGAGAAAACCATGATAGCGCAGCGGGTGGCCATCTAGGTACCAGAAAAACCCTCAACAAAGTGGCCAGTCGATACTTTTGGCCCGGTATGGCTACTGACGTTAGCCGCTACGTTCGTAAATGTGAGTCCTGCCAAAGGTACAAAGTCAGCCAACAACTACCAGCAGGTGAAATGCTCACCCGAATTCCGGAAGAACCATGGGCAACTGTGTGCGCAGATTTCGTGGGCCCTCTGCCCCGAACTAAGCATGGGAACACAACCCTGTTGGTGTTTTTTGACCGTTTCTCAAAGTGGTGTGAGCTGGTGCCCCTTCGCAAGGCTACGGCCGAAGGACTGATTAAGGCCTTCAGGGAGCGAATACTGGCTAGATATGGGGTACCAAAAAGAATCATCACCGATAATGGAACCCAATTTACTGCACGAATATTTAGCCGATTCCTGAACGAAATGGGGGTGATGCAACAGTTTACTGCCCCGTACACCCCCCAGGAAAATCCAACAGAAAGGGCCAATCGTACCATTAAAACCATTATTGCACAGTTCTCCGGTAAACACCACAATACCTGGGATGAGTTTTTGCCAGAAATCATGCTAGCTATCAACTCGAGCACGGCCGAATCTACCGGTTACTCACCAGCCTACCTAACTCAAGGACGGGAACCACGCCTCCCAAAAACGTTATATGACGAAGTAACGATGGGGACAGGTGCCCGTAATCCCACACCAAACGAGAGGGCCAACGAACTCCAGGAAGTATTTAAAATTGTGAGGAGGAATTTAGACAAGGCTTCGCAGAAACAGCAGCGCCACTATAATCTAAGACGGCGACGGTGGAAACCACAAATTGGGGAGGAAGTGTTGGCCCGACAACACCCGCTCTCAAAAGCAAGCGAAAATTTTGCGGCCAAACTGGCACCGAAATATGCGGGGCCATATACGGTCACAGGATTTGTGTCGCCGGTTATAGTAAAAATCAGAGTCAACGAAACGAACGACGACCGTACTGCACATCTCAGTGACCTCAAAGAATACCACCACTAACTAGTAAGACCCCACCCATACCAACTAGCCCTAAAGAAATCAATTGGTCCCAAGTCCCCACGGAGCTGAAGACAGAAATCGAGGGCATACTACAGGTCAGGTCTGGCCGCCAACCACAACGGCTGGTGCGGGACATAGAGGGACAGCGTTATCGCATCAACATAGCTCGGAGTGGCAACGTTCGAGTGACCTGGCTGCCGAAGATGAAGAATGTCTAAGCACTGCGTTGTGCGACGAGGGGGAGAAGTGTCACGGCCAAAGTCGGCGCCCTCGTTTTGGCCAACACAAAACAACACTTTATTTGAAATATTATTATTTTATTAATATTTTTTTTATATGATTATTCTTTTTTTTTATTTTTATCAAATAAGTATTGAATTCCTAATTTTATTTACATTAACTCATTTATATAAAATTATAGTGGCACCAAATATATTTAACATTGTAGTACATCTTTTATATATTATTTAAATAACCGAATGATAATGCAGCGTTCTTCCAGTCGAAATTCAAATATAACGGCCCCGCCACCTACATGTCAACTAAAATGCTCATTGGAGTGAAAATACAACCATTAATAAGAGCACAGCTGTTTATTTGTCAACACATGCGTGTGTGAGAGTATGTGTGTGTGCACAAGCAAACACAAGAATAAAGGCAGCAACATTGTAAAGAAATGGATCAGTCGGCTGGCAGAAGACCTGTAGGTAAGAGCTAGTTTGGTGAGGAATTGTATAATTCCCCAAAATAATTCTTATGCTCAGCATCAACTGCCATTAGTTCACTATACACTAAAGGCTGCCTTGGTGAGGAATTGTATAATTCCCTGAGGTGGTTTTTCTTGTTTTTGCTTAACTCGATACACTATAGGCTGCTTTGGTGAGGAATTGTATAATTCCCTGAAGTGGTTTCTAGTTGGTTTTTTCAATTACTTGTTGACTGATTTCGGTGGCTAAGAATTCGTGGCAAGCCGTGGTCAACAGCCTACAGAGGACGTTTGGGTGAGGAATTGTATAATTCCCTTAAACTCCCTCTGGTGCTGGACTACGATCGTGGTGGTCATCCCATAGCGTGTGTCGTGTTTTGGCGAGGAATTGTATAATTCCCCAGAACGTCCACACCTACGGGCGAACTAAGCAATCGTTGGCAGAACGCCGTGTCTCAGAACAAATCAATGTTATTTCTAATTATTTTACTTGATTCAATAAATAAACAAGTTTACGAAAGAAAGCCTTAAATCGTGTTATTTTTCTATTTATGTACCGACCCTGGACGCGACTAAGCTATCCCAGCCACCAGCGGAAAAACGTGTCGTTACAAAATCTGTAGAACTATTAATTTTAACTTGCATTGTATTGTTATTAGCTTCTATTCGAATTTTATTTGTTGGACTGCAGTCTTTATATCGTTTATCTAAGTAATCGACTATATCATTTAATTCATAGGATCCAATTGGTATTTTAATTACATGTTCTCCTATGTGAAACATATTGTTATAGACGTCTACATTCGGTATGCTATTATATGAATGAAAAGCAGTTAAAGCGCACTCATATGCTCTATTTAACTCGATAGGAGGGAAGTAATTTGCAGATAACTCTGATGAGTTAGAGCTCAAAGTAAGTGTTATTGACATTATGACAATCTGATTGCAAATAAATAAAACTTACTGCAATATTGTTTATAAAAACGATTTATTTCTTATTATTAATATATACATATATATATATATATATATATATATATATATATTTTATTATAATATGTACTAAATGCAAGTAATGTTGTTGTTGTTGATGTTGTTTTACTCCAACTACAATATATCATCTTTACTTATCCAAGAATTGTGTTGACTAGAAAACCCCAACCAGTTAACATATACCTCACCTCCTTTAGTTTTAAGAACCTTTTCAACTAGATATGTATTTGGATATCTAGTTTTTGAAATTTCTTCTTCATAGAATCCACCTTTAATAGGATTTCCAAGATAATCTTCTAATATGTATGTTGTAGGATATGTATTTTGAACTTTTTTATTGTGAAAATTTCTGTTGTCCAATTTGGTGTGTAGCCCTTTTCAAAAGTATGCTTATATTTGCTTATGCGTACATGATCTCCAACATTAAATTTTGACATTTTATACATCTTCAAATGACTGTATACTGTCTTTAGCAACTTTTTCTCATTTGTTGCGTTGACTTTAATAGGAGACATTTTAATTGTGCGATGAAATTTTTTATTGTATGCATGAAGTAAATTTTTATATATGTCAATCCACTTATATGAACCATTAAAGCTAAATTCTTTCCACATCATCCCTTTAATGTTCTATTAAATCGTTCTACTATTGATGCTTTCATGCTGCTATATGTTGAGTAGTGATTAAAGTTGTATTTCTGCATTAATTTTCCAATTGAATTGAATTGAATAATTGAAAAATTCTTTACCATCATCCGTTTGCAAGTTTTTTGGAACTCGTCCTAATTGAAAAATATTTTCCATTCCTTTGCTTGTTTCGAGTGCAGTTTTTGTTTTCAGCGGTACTGCCCATGCAAATTTTGAGAATGTGTCAATTACAGTCAACAAAAATCTATAATTTCTATTTTGTGATGAATAAATACCCATTTCAACTAAATCAGCTTGCCAAAGATCATCTAATCCTTTCATCACAACTCTACGGCGTACAAAAATTTTTCGGGCTTGCTTATGGAGTTCGTCAACTAAGTTTCTTTTTGGAGACATTGAGTAGTTTTACTGATTTGTGGGAGAGTGTTGTGATCTACTTGATGCAGTTTCAGCTATTGATACGAACATATAATTTTCTAATCTATAAATTTTCTCATTCAGCACTTCAATTTGTTCTTCAAAAGATAATTTAATTTTTAAAATGTTTTTTTCAATTTTATAATTGTCCTCTATCTGTAATTTTATTTCCCTTTGTAATTCCTCGATTTGTACTTGAATATTTTCTTGAATTAGATTATTGTCTTCCTTGAAGCTATTTAATAATTTGACTTCTAGTTTTTCGATTTGAGTTTGCAGAAACAATTTATTGACAGCATCGTTTTCCTCCAGAGCTTTTGCAACATTTTTGATTCTTTTGTTTTGGACATCAATGTTGTTGTTCGTATCCATAAAGAACCCCAACAGTTTAGATGCATTTTTAATAGAAATTATATCACTAGTATCGTTTAGATAATGTCCAAACTTATCAACAGACATACTTCATACATATGTAAACACTTTATTAGAGTTAATGTATTATATTCGCTTCACGTAATTCTTCAATAATTGATACAATCTCGTTGTTGTGATTAGTATGACCTGCAGCTTGTGATGCAATCAGTAGTCGAAGACGATCTACTAACTCATTGGGATCATCCCAATATACATAGTTCTGTTTTCGAGGGTTAAGGTGTATCATTCCATCACCTTTATAATTAGGAATTGCTGCATTTGCTACTGCACTACTCTTCTGAGTATTTTCTTTAAATATTTTTTGAATTATGTGCTTATATTTATAACCTCTTGTCCCCTTGATCTGACCATCAGGAGTATAGTCTCTCCTGCATGCATTAGTTGTAATTAAAATTTTTTTGTAGATTTCAAGTTCGAATTTGTCATAGTTTTTTGGTTTTTTTATGAAACATTAAAGAAAACAAACCAGGTGTTAGGGCCCATCTTTGACCACCAACTTGAATTTTATCTTCATTTAGCTCAATGTTACTACTACCAAATTTCCATTCTTTATTGTAATCTCTATGTGGACCATAGTAAGTATCTAATTCATTTCTCGCTTCCAAAAGTGATAAGTTTGTATAATTCTCTTCAGAATTGGAAGTCTGTGAGTAAAACTCATCTTCATCCTTTTCACTGTCATCATTAAATAATATGGTGTTGTCAAATATTGTTCCTTCTACAAGTTTCTTTGGTGTACTTGTCTCTACCTTCACTGATGTTTTCAAGGAATTTAAACTCTTGTTATTCTCAAGTTTTGTTTGGAAATTACTTTCTTCTTTCTTGGGAATTCTTCCAATATTTTTAGAACTATTTATAAATTCTTTGAGAGGTTCTGTTATAGGTTTAAATGTATCTCTTAGTTGTTCATGTGTATCTATTTCACCAGATTTTATACTACGGAGCTTTTTCTTCAAGACATTTCTTGTTGTAACCAGCTCTCTTAAAACTTGCTCATTCATGTTTAGCAGCGTCAACTATCAGATCAGTTATCAGGGGTCCGATCAGTTATCAGCTATCAGATCAGTTATAAGATCAGTTTGTCAGATCAGTTATTAGGTATTAAAACAGGTTATCAGACCAGTTAACAGGTATCAGATCACTTATCAGGTACAGGAACAGGTTATTAGATCAGTTATCAGGTATAAGAACAGGTTATCAGATGAGGTATCAGAACAGGTATCTGATCAGTTTATCAGTTAATGTTATGTTAATGTTAGACCGGTATTATTAGGTTGCTGATCAGATTATCAGATCAGGTTTTATGCATCTGACCAATTATAAAAATAGATGTATGAAGTTTAAAGCCAAATTAAGAACTAAGACTACTATGTGAAGTAATTTATATTGTTATGAAATAGTCAAATTGTTTTCTGTAACGACCATTGTTTAGTTCATTATCTTTGCTTATCATCAAAAATCCATATTTATCCTTCCAACACTCTCGACAAATTTCTTGAAACTTCACAAAATTCATATCGCTTGCCACATGATCACTATAAACATGCTTCATATTTTTCTCATCTTGTTTAAACATTATAATTACATTGGCATTGTCTCTTATCAAATGTTTTGGAATTCTGGTATACGTTTGACATAAGTAAAATGAATCAACATTCTTATGTCGTCCCATGCAAAAATATGCACGTATATTATTTTGCTTTTCGCATGCAACATCGTCAAATATCATATTTGAATTGCTTTTAGCCTCATTAGGGGAAATAACGGATTCATTATCTGTAAATGTGTAATATCCCATTCCTTTTATTGGTAAAATTAAATTTCTCAGGTATTCATATTTCGGCTGATATAACGATTTTGAATATAAATAGATCTTTTTAAACTTGAGTCCATTAGAACTTTCTATCAAGCTAATCATAATATTAGTCTTTCCACAATTTGATGGGCCAACTATTAGAGCACGAATAGAATTTGGTAAGAGGGAACTATGCTTTATTTTTGAGCTGACGTTTGATGAAGCATCAATATTACGGATTAAAATATTTTTATCTTGTTTTACTAACTGCATTTTTTTAACTAAATGCAATTCATAAATACTACCTTTTATTATAGAAAATAATATGGTTATACGATATCGGAAATCGTTTAGTCATAGGAAAACTGTCATTGGAGAAGGTTTAGTTAACAATATAGTAAACTCTCTACCTGTTGAACTTCATCTTCCTGGATATCAGTACTGTGGACCTGGAACAAAACTACAAGAACGTTTAGGTAGAGGTGATAAAGAAATTAATTTATTGGATTCTGCTTGCAAAGAGCACGACATTACTTACTATAAAAATAAGGATTTAAGTACTAGACATAAAGCTGATAGAATACTTGAAAACAAAGCTTGGAACCGAGTTTTTTCAAAAGATAGCACTCTCACAGAAAAATCATTTGCATATATGGTTACTAACGCAATGAAACTCAAAACAAAGTTTGGTATGGGTGTGGAGAAAAAGAAAAATGTTAAAAAAAATATTTTAAATGCTAAAAAGCTGTTCAGTACATCAATTAGAGATGCATCAAAAATGTTGAAGAAGAAAAAACAGCTGGATATTAACTCAGCTATTAAAATTGCACGAAAAACTATTAACAGTTCTTTGAAGGGAAAAAAATCACAAATTAAGGCACCACGTATAATACGTGTTCCAAAAATTGGTGGTTTCCTACCATTAATTCCAATTTTAACTGCTCTGGGTGCAATTGGCAGTCTAGCGACTGGAGGTGCTGCTATAGCGAAGACTGTAACTGCAACGAAAAATGCAAAAAGACAACTTGAGGAAGCAGCTAGACATAATAGAGCGATAGAGTCTATAGCAGTAGGTGAAGGTCTTTTCCTCAAACCTTATAAGAAAGGTTATGGTTTGATTTGTAAGGAAAACTCAAAAAACTAATACAAATGCTCCCCACTAGACCATTGACCGATGTTGATCTACAAGTTTTTTCATCAAAAATTCCATATTTTAGAGGATTTTATATGTTGAACACTCTACCAAAACGTGCGAGGAAAAGAGAATGTGGAATAATAAATTTAGATATGTCAACAGGACTCGGCACACAATGGGTAGCATATTTTAAAAACAATAAGGAAATAGAATATTTCGATAGCTTTGGAAACTTACAACCTCCTGCAGAAGTAATCAAATATCTGGGTAAAAATATAAGATACAACTATAATCAATATCAGAAGTTTAATACATTTAACTGTGGTCATTTATGCCTTCAATTTCTTTATGAAATAAATAAAAAGAGTAGAATTTAATATTAAATAATTTATATTAAATTTTGTTTTATTATTGATTGTAAAATGTATATGTATATTACAATAGTTTTACACTATGGCCAAATAGGATATTGGCCATTTGGAATCAAAAACTCCTCCACCTCATCCTTTTCCAAAATTAAATTACGCTCCCCTTGTCTTTGCACACGGAATGTGCCATCTGACAGGTGGTTGAGCTCCTCATCCGATAGGGAGTTGTATCTGTTCGGTAGAAACAAGAAATGATCCTCCATTTCCACCTTCACAGTTGCCCCGTATTTTGTCGTTGTTCTCTGGGCAGTAACAACACGATATTTTTTTGAAATATCTAAGTCCTTGATATGAATCAAGGACTTGTTGTTCAATGAGCAGAACTTTTTAATCAGGTTTTGTGATGAGTCCATTTGAAGTTCTTTTCGCTTTGAGTATTTTACTGAAATTGATATTAAATGCAGATTCGATGAGTCTAAGAAGCCTACTTGAAAATATTTATTGTGAAATAGTGAATATCTCCATATGAGGAAAAGTTGTTGAGAGAAAACGAGAGAGAAAGAAAGACAGGGATAAAGTATGCTAAAAGGGGAAGTAACAATTGATTTGGTTCTATGTACATGCACACTTGTTCTAAACATCAGATCTTTCAAAAATTTGTAAAAACAATTAGTAACAAAGCAACCCTCAAAGAACTGTCATCATCTTCATAAATTAAATAAAAGTATGATTGGGATAAGGTGCAAACTAGATCAGTTTTTGAAAGATTTCAAGTGGTTCCAGCTATATGACCACTCGGAGCTTATAAAATTTTTCATCAATATGCTGGACGAGAATGAGGAAATCGGAGTTACGGATGATGATGACAAAGATGACGGTCATTTCAAATGATGTCCCTGGTATTACCCTGATAGTACCGAAGGTCCGGACACCTGTAGGTGCTCCATCTACTTTTTAAGAAAGTTAGTAATAAATAATTTAATAGATATTTATTATAAAATATTATTAAAATAATGAATAAATATTAAAAAAAGAAATTAAAAATCTTTAAAACATTTACAATTTGAAACGAATAAAATGTTATTGGTGTACAAAAATTTTTGAATATTTAATTTTGCTTTTTGATTAATTTTCACATATTCATGAAATTATTTTATATTAATATAACGGAAAACCCTAACCTTCTCCAATAAAAAGATTCCAACAATCGCGAAACATATGAAAGAATAAATAATAACTAGCAGATATATACATACATATGTTACATATTTATGTATGTATATACATAGCTTCACTTTGCACAGAAAACTAACTGAAAACCATAACCTTCCCCAACAAAAGTGACAAGTAATCGCAAAAGCTATGACGACATTTCTTCAAATCAAAACTATTGAACAAGCCAAACACACTCACACATACATGATCGCACATAAATTGGGCCTGGGAGTACATGTCTTCTATCATAATAAAATATGCTGTGATCCCATATTTCTTATTTTAATTTTTTTACTTTATGCGTTATTCTATAAAAATATGTACATAGAAAAAAATCGCTGAATTTGCTACAAAACATCAAATTCTAACAAGATCCAGCCAAATTAAATTTGCATATCAAAATATACACACGCATGTATGTACATGCGTATTAGAAAAAAAGTATCCGATAAACATACCAGGAACGATAAAAAATAGAGCATAAAACCACATGACGACTAAAAAGTTCCCTTGAATATTATAAAATGGAAAAAAGCAATATCAGCACATTTGAATAAGTATGTACATAAATACATACTTAGGGCCCATCTTTGACCACCAACTTGAATTTTATCTTCATTTAGCTCAATGTTACTACTACCAAACTTCCATTCTTTATTGTAATCTCTATGTGGACCATAGTAAGTATCTAATTCATTTCTCGCTTCCAAAAGTGATAAGTTTGTATAATTCTCTTCAGAATTGGAAGTCTGTGAGTAAAACTCATCTTCATCCTTTTCACTGTCATCATTAAATAATATGGTGTTGTCAAATATTGTTCCTTCTACAAGTTTCTTTGGTGTACTTGTCTCTACCTTCACTGATGTTTTCAAGGAATTTAAACTCTTGTTATTCTCAAGTTTTGTTTGGAAATTACTTTCTTCTTTCTTGGGAATTCTTCCAATATTTTTAGAACTATTTATAAATTCTTTGAGAGGTTCTGTTATAGGTTTAAATGTATCTCTTAGTTGTTCATGTGTATCTATTTCACCAGATTTTATACTACGGAGCTTTTTCTTCAAGACATTTCTTGTTGTAACCAGCTCTCTTAAAACTTTCTCATTCATGTTTAGCAGCGTCAACTATCAGATCAGTTATCAGGGGTCCGATCAGTTATCAGCTATCAGATCAGTTATAAGATCAGTTTGTCAGATCAGTTATTAGGTATTAAAACAGGTTATCAGACCAGTTAACAGGTATCAGATCACTTATCAGGTACAGGAACAGGTTATTAGATCAGTTATCAGGTATAAGAACAGGTTATCAGATGAGGTATCAGAACAGGTATCTGATCAGTTTATCAGTTAATGTTATGTTAATGTTAGACCGGTATTATTAGGTTGCTGATCAGATTATCAGATCAGGTTTTATGCATCTGACCAATTATAAAAATAGATGTATGAAGTTTAAAGCCAAATTAAGAACTAAGACTACTATGTGAAGTAATTTATATTGTTATGAAATAGTCAAATTGTTTTCTGTAACGACCATTGTTTAGTTCATTATCTTTGCTTATCATCAAAAATCCATATTTATCCTTCCAACACTCTCGACAAATTTCTTGAAACTTCGCAAAATTCATATCGCTTGCCACATGATCACTATAAACATGCTTCATATTTTTCTCATCTTGTTTAAACATTATAATTACATTGGCATTGTCTCTTATCAAATGTTTTGGAATTCTGGTATACGTTTGACATAAGTAAAATGAATCAACATTCTTATGTCGTCCCATGCAAAAATATGCACGTATATTATTTTACTTTTCGCATGCAACATCGTCAAATATCATGATTGAATTGCTTTTAGCTTCATTAGGGGAAATAACGGATTCATTATCTGTAAATGTGTAATATCCCATTCCTTTTATTTTTAAAATTAAGTTTCTCAGGTATTCATATTTCGGCGGATATAACGATTTTGAGTATAAATAGATGTTTTTAAAGTTGAGTCCATTAGGACTTTCTATCAAGCTAATCATAATATTAGTCTTTCCACAATTTGATGGACCAACTATTAGAGCACGAATAGAATTTGGTAAGAGGGAACTATGCTTTATTTTTGAGCTGACGTTTGATGAAGCATCAATATTACGGATTAAAATATTTTTATGTTGTTTAACTAACTGCATTTTTGTTACTAAATGCAATTCATAAATACTACCTTTTATTATAGAAAAAAATAAAATAATATGGTTATACGATATCGGAAATCGTTTAGTCATAACAAAACAGTCATTGGAGAAGGTTTAGTTAACAATATAATAAACTCTCTACCTGTTGAACTTCATCTTCCTGGATATCAGTACTGTGGACCTGGAACAAAACTACAAAAACGTTTACGTAGAGGTGATAGAGGAATTAATATATTGGATTTCGCTTGTAAAGAGCACGACATTGCTTATTCTCAAAATAAGGATTTAAGTACTAGACATAAAGCCGATAAAATACTTGAAAACAAAGCTTGGAACCGAGTTCTTTCAAAAGATAGCACTGTCACAGAAAAATTATTTGCATATATGGTTACTAACGCGATGAAAGCTAAAACAAAATTTGGTATGGGTGTGGAGAAAAAGAAAAATAAAAAAAAAAGTTTAAATGCTAAAAAGCTGTTTAGCACATCAATTAGAGCTGCATCTAAAATGTTGCAGAAGAAAAAACCGGTGGATATTAACTCAGCCATTAAAATTGCACGAAAAACTATTAACAGTTCTTTGAAGGGGAAAAAATCACAAATTATAGCACCACGTATAATACGTGTTCCAAAAATTGGTGGTTTTTTGCCATTAACTCCAATTTTACCCGCTCTGGGAGCAATTGGTAGTCTAGCGACTGGAGGTTCTGCTATAGCGAAGACTGTAAATGCAACAAAAAATGCAAAAAGACAACTTGAGAAAGCTACTAGACATAATGGAGCGATAGAATCTATAGCGGTAGGTGAAGGACTTTTCCTCAAACCATATAAGAAAGGTTATGGTTTGATTTGTAAAGAAAATTCAAAAAACTAATACAAATGCTGTCCACTAGACCATTGACCGATGTTGATCTACAAAATTTTTCATCAAAAATTCCATACTTTAGGGGAGTTTATATGTTGAACACTCTACCAAAACGTGCGAGGAAAAAAGAATGTGGAATAATCAATTTAGATGTGGCAACAGGACTCGGTACACATTGGGTAGCATATTTTAAAAACAATAAAGAAATAGAATATTTCGATAGCTTTTGAAACTTACAACCTCCTGCAGAAGTGATCAAATATCTGGGTAAAAATATAAGATACAACTATAATCAATATCAGAAGTTTAATACATTTAATTGTGGTCATTTATGCCTTCAATATCTTTATGAAATAAATAAAAAGACTAGAATTTAAAATTAAATAATGTATATAAAATTTTGTTTTATTAGTTGCAAAATATATATGTATGTATACAATAAATTTACATTACTGCCAAATTGGGTGTTGGTCATTTGAGATCAAAAACTCCTCCACCTCCTCCTTATACAAAATTAAATTTCGTTCCCCTTGTCTTTGTACACAGAATGTACCATCTGAGAGGTGGTTGAGCTCCTCATCCGATAGGGAGTTGTACCTGTTTGGTAAGAACATGAAGTGATCCTCCATTTCTACCTTCACAGTTGCCCCGTATTTCGTCGTTGTCCTCTGGGCAGTAACAATCCGATATTTCTTTGAAATATCTAAGTCCTTGATATGGATCAACGACTTGTTGTTCAATGAACTAAACTTTTTTATTAGATTTTGGGAAGAGTCCGTTTTAAGTTCTTTTGTCTTCGAGTATTTTACTAATATTGATATTAAATGTAGATTCGATGAGTCTAAGAAGTCTACTTGAAAATATTTGTTGTGAAATAGTGAATATGTCTATGCGGAGCGATTAGATGGAGAAAGAGACAGAAAGAGAGAGAGAGAGAAAATAGCAATGGTAATCGAAAATTTATATGTATCATTGTGAAATCAAAATTCGATTATTGTAGATGTTAGTTATCAAAACGAAACTCTCAATAACGGGCCAATTGACATAAAAATTGAATTTGAAACAGCAACAAATATTCCAGGCAAAACATCAGCTTATTGCATTCTTATTCACGATCGTCTAATTGAATACATACCTATAAGAGGACAAGTTCGTAAAATCCTATAAATTAAAAAAGATGAAAAATAATATAGTTTTCATAGACATGCAAGGCTTCAAAAGTAATGCAAACGATTTTATTGCAAAAGAACTCGCAATCGTTTTTAACAATAACCAACACATCAATTTTATCATAAAACCTCCTTTTGACTTTAAATGTTTATCAACAAAAAAGCAAAGAGAAGCAAACTGGTTAACAAAACATTATCATCATCTAAGCTGGAACGATGGGAGTGTTTCATTTAAAAGCATTTGCGAATTTCTGAGAGCTAATGTAGGTGATTCATATATCTATGTTAAAGGCGAGGAATAGAGGCAATTGTTAGAAAAAATGGTGCAAAAAAGTGTTTTTAATATTGAAGATATTGGATGTATCAACTTTAGTCAAATGGGGATGAAGTATCCAGGCCTATTTTATTGCAGCTATCACTTCAATGGTATTTGTGCTTTACGAAATGCAATCTTACTTGAAAAGAAACATCAGGATGAAGACAAATTGGCATGAGTTATTTTTTTTTTAGTATATTACTTCTTTTATTTTAAACATATATATTAATATATGTACATTGATATGTTACAATCTTAAATTTAATTAAAGTATATAAATAAAAATTTTTTAAACAATAATAGTAATTATATTTATGTTACAAATTTATAAACTTATGTATGTTGAATACAAAATAATATTTAAATAAAATATATAAAAATAAATACGCAAAAACGTATACATATCTTAAAAGTGAATGAATGTAATACATAATCATTTGAATCTAATACATAAACATAAAATCAAAAAAAAAAAAAAAAAAAAAAAAAAAAAATATTGGGATTAAATATACATTCACGATTAAATATTGTGTGTAATTTTATTAATTAATTAATTCTTTTGTAATATATGTTATAGATCACTGTATATATATATATATATATATATATATATATATATATATATATATATATATATATATAAATATAAACTTCAATAAATTACTCAACTACCAATAGATTACTCAACTACCATTGAGTCACTAACTCGATCTCTATAATGACCCCAAGCTCTTGTTTTTACTTGATCTTCCAAAATATTTCTTTTATCATCATTGTAGCTAAGGACTACTTTAAATAGCTTTTGTGTGTACAGTTTGTGAGTTTTTGATCTAATTAAATACATTTCATCTGATATCACTTTCTGATCAAATAAACAATTTTTATAATCGTTTACAGTTAACTTTTTGACGGAAGATTTTTTAACTCCTTTAGATTTTTTTACTTCTTCAGAGCTATGAGTTGAAAATGAGTACATTTTGGATCTTAAACCTACAAACTCTGTCATTATATCACCCTTATTCTCATCCTTCATCATTCCTAAAACCTTTTTATTTGCTAGAGGTAAGCTAAACTGATTCTCTTCATAATAATCCGAAGTATCGAAATTGGATTCAATATCATTACGAATATCATCATAAAAATCTTTAGTTTGAATTGTGTAGATGAAAGAATCTGTATCCATATAGTTAAGAGAAATTTTATCTTTAAACTTTTGTTTCATGTAGCCGTAGTGGAAGTCGTACATCTTCCACTTAGATAATTCTAAAACTGCTAGACCTATATATGTGGGCTTATCGTAATATGGTTCCAGTTCTTTTAACTCAACTGCATACATATTATCCCCAAATTTTATTAAACTTAAAAAATTCGGTTTAGAAATCAATGCCCTCAATCCCAAATGATTTCTGTTTGTAGTTTCCCACTCTGTCGCAATATGAATAACTTTTCTTTTATCTACGTTTTCCATTGTCTTCCCATAAACCGCATTATTAAGAAGCTTAAATACGTCCTTCTCAAATGCATTTTTGGCATTCGTACGATATGAAGTATTTAGGTCAATGTATTTTTTAAGCCAAGGAGACTGCTTAAATCTTAATATTCTATGTATTTTACGCAATACAAGCCCGTTTGAAATACATTGAAGTAAGACTTTATGATGAATAACATAATTCTTTTTGAAGGTAAGGTCTGCTATTAGCTTCTTAGTAGTATTATACTGTGATGTTCTTTTGTTTTGGGGACAAAAAGGGAGGCCATTATCATCGTCGTGAAGTGAGTCTGGATACTCAATATCTACTTCCAAATAGTAACCGACTTCTGGTGTATGAGTAACTTCATTGATATTAAAGACTTCAATTTCACTAGAACTTAACCATTCGAATCCTCCATAAGGTAAAGGCTGAGACATTGCCCAACCATATAAATTGTTAGCATCTAAATACATCAAATATTCTGAAGGCTTATTATTATCAAAAACATTCATGTATTTGTTGTTAGATTTTGAATATCTTTTTGAGCACTGCACTAGCCCACCCCTTATACCATTTTGAACAAATGAATGCATTTCACAGTCTCTTATTAGCTCTAAAGTTACTTCTGTAGTCCTTAACATGGCATCCCATGATAGCCCTGGTGCAGTATAATAATGAGCTGGATCGAGATTATAAATACTCTTACATATTTTTCGAAAATTTTCAAAAATATCTGTAAGAAGTAAGACATCAGTTTTGAGGTAAAGCTCAGTATAATCGAGAAGGGTTCTACAATCGAACTCACTCCAGACTTTTTGTGCATGCTCATAGTCATCAACAGAACATTCCTCATTACTTAAAATATTAAAAAAGTTCTCTCTACTTGGAAGTTCAGTTTCATCAAACTTTAAAATAGAGTCCATATAAGAGTATGGATACACTCCTTTTCTTCTTAATAATTTAAATTGGTTGTCATTTGGAAATATTTCACGAACTGTATGCAAATCAGAAACATCAAGATTTTTTGCCAAGGAATCTAGACTTGAGGCCATAAACCTGAAAGAGTCTATAAAGCGTATTTCGAATCCATGATTCTTTTTTAATGAAATATAAACTGAGAGGGAAATATAACGCTCTTTGTTTAGGGGTATAACTTTTATAGTAGCATTTTTTATTGAAGAAAGATGATGAAAAAAGAGATGTAAATCATAAGCAGAAAGATTGTGAAAAAGAACAGGTATAAAGTTAGGTACTCTATAATTTAAATTGCATACATTATGAGCTGCACCACGATAACTACCCGTAAGATGACAGTGATCTATAACCTTATCATTAATCAATTCTTTTTTACAAATATGACACAATTGTGCATTATTATGATCTTGTATATTTTCGGTAGTCATATTAATACATTTATTTTTTGACAAACGTTCATCAAATATGTTTGATGCATCTTCCACTATTTTTTTAACAAATACACTTGCAGCATCTTCCCCAAAGTAATACCTATGCATATTGTACTCTTTCTTAAAGCTACACTTAACATCATAGCTGAAGGCACAAGGAATATGTTTTTGGATGTTTGTAGTATTACTATTTACTTTTTCGTCAACTCTTTCTAAAATTGACTCAAAGTCGGCATATATTACAAACGGAACATCCATCTCTTTTTGAAAGTTTTTGAAGTTCTTGAAGACATCTTCGGGCTTAGGCATTTTGACGACTTTCTTTAAACAAATGTTCTTGTGATGTTTAAACACATATTCATCGTGAGTGTGGTATAAACAGGTGTTACAAAGAAAGATTTTGTTGCTGTGTGATGTAATGCTGGATCGTAAAAGTCTAAAATTTAAAAGTATGGATGGAATTAAAGAAAACTTTATGTACTTTGAAAATAAATTAAAAAAAATAATAATAAATATATATAAATATTTATGATTATTAGAAAAGACTTACTTTGAAATATCTTTGATATACACATAGTGGAAGCTTTCATTTGAATTGAGCAAAAGTAAGTTTATATGATTTTGTTTTTCTCCACTGGTGACATAATATGGACCTATTAGTGATGATTCATTATGTCCAAAAACGTTTACGCTAATATCATTCTGCACTTCAAACTTTTTTAGTTGTTTTAATGGAAGTGGAAAATCTAACCCTTCAAAATTTATTTCTAAGCCCGCTAAAACTTTCACTTCTTATGTTTTCAATGTTATAGGAGTAGTGAAGTTTTCTTTGTGCCACACTTAGCATATCATCTTGATATAAAGCAGCAACTAAGCACCATTTGAAGCAATAAATATCATCATTCTCGATATTGATGCATGCACCTTTATTAGCTATAGCTTTTGGCAAGGGTATGAAATATGACCCTCTTATAATCGATGACTTTTTAATATTTATTTCAAGATATTTTATACAGATTAATGTCCATCCACTGTCTCTCTCTTGAAATTCATCCATTTTTATTGTAATTTCATTCATATGCTTCCTATATAATTCTTCAACATCATCTGAAATGGTGACTAATGTCATTTTTGATATGTGCACCAGTGGAGAAACAATCATATCATCATTCACCAGTTTCATGTATTCGCATGTTAACTCAAAATTAAATTTAAATGTAACATGCTTCCTGCTACATTCATTTAGTTTTTTAGTCACACTATTTCTTGCATTTGAGAAAAATTCTTCTGGAAACAATATTCCTTCATTTTTATTTATGAAGGAATATACTTCAATCCTCCCATTGAAGTCGCTCCTTATCTTTGTCAGATCATGGCTAACATTTATTTGTTCAGAATTTCTCTTATGCCGTGTGGTTCTAATATGAGCAGCCCATAATGAAAGAACTATCACATCATTGCAAGCTTTGCAATGTCTGCATAAAATATTCCTAGTATTCTCCATCCTGACAGAAGAATGCGTTTTTGTATGATCCTTCAGCTTACCATGCGACATGAATAGTTTTTTGCAAACACTGCAATGCAGCTTCATATGCACCTTCAACATTTTCAAACTGCTAAGAGTCATCGAGCAAACTGAGGAAATTTTGGAATTCATTTCTCTTTAATTATTGTTGCTATTATTTTTTAACACAATTTCAATAATAATAGTTTTACACTGCTTTTATCACTTTTTTATTTTAATTCACTATAAAAATTTTACTTATTAATGGACACCGCTTTAAATTGATTGTACATAACAGGAGTACTACAGCACACTAATCAGAGTTGAAATATTACTTTTCATTAAGTGCGATCAGAACTGTTCACTGCGAAGTAATAGGATAAAAATTAGAAAAAGAAAAAAATATGAAATTTTTATAAAACCATATAAAAACTAAATTTATTAGAAAGCAATAGGAAGCAACGTTCTACAGACTTCCCCACCCCTTCTAGCAGGGATATAGTTTCATGTTGCACAGCAAACGGGAAACCATAACCTTCCCCAATAAAAAGATTCCAACAATCGCGAAACATATGAAAGAATAAATAATAACTAGCAGATATATACATACATATGTTACACATTTATGTATGTATATACATAGCTTCACTTTGCACAGAAAACTAACTGAAAACCATAACCTTCCCCAACAAAAGTGACAAGTAATCGCAAAAGCTATGACGACACTTCTTTAAATCAAAACTATTGAACAAGCCAAACACACTCACACATACATGATCGCACATAAATTGGGCCTGGGAGTACATGTCTTCTATCATAATAAAATATGCTGTGATCCCATATTTCTTATTTTCATTTTTTTACTTTATGCGTTATTCTATAAAAATATGTACATAGAAAAAAATCGCTGAATTTGCTACAAAACATCAAATTCTAACAAGATCCAGCCAAATTAAATTTGCATATCAAAATATACACACGCATGTATGTACATGCGTATTAGAAAAAAAGTATCCGATAAACATACCAGGAACGATAAAAAATAGAGCATAAAACCACATGACGACTAAAAAGTTCCCTTGAATATTATAAAATGGGAAAAAAGCAATATCAGCACATTTGAATAAGTATGTACATAAATATGTATGTTCGTATATGCATAAAATCAAAAATTGTCAAGTACGCATATAAATGTATATATGTACATATGAATGTATCTATGTACTCGTAAACCAAGCGCTTCCATTCAGAGTAAGTAAAAGAAGAAAAAGATATAACAACAGCAGAAGCAATCAACATCAGCATACAAATTTGAGCTAGGAGAACAGCTATTCCAGCACGTTAAACCATTCCTATGATCCCCAAAAATTATTGAACTACACACAAGCATCTACATTTGCTTACATACATACATACACGTATACAATTACCGCACAAGCAATTCAACTAGATCAAACGCTAAAAAGGGACCACACACGCACAAAATATAAAAAGTAAAGAACAAATAATAGAAGTCCCAGTTCACACCATACATGTACTTTCAATATGTTTAGCATACTAAGTTGAGAACAAGAACAAGTTCAAATAAGAAAAAGTGATAAGCTTAGCAATAAGGCTAACGTAGTGTGAACGGGGACTAAGTATGTAATTCAAGGAATATAGCAGCATTTAAATTTTTTACTGGGGGAGCATCTATTCTAGCACGAGAAAAAATTAATCCAGACATAGAATATTAAAAATAACAAATACATATGAACACATACAACTAAGCGCTATCAATTATGAATAAGTTCCCGCAAAATCCATCTCTTTCTAACACTATATCTATACCTCTTTGATACGGGCATACATCCATACATAGATCCAACTCTAAAATTGTACACACCCACTACATAATTTTTTGTAGTAGGAGAGCGAGCATGCATCCCAACTGAAGAACCAACCCCTCTGATACCAGCACACACATCCATACATACATACATATATCCAACAATACATTTTTAGTAAGTGAGTATGTATATCTATAGAAAACAAATTTCTATGATTACAATATTATTGATAAGCATCCCATTGCGAACCTCCAAGTCCCTAATGAATTCATATATATTGAACTGGAGAACCAAATTTCTATGATGACTATATTATTATTAATACCAAATAACGAACCTACAAATCCCTTATTGATGGGATATCAGAAATTATAAGGCAACACCTCCATCTCTCTCCCTCTAATACAACAAAATATTAAAGTCAACGCCCACTCTCTCTCAATTACACACACACACATACCCATTTCTGACGTCACAAACCATGACCTTACACAACAGTCAAGACAGAAAGAGTTAGATATAGTGTTAGAAAGAGACGGAAATTTGCATCCACCATTACCTATCTACTTAAAATATTTTGTAGAATACATTTATATTTTGCAACGTAATCATTTTCTTTGTCTGCGATTATTTTAAAGCAGCAAAGTTTCAATTAAGTACAATCATCAGCAGAGAAACAAAAATAAAATAAAAATTTGCAAGTAAGCAATAAAGTTAACTCTCCTCCTCCCCACTTCCTTCTCTTTCATTTATGTAGTTTGTATTTGAAATAAGAAAAGACTTGTACATTCTTTTATTTTGTTTTCATTTATTGTTTAAAATTTTTTTTAATTATATAATAATACATACATATGTAAATTCATATTTTAAGAAGCAAAAAAGTTCATTTAAAGCAAGACATTTCTTTTGTTAGTAAAATAGCATTTTTTAATGCGCAAACACCAAAATTATGATAACTACAATAAAGATATTCTGGATACTTGATTTCCATTTGTTTAAAGTTGATGCAGCCTATATCCTCAACGTTAGAAATTTTTCGGTGTAACATTTTTTCCAACCATCGTCTTTTTTCTTCACCTTTTACATAAATTTTTGAAAATCTTGCGTTGGCTTTTAAAAAATTGCAAACGCTTTGAAATGAAACTGATCCAGCAGTCCAGTTTAGGTGATGATAGTTTTTTGTTAGCCACTTTGCTTCTCTTTGCTGTTTTATTGATAACCATTTAAAATCAAATGGGGATTTTATAATGAAATGGTTATATTCATAATTGTTGAAAACAATCGCTACTTCTTTTGCGATGAAATCATTTGAATTACTCTTGAAACCTTGTACGTCTATAAAAATTATGTTGTTATCCATATTACTCAATTTATAAGACTTTTTGAACTTGTCCTTTGATAGGTATATATTCTATTATACGATCATGAATAAGAATGCAGTAAGCTGTTGTCTTTGCTGCAATATTAGTTGCTGTTTCAAATTCTATTTTTATATCAATCGGTCCATTATTGAGTGATTCATTCTGATGACTGACATCTACTACAATAATAGGAGCTTTTGTCTTAAACTCTGGTGCAGTTAGAAGCGGTTGAGATTCTTTCATATAATAACTTTGTTGAAATCTTATATACATATCATATAGAATTGCATATCGTTCATTTTTAAACTTTATGTTAAGATCATCATATGAGACGGAATTTAAATGTACTTTTAAATTAGTCAAATCACAATGAACAAACTTATTTTCTTGTTGAAAAGCAATCAATACAAAACGTGGGCGTTCTCTATTTGCAGCCAGTTTAACATTCCAAATATGGCTAGTTCCTATGTTTAATTGTGGATTAATATGACAATCCCAACTGCGAAATGCCATAGGTATAGAAGCACCATTATTAATCATTTTTATCATATTCAATTTGCTAAAGTCCGATAATTGTACTTGTGGGATTCTCCATGAGATGAGTGAAATTGTAAGTTTAGCTTTTTCAGTAGAAACACTCGAGCGCACAAGATTTTCATCGTTCTTATTGCGCAAGAGTATCAATTCATGTTTTCCATTTAGTATAACTTTGTTGTAGTCTTCAGCGAATCCTAGAAGCATTTTTAGAGGTACATAGAAATTAAAAAATCCATTTACAAGAGTGACATCGTCAATTTTGTTCTATCCAGCATTTTGCATCACGTTGCTTTCAGTTGGTGACATAGAAACCAAATTTTTTATGGTGCTTGTGGCTCCCAAATATCTTGTATGATCAATTTCAATTCCATTGAGCTCATAGCGAATTTCATCAAACAGATATGCCACAAAGTTGTTTTTTAGTATAAAGTTCTCTGAAGATGACGAAGATTTGGTCTTGTTATCATCGGCAACAAACCCCTCCACATAAATGTAGCTCTCACTGGGTAGCACGTACAAATCTTGATTTTGTATTGAAATTCTAATTTCATCATTATTGTTGTAAGACAGTATGATAGATAGTGTTGTATGATAGTCCTTTTTGATTATATTTTCATCAGACAAAGGTTTATCTAAGACATCTATTATTGAACTCATTTTGTCTTTAATTTCAAATTCAATGACTTCAGAAAATTTTTATTTGATGTTGTTAGAGATTTTTGTTGAGCTGTTCGCTTTAATGTTGTTGTTGTTTTTGCTGCTATATTTTTCAATGTATTTGTGTTGTATATTAGCATTATTTAGTTGGCCTTAAATGTATTCGTATTGTAATTTCCTCTCCTCGGAAATTAATTAAATCACCGTGTTGATCAAGTACGCGTAGAGCTAGTGAACTTATCTCTCTGGTGTTCACAGGTAAATAGATGAGATTTCTTGGAACCTCATCTATTTTATAGCCTGGGGGTACATTTATCGGAAATTCATGAAGTGTATGCGATTTGGAGTTATTCATATATGTGTTAATAGCGATACTACTTTCAATTCGCAAGAGATTCACTTTAAAAATATTAACTGGAAGATCTGAGTAATAATATTTGTTTGGTGTTTTTTTCCTATTGGTGTTTTTTTCCTATTGAATCCTAAAAGTTTTCCAATTGTGTTGTCCTTATTAAAATATACAGGATCCTTGGAACTATTAACTTTAACTTGCATTGTGATGTTATTGGCTTCAATAAAAATCTTATTACTGGGCAAAGTCGTTTGTATTGCTCTTCTATAAAATCAACTATATCATTTAATTCGTAAGATCCAATTGGTATTTCAATTTTATGTTCTCCTATATGAAACATATTGTTGTAAGTGTCTACATTTGGAATAGTGTTGTATGAATGAAAATCAGTTAGAGCACACTCATATGCACCATGTAATTCAATAGGAGGAAAGTAACTAGCAGATAATTCTGATGAGTTAGAGCTCAGAGTAAGTGTTATTGACATTATAACAGACTGATTACAATTAAATAAAGTTTAGTACACAGTATGGTTTATAAGCATAATTTACATATTTATTGCATTTTCTTATTTTAAAATTAACATTAGTTTCTTAATATTAATGCTATTATTGTTCTTGATATGATGCTGTTGGTGATTTAGTTTTTCTTCCAACTATAATATTTCATCTTTACTTATCCAAGAATTGTGTTGATCTGAAAATCCTAGCCATTTAACATATACTTCCTTCGTTTTAGTTTTGAGAACCTTTTCAACTAGATATGTATTTGGAAATCTAGTTTTTGAAAGTTCATCAGTATAGAATCCACCTTTAATAGGATTACCAAGATAATCTTCTAATATGTATGTTGCAGGATTTGTATTTTGAACTTTGGTAATTGTGAATATTTCTGTGGTCCAATTTGGAGTATAACCTTTTTCAAAGATATGCTTATATTTGTTTATGCGAACATGATATCCTACATTAAATTTCGACATTTTATACATCTTCAAATGACTGTATACTGTATTAAGCAGCTTTTGCTCATTTGTTGAGTTGACTTTAATAGGAGACATTTTAATTGTACGATGAAATTTTTTATTGTATGCATTAACTAAATCTTTGTGTATATCAATCCACTTATATGAACCATTATAGCTAAATTCTTTCCACATCATTCCTTTCAATGTTCTATTAAATCGTTCTACAATTGATGCTTTCATACTGCTATATGTTGAGTAGTGATTAATGTTGTATTTATGCATTAATTTTTCAAAATTTTTGTTGAAAAATTCTTTACCATCATCTGCTTGTAAGTTTTTTGGTACTCGCCCCAATTCAAAAATATCTGCCATTGCCTTGGTTGTTTGTTTTTAGCGGTACTGCCCATGCAAATTTTGAAAATGTGTCGATTACAGTCAACAAAAATCGATAATTTTTATTTTCTTTAGAATAGTTCCCCATTTCAACTAAATCTTTCAACTAAATCAGCTTGCCAAAGATCATCAATTCCTTTCAATTCAACTCTGCGACGCACAAAATGTTTTCGTGCTTGCTTATGGAGTTCGTTTACTAAATTTCTTTTTGAAGACATTGTTTTTACAGATTTTTTGGAGAGTATTGTGATCTACTTGAAGGACTTTCAGCTATTGATACGAACATGTAATTTTCCAATCTATAAATTTTCTCATTAAGCTGCTCAATTTGTTCTTCAAAGGATGTGTTCATTTTTTGGATATCTTTTTCTATTTTATAATTTTCTTCTATATATAATTCTATTTCACGTTGTAGTTCTTTGATTAGCATTTGAAGATCTTCTTGAATTACAGTATTGTCTGCCTTAAAGTATGTTAATAATTTCTCTTCTAGTTTTTCGATTTGAGTTTGCAGAAACAATTTATTGATAACATCGTTTTCCTCCAGAGCTTTTGCAACAATTTTGATCCTTTTGTTTTGGACATCAATGTTGTTGTTCGTATCCATAAATAACCCCAACAGTTTAGGTGCATTTTTCAAAGAAATTATGTTGCTAGTATCGTTTAAGTAGTGTCCAGATTTATCAACAGACATGCTTTATATACTTTATTAAAGTTAATGTATTATATTCGCTTCACGTAGCTCTTCAATAATTGATACAATCTCGTTATTGTGATTAGTATGACCTGCACCTTGTGATGCAAGCAGTAGTCGAAGTCGATCTACTATCTCATTTGGATCATCCCAGTATATATAGTTGGGCTTATGAATATTAAATTCCATCATTCCATCACCTAAATAGCTACCTTTTGGCTTAGATCCTGTTGATTGGGGTAAATTCTTCTGGTTTTTCTCGTCAATAAATTTCTTAATAATATGTTTATATTTATATCATCAGTACCCTTTATTTTACCATCAGGTGTATAGTCTCTTCTATATGCATTAGTAGTAATTAAAATCTTTTTATAGATTTCGAGTTCAAATTTATCATAAGTTTTTGGTATTTTATGAAACATTATAGAAAATAGCCCTGGTGTTAGGGCCCATATTTGACCACCAACTTATATTTTATCTTCATTAAGTTTGAGCGTACTATCACCAAATTTCCATTCATTATTGAAATCTTTATGTGGAACACAGTTTGTATCTAATTCATTTCTTCCTTCTAAGACTGATAAGTCAGTATAAGTATCTTCTGTATTGGAAGTCTGTGAGTAAAAATCATCATCATCATCATCGTCATCATCATTTACGGTATTAGCATCATTTAATGAGATGGTATTATCAAATATTGTTCCTTCTGCTAGTTTCTTTGGTGTACTTGACTCTATCTTGACTGATGTTTTTTCAGGTTTAAGAGGTGTATTATTTTTAACTTTTGCCTTCGTTTTACTTTCTTCTTTCATGGGAATTCTTTTAATTTTTTTAGAACTATTTATGAGTTCTTTGAGTGGTTCTGTTATAGGTTTAAATGTATCTCTTAGTTGTTCACGTGTATCTATTTCACAAGTTTTTATACTACGAAGCTTTTTCTTTAAGACATTTCTTGTCAACACCAATTGTTTTAAAATTTTCTCATCCATGCTTAATAATAGTAAATAACAGGTATCAGCTATTAGATCAGGTATCAGCCTTTCAGGACCTGGTGTGGTTATCAGATCAGCTTTTCAGGAGCTGGTCTGGTTTTCAGATCAGTTTTTCAGGACCTGGTCTGGTTTTCAGATCAGCTTTTTAGGACCTGGTCTGGTTTTCAGATCAGCTTTTCAGGACCTGGTCTGGTTTTCAGATCAGCTTTTTAGGACCTGGTCTGGTTTTCAGATCAGCTTTTCAGGACCTGGTCTGGTTTTCAGATTAGTTTATCAGGTAGCAGCTCAGCTTATAGCAAATAGATGTATGAAGTTTAAAGTTAGATTAATAACTAAAGTGAATGTTTATCAAGAGTAGTTTATGTAGTTATGAAATAGTCAAATTGCTTTCTGTAGCGAACATTGTTTAATTCATTATCTTTGCTTATCACCAAAAATCCATATTTATCCTTCCAACACTCTCGACAAATTTCTTGGAACTTTTCATAACTCATATCGCTGCCAACATGATCCCTATAAACATGCTTCATATTTGTCTCATCTTGCTTAAACATTATAATAACATTTGCATTGTCTCTTATTAAGTGCTTGGTAATTCTAGTATAAGTTTGACACAAGTAGAATGAATCAACATCCCTATGTCGCCCCATACAAAAATATGTACGTATATTATTCTGCTTTTCACATGCAACATCATCAAATATCATAATTGAATTAGTTTTAGCTTCGTCAGGTGGAATAACTGATTCATTATCTGTAAATGTATAATATCCCATTCCTTTAATTGGTGAAATTAGTTTCTTCAGATATTCATATTTGGGCTGATATAAAGGTTTTGAGTATAAATAGATGTTTTGAAACTTGAGTCCATTAGGACTTTCTAGTAAGCCAATCATAACATTAGTCTTTCCACAATTTGATGGTCCCACTATTAGAGCACGAATAGAATTTGGTAAGAGGGGGCTATGCTTTATTTTTGAAGTAATGTTCGATGATTCATCAATATTACGAACTAAAATATTTTTATGTTGTTTCACTAACTGCATTTTTGTAACTAAATGCATTTCATAATTGTTACCTCTTATTATAGAAAAAATTATATAATATGGTTATACGATATCAGAAAACGTTTAGTCATAAAAACACCTTCGTTGGAGGAGGTATAGTAGATAAAATAATAAACGCTCTACCTGTGGAGCTTCATCTTCCTGGATATCAGTACTGTGGACCTGGAACAAAACTACAAAAATGTTTAAATCGAGGTGACAAAGGAATTAATTTATTGGACTCTGCTTGTAAAAATCACGATATCGCGTATTTAAAAAATAAGGATTTAAGTACTAGACATAAAGCTGATAAAATACTAAAAAATTCAGCTTGGAATCGAGTTTTATCAAAAGATCGAGGTGACAAAGGAATTAATTTATTGGACTCTGCTTGTAAAAATCACGATATCGCGTATTTAAAAAATAAGGATTTAAGTACTAGACATAAAGCTGATAAAATACTAAAAAATTCAGCTTGGAATCGAGTTTTATCAAAAGATAGTCTTGCTGAAAAATCATTTGCATATACGGTTACTAACGCAATGAAAGCCAAAACAAAATTTGGTATGGGTGTGGAGAAAAAGAAAAATGTTGGAAAGAACAAGCTAAATGATAAAAAACTGTTTAGAACATCAATTAGAGCTGCAACAAAAATACTAAATAAGGAAAAGCCATTAGATATTAACTCAGCTATTAAAATTGCACGAAAAACTATCAACAAATCATTAAAAGGAAGAAAATCTCAAATTATAGTACCACGTGTAATACGTGTCTCAAAAATTGGTGGATTTTTGCCTCTAATACCGATTTTAACTGCTCTGGGTGCAATTGGTAGTCTAACAACTGGAGGTGCTGCCATAGCTAAAGCTGTAAATGCAACAAAGAATGCCAAGAATCAACTTGATGAAGGAACTAGACATAATAGAACGATGGAATCTATAGCAGTTGGCAAAGGACTTTACTTAAAACCATATAAAAAAGGTTATGGCTTAGTTCACAAAGAAGAATCAAAAAACTCTTAGAGATGCTGCCCAACAGACCACTATCTGATGTGGACCTAAACCGTTTCTCTATAAATATTCCATATTTTTGAGGAGTTTTCATGTTGAATACTCTACCAAAACGAGCAAAGAAAATTTAATGTGGAATTATCAACTTAGATGTATCAACAGGACCTGGTACACATTGGGTAGCATATTATAAAAACAACAATGAAAAAAAATATTTCGATAGCATTGGAAACTTACAACCCCCTTCAAAAGTAGTCAAATATCTTGGTACAAATGTAAAATACAACTATAACCAACATCAGAATTTTAATACATTTACCTGTGGTCACTTATGTCTTAAATTTCTTTATGAAATAACTGAAAATATTAAATAAAAACACAAACATTTATATCTTACAAAACTCTTTAATGTCTTTTTATTTATAATTTAAAATACATAGCTAATATATTTTGTTGCCAAATAGGAAATTGGGAATTTTGAATTAGAAATTCACTCAGCTCACTCTCAACGATTAGATTTTCTTCACTTTCTCTGCTTAAGCAATAAGATCCACTGGATAGATCTTTAATATCATCATCTGTTAAAATATTATACCGTTTAGGCAGGAACATTATGTGTTTATTCATTTCCACTTTTAGTGTTGGTCCATATTTAGTTGTTACACGTAACACATTTCTAATAGTATATTTCGTTGATGATTCAAGCTCTTTATGTGTATTAAAGTTTTGCTGTTTAGATCATTAAATTTTGCAATTAGATTTGTTGTGGAGTCCATTTTTTTACTTAGTTCTTCTCACCTTGAATGTTTAACTGGAAATGATCTTAAAAGAAGCGATGATGACTTCAAGAAGACTATTCAAAAATAATTATGGTGAAATAGTGAATAAGTGGTGGATAGTGATAGACAGAAAGAGATAGTTATAGAGAAAAAAGGGATAGAGAGAAATAGAGTGCCAAAAAGAATAATGGAGTAGAGATGATGGTGTAGATTTTTTAAAGATTAGGAGATACTACTTTAAAAATTTAGTGAGAAAATTAGTCTTTAAGGAACCTTCCAACATTCATCATCATTAATTTATCAGCAAATAAAATGAGCCAAATGAGACGTACTCTAAACCAATTTATAAGAGATTTTGAAAGCTTCTGGTTTTCTGATCATTGGGAGATGATAAAATTTTTCCAAAATATGCTGGATGAGAACGAAGAATATGGAGTTATGGAAGATGAAGACAACACAGAAGGGCACTTCAAAAGCTATCCTTGGTATGATCCTGAGTGTGAGGAAGGACCCGATACTTGTAGATGTACAATATATTTTTTACGAAAAAGTATATTAGAACATCTAATAATTGGATACTACGAAATGTTTCCATCATTAATAAAATAAATAAAAATTAAATTAAATTGTATTATTAAAAGAAACAAAAGAAATAAATATAAAATAAAATTGTATTATTAAAATATTCCTCGTTTTGTATTATTTTTTCTAAAGGAAAATTAGGAATCATCTGTTTGTAAGTTTTTTGGTATTCATCTTAATTGAAAAATATTTTCCATTGTCTTGGTTGTTTCTCTTTATGAAATTTAATGGAATTTAATAATATTGTGAAATTCAATTTCTCTTGTACAGAACTTCTCAAAGAAAACAAGACTATGCATGCTTAAATGATATGAAAACAAGACTGTACATGTTTAAGCGATATGAAAACAAGAATTTGCAAATAAGCAAAAACAAAAAATTTTTTGATCCAACGAAGTAAAACCATTAAAGAAATGAAAACCATTCACATATTTAATTCTTTTTGCAATATTTTATTTCAAATTTTTTCTTAAAAATTTATTTACATATGTACAATCATTTTTCTTGATAAATAAATAAATAGGATTTTATAATTATAATTATATAATTTTAACAACAATAAATAGGATTTCATATACATCAATTTTTCTTTTAATAAATAGGATTTTATTTACAATAATTTTTCTTAATAACAAAGATTTTATATACAATTTAAAAATTAACTTATTAACTAAAAATTAATTAATTTTAACCATTTTCTTGCATTCTAGCAATCTCATCTAGCAACATGTCAAGTTCGTATTCAGGGTTAGTTTCCTTAATACGAAAATGATACCATGCATATGTGTTAATGTTATTTGACCTAATTTTTCTCTTATCGTCTCCATAACTTAATAATACCTTATTTAATTCACTAGTATATATTTGATGTAGCTTAGATTTAAATGTTAACATATTATCATATACATTGGTCTTATTGAATAAACAATTTTTATAAGTAGCTAAACTATATTTATCTAATATGGCTCTCTTTACCCCCTTCGAATTCTTTACATCATTTTGATCTTGAACACTAAATGAATACATTTTAGATCGCAACCCGACAAACTCTTTCATTATTTTTCCACAATTTTCGTATTTCATCATACCCAGCACCTTTTTATTAACTAGTGGAAAATTATAAATGTTGTCTGTAGGATAGTCCGATGTATCAAATTGTTCTTGTATGTCATTTTTTATGTCAGCATAAAAATCGTCCGTCTTTATTGAATATATAAAAGAGTCCGTGTCCATATAGTTTAAGGAGAGTTTTGTCTTAAACTTAGGTGGCATGTACCCGTAATGGAAATTATACATTTTCCATTTGGACAGCTTGAGTACACAAAATCCTAAGTAAATTGGTTTATTGTAGCAGGTTTTGACTCTTGTCATTTCAATTGCTACCAGGTCCTCTGAAAATATAGATAAACTATGAAAATTTGGTTTTGATATCCAATCTTGGGCACCCAAATGATTACAGTTCATTCTCTCCCAACTATTGACAATTTTAACATCTCTCCTCTTGTCCACATTTTCCATGGTTTTACCATAAACAGCATTATTGAGTAGTTTGAAAAAATTTTTTTCAAAAGCATTTTTAGCAGTGGCTCTATGTCTGGTATTTAAGTCAATGTAGCCTTTTAACCATGGAGATTGTTTAAATGCTAGAATACGATGAGTTTTCTTTAAAACTAATCCATATTCTAAGCACTGTTTTAGAACTCTAAAGTGTATCAACTTGTTGTACTTCGCTTGCATAGGTTTCTTATTTTCAGCGCAAAAAGGAAGATCATTATGCAAGTCGTGTAAATGAGAGGGGTAATCCAACGTGACCTCATATACATAACCGTCTGTTCCATTATCAGCTATGCTGTTTGGATCCAGATTCAGCTCGTCTTGCGATAACCATCTGAATCCACCATGAGGAAGATATTCCGACATTGCCCAACCGTAAAGGTTATTTGCGTCTAAGTAGACAAGAAGTTCTGATGGTTTTGATGCATCGAAATCTTCCAAATATTTGTTATTCGCTTTCGAATATCTTTGGCTACACTGTACGATCCCCCACGTATACCTTTTTTCATAAAATTATACATGTCTATGTCTGTCAATAATTATAATTCAATTTTTGTATATTTGAGCATTGCATCCCAGGAAAGGCCAGGTGCTGTATAATATTGGCATGGATCGAGCTCATAAATACCCTTACAAACTTTTCTAAAGTTCTCAAAAATATCTGTCAGTAAGAGGACATCTGTTTTTAAGTAAAGTTCCATGTAGTCTTTCATAGTTTTGCAACCAAAAGTATTCCATACCTCTACAGCATGTGAGTATTCCTCTAAAGAACACTCTTTATTGTTCAACTTATTAAAGAAAACACTGCGTTAAGAGAGCTGACACTCATCTAATTTTTGAAATGAATTTAGGTACTCATAAGGGAAAATACCTTTTTTCTTAATAAGCTGAAACTCGTTTTCTGACTGAAATAAGGACCTTATAGTGCTGAAATTATTATCCGACAAATTGCAGGCTAATGATTCCAAACTCTCAGCCATAAAACGTATTGTATCAAGAAATCTTATTTCAAGCTTATGATCATCACTCATTTCTGAAAATTGGGAGAGGGATATATAAAGCTCCTTATTGAGAGGGAGTACTTTCAGCTGCATTGAAATTTCACCTAGTTCTTTAATAAAAAGATGTGAGTCATAGTTTGAATAATTATGAAAGTAAACTGGTATAAACTTGGGAATTTGGTAATTTAAATTACACTTATTGTGGGCTGCACCTCTATATTTACCACTAATGTAGCAATGATCTCTAACGCGATATTTGCCTAAAAATTTTTGACAAATATGACAATTTACCGCACTATAAAAACTATAAACATCAGAAGGGGATAAAGTATCCATTTGCCTAATATTAACTAAATAATTATTGTAAATATCCTCACAATATTTTACTAAATATGATACAAATTTTTTTGAGGCATCTTTCCCAGTATAAACCCTTAACTTATCTAACTTACTGTTATGGAGACACTTAATATAGTAACTAAATGCACAAGGAGTGTGCTTTTTAATTAAACTAGTTTTATTACTTACGTTATCACTTATATCTTCCAGGATGCATTCGAAGTCAGCGTAAACCACAAAGGAGACATCCATTTTCCTTTGATGTCCGTTAAAGCTAAGAATTGCATCCGGACCTGATGGCATACTTGTCACGATTTTACCGCATTCAGTCTTATGATGACTTATTCCACTCTTGCTATGAGTGTACTGCAGACAAGTGTTGCAGAAATGTAGCTTATCATGGTGGTGAGTTATCTGACTTCGTAAAAGTCTGTGAATGATAAAAAAAATAGATAAAAATTTATTAGTAAAATGTATCTATTATAAAATATATAAAACAAGTATATGTATCATTAAATTAAAGTGTAGTATAATTTTTTAACTTACCTTGATATGTCCTTTATCAAAATATAGTGATGAACTTCACCATTCTCCAAAAGAAGCAAGTTTACATGAGTAATTTTCTCGTCCTTAGTCACATAATAAGGACCAATGATTTGATTTGCCCCCTCATCATACCCAAATACGTTAACGCTTATTGTAGGATTGTTCACCGCAAACACGTTAATTTTTTTTAGAGCTAATGGAAAGCTTAAATTTTTGAAATTTAGCACTTCACCATTTCGGGTAAAAATAATGTCTGCAGAAATGTCCTGAATATCATAAGAAGTGCAACGTTTTGGGGTATCGTATGTTGTGGTATCCATGGCAGCAATCAAACACCACTTGAAGCAGTATTCATCATCATTTTCAATATTGATGCAAGCTTTTTTTCTTACTAGTTTTTGAGGTGTGGATATCCAACTTGATCCTTTGACGAGCGACGATTTGCTTATGTTGATTTCTGCTCGGACTATGCGTGATAAAGTCCAACCAGAATCGCGATCTTCAAATTCGGACATTTTGGTTGAAATCTCCTCAATCTGTCTGGAAAAGCCATTAGATATTAACTCAGCTATTAAAATTGCACGAAAAACTATCAACAAATCATTAAAAGGAAGAAAATCTCAAATTATAGTACCACGTGTAATACGTGTCCCAAAAATTGGTGGATTTTTGCCTCTAATACCGATTTTAACTGCTCTGGGTGCAATTGGTAGTCTAACAACTGGAGGTGCTGCCATAGCTAAAGCTGTAAATGCAGCAAAGAATGCCAACAATCAACTTGATGAAGGAACTAGACATAATAGAACGATGGAATCTATAGCAGTTGGCAAAGGACTTTACTTAAAACCATATAAAAAAGGTTATGGCTTAGTTCACAAAGAAGAATCAAAAAACTCTTAGAGATGCTGCCCAACAGACCACTATCTGATGTGGACCTAAACCGTTTCTCTATAAATATTCCATATTTTTGAGGAGTTTTCATGTTGAATACTCTACCAAAACGAGCAAAGAAAATTTAATGTGGAATTATCAACTTAGATGTATCAACAGGACCTGGTACACATTGGGTAGCATATTATAAAAACAACAATGAAAAAAAATATTTCGATAGCTTTGGAAACTTACAACCCCCTTCAAAAGTAGTCAAATATCTTGGTACAAATGTAAAATACAACTATAACCAACATCAGAATTTTAATACATTTACCTGTGGTCACTTATGTCTTAAATTTCTTTATGAAATAACTGAAAATATTAAATAAAAACACAAACATTTATATCTTACAAAACTCCTTAATGTCTTTTTATTTATAATTTAAAATACATAGCTAATATATTTTGTTGCCAAATAGGAAATTGGGAATTTTGAATTAGAAATTCACTCAGCTCACTCTCAACGATTAGATTTTCTTCACTTTCTCTGCTTAAGCAATAAGATCCACTGGATAGATCTTTAATATCATCATCTGTTAAAATATTATACCGTTTAGGCAGGAACATTATGTGTTTATTCATTTCCACTTTTAGTGTTGGTCCATATTTAGTTGTTACACGTAACACATTTCTAATAGTATATTTCGTTGATGATTCAAGCTCTTTATGTGTATTAAAGTTTTGCTGTTTAGATCATTAAATTTTGCAATTAGATTTGTTGTGGAGTCCATTTTTTTACTTAGTTCTTCTCACCTTGAATGTTTAACTGGAAATGATCTTAAAAGAAGCGATGATGACTTCAAGAAGACTATTCAAAAATAATTATGGTGAAATAGTGAATAAGTGGTGGATAGTGATAGACAGAAAGAGATAGTTATAGAGAAAAAAGGGATAGAGAGAAATAGAGTGCTAAAAAGAATAATGGAATAGAGATGATGGTGTAGATTTTTTAAAGATTAGGAGATACTACTTTAAAAATTTAGTGAGAAAATTAGTCTTTAAGGAACCTTCCAACATTCATCATCATTAATTTATCAGCAAATAAAATGAGCCAAATGAGACGTACTCTAAACCAATTTATAAGAGATTTTGAAAGCTTCTGGTTTTCTGATCATTAGGAGATGATAAAATTTTTCCAAAATATGCTGGATGAGAACGAAGAATATGGAGTTATGGAAGATGAAGACAACACAGAAGGGCACTTCAAAAGCTATCCTTGGTATGATCCTGAGTGTGAGGAAGGACCCGATACTTGTAGATGTACAATATATTTTTTACGAAAAAGTATATTAGAACATCTAATAATTGGATACTACGAAATGTTTCCATCATTAATAAAATAAATAAAAATTAAATTAAATTGTATTATTAAAAGAAACAAAAGAAATAAATATAAAATAAAATTGTATTATTAAAATATTCCTCGTTTTGTATTATTTTTTCTAAAGGAAAATTAGGAATCATCTGTTTGTAAGTTTTTTGGTATTCATCTTAATTGAAAAATATTTTCCATTGTCTTGGTTGTTTCTCTTTATGAAATTTAATGGAATTTAATAATATTGTGAAATTCAATTTCTCTTGTACAGAACTTCTCAAAGAAAACAAGACTATGCATGCTTAAATGATATGAAAACAAGACTGTACATGTTTAAGCGATATGAAAACAAGAATTTGCAAATAAGCAAAAACAAAAAATTTTTTGATCCAACGAAGTAAAACCATTAAAGAAATGAAAACCATTCACATATTTAATTCTTTTTTCAATATTTTATTTCAAATTTTTTCTTAAAAATTTATTTACATATGTACAATCATTTTTCTTGATAAATAAATAAATAGGATTTTATAATTATAATTATATAATTTTAACAACAATAAATAGGATTTCATATACATCAATTTTTCTTTTAATAAATAGGATTTTATTTACAATAATTTTTCTTAATAACAAAGATTTTATATACAATTTAAAAATTAACTTATTAACTAAAAATTAATTAATTTTAACCATTTTCTTGCATTCTAGCAATCTCATCTAGCAACATGTCAAGTTCGTATTCAGGGTTAGTTTCCTTAATACGAAAATGATACCATGCATATGTGTTAATGTTATTTGACCTAATTTTTCTCTTATCGTCTCCATAACTTAATAATACCTTATTTAATTCACTAGTATATATTTGATGTAGCTTAGATTTAAATGTTAACATATTATCATATACATTGGTCTTATTGAATAAACAATTTTTATAAGTAGCTAAACTATATTTATCTAATATGGCTCTCTTTACCCCCTTCGAATTCTTTACATCATTTTGATCTTGAACACTAAATGAATACATTTTAGATCGCAACCCGACAAACTCTTTCATTATTTTTCCACAATTTTCGTATTTCATCATACCCAGCACCTTTTTATTAACTAGTGGAAAATTATAAATGTTGTCTGTAGGATAGTCCGATGTATCAAATTGTTCTTGTATGTCATTTTTTATGTCAGCATAAAAATCGTCCGTCTTTATTGAATATATAAAAGAGTCCGTGTCCATATAGTTTAAGGAGAGTTTTGTCTTAAACTTAGGTGGCATGTAGCCGTAATGGAAATTATACATTTTCCATTTGGACAGCTTGAGTACACAAAATCCTAAGTAAATTAGTTTATTGTAGCAGGTTTTGACTCTTGTCATTTCAATTGCTACCAGGTCCTCTGAAAATATAGATAAACTATGAAAATTTGGTTTTGATATCCAATCTTGGGCACCCAAATGATTACAGTTCATTCTCTCCCAACTATTGACAATTTTAACATCTCTCCTCTTGTCCACATTTTCCATGGTTTTACCATAAACAGCATTATTGAGTAGTTTGAAAAAAATTTTTTCAAAAGCATTTTTAGCAGTGGCTCTATGTCTGGTATTTAAGTCAATGTAGCCTTTTAACCATGGAGATTGTTTAAATGCTAGAATACGATGAGTTTTCTTTAAAACTAATCCATATTCTAAGCACTGTTTTAGAACTCTAAAGTGTATCAACTTGTTGTACTTCGCTTGCATAGGTTTCTTATTTTCAGCGCAAAAAGGAAGATCATTATGCAAGTCGTGTAAATGAGAGGGGTAATCCAACGTGACCTCATATACATAACCGTCTGTTCCATTATCAGCTATGCTGTTTGGATCCAGATTCAGCTCGTCTTGCGATAACCATCTGAATCCACCATGAGGAAGATATTCCGACATTGCCCAACCGTAAAGGTTATTTGCGTCTAAGTAGACAAGAAATTCTGATGGTTTTGATGCATCGAAATCTTCCAAATATGTGTTATTCGCTTTCAAATATCTTTGGCTACACTGTACGATCCCCCACGTATACCTTTTTTCATAAAATTGTACATGTCTATGTCTGTCAATAATTCTAATTCAATTTTTGTATATTTGAGCATTGCATCCCAGGAAAGGCCAGGTGCTGTATAATATTGGCATGGATCGAGCTCATAAATACCCTTACAAACTTTTCTAAAGTTCTCAAAAATATCTGTCAGTAAGAGGACATCTGTTTTTAAGTAAAGTTCCATGTAGTCTTTCATAGTTTTGCAACCAAAAGTATTCCATACCTCTACAGCATGTGAGTATTCCTCTAAAGAACACTCTTTATTGTTCAACTTATTAAAGAAAACACAGCGTTAAGGGAGCTGACACTCATCTAATTTTTGAAATGAATTTAGGTACTCATAAGGGAAAATACCTTTTTTCTTAATAAGCTGAAACTCGTTTTCTGACTGAAATAAGGACCTTATAGTGCTGAAATCATTATCCGACAAATTGCAGGCTAATGATTCCAAACTCTCAGCCATAAAACGTATTGTATCAAGAAATCTTATTTCAAGCTTATGATCATCACTCATTTCTGAAAATTGGGAGAGGGATATATAAAGCTCCTTATTGAGAGGGAGTACTTTCAGCTGCATTGAAATTTCACTTAGTTCTTTAATAAAAAGATGTGAGTCATAGTTTGAATAATTATGAAAGTAAACTGGTATAAACTTGGGAATTTGGTAATTTAAATTACACTTATTGTGGGCTGCACCTCTATATTTACCACTAATGTAGCAATGATCTCTAACGCGATCTTTACCTAAAAATTTTTGACAAATATGACAATTTACCGCACTATAAAAACTATAAACATCAGAAGGGGATAAAGTATCCATTTGCCTAATATTAACTAAATAATTATTGTAAATATCCTCACAATATTTTACTAAATATGATACAAATTTTTTTGAGGCATCTTTCCCAGTATAAACCCTTAACTTATCTAACTTACTGTTATGGAGACACTTAATATAGTAACTAAATGCACAAGGAGTGTGCTTTTTAATTAAACTAGTTTTATTACTTACGTTATCACTTATATCTTCCAGGATGCATTCGAAGTCAGCGTAAACCACAAAGGAGACATCCATTTTCCTTTGATGTCCGTTAAAGCTAAGAATTGCATCCGGACCTGATGGCATACTTGTCACGATTTTACCGCATTCAGTCTTATGATGACTTATTCCACTCTTGCTATGAGTGTACTGCAGACAAGTGTTGCAGAAATGTAGCTTATCATGGTGGTGAGTTATCTGACTTCGTAAAAGTCTGTGAATGATAAAAAAAATAGATAAAAATTTATTAGTAAAATGTATCTATTATAAAATATATAAAACAAGTATATGTATCATTAAATTAAAGTGTAGTATAATTTTTTAACTTACCTTGATATGTCCTTTATCAAAATATAGTGATAAACTTCACCATTCTCCAAAAGAAGCAAGTTTACATGAGTAATTTTCTCGTCCTTAGTCACATAATAAGGACCAATGATTTGATTTGCCCCTCATCATACCCAAATACGTTAACGCTTATTGTAGGATTGTTCACCGCAAACACGTTAATTTTTTTTAGAGCTAATGGGAAGCTTAAATTTTTGAAATTTAGCACTTCACCATTTCGCGTAAAAATAATGTCTGCAGAAATGTCCTGAATATCATAAGAAGTGCAACGTTTTGGGGTATCGTATGTTGTGGTATCCATGGCAGCAATCAAACACCACTTGAAGCAGTATTCATCATCATTTTCAATATTGATGCAAGCTTTTTTTCTTACTAGTTTTTGAGGTGTGGATATCCAACTTGATCCTTTGACGAGCGACGATTTGCTTATGTTGATTTCTGCTCGGACTATGCGTGATAAAGTCCAACCAGAATCGCGATCTTCAAATTCGGACATTTTGGTTGAAATCTCCTCAATCTGTCTGGAAAAGCCATTAGATATTAACTCAGCTATTAAAATTGCACGAAAAACTATCAACAAATCATTAAAAGGAAGAAAATCTCAAATTATAGTACCACGTGTAATACGTGTCCCAAAAATTGGTGGATTTTTGCCTCTAATACCGATTTTAACTGCTCTGGGTGCAATTGGTAGTCTAACAACTGGAGGTGCTGCCATAGCTAAAGCTGTAAATGCAGCAAAGAATGCCAACAATCAACTTGATGAAGGAACTAGACATAATAGAACGATGGAATCTATAGCAGTTGGCAAAGGACTTTACTTAAAACCATATAAAAAAGGTTATGGCTTAGTTCACAAAGAAGAATCAAAAAACTCTTAGAGATGCTGCCCAACAGACCACTATCTGATGTGGACCTAAACCGTTTCTCTATAAATATTCCATATTTTTGAGGAGTTTTCATGTTGAATACTCTACCAAAACGAGCAAAGAAAATTTAATGTGGAATTATCAACTTAGATGTATCAACAGGACCTGGTACACATTGGGTAGCATATTATAAAAACAACAATGAAAAAAAATATTTCGATAGCTTTGGAAACTTACAACCCCCTTCAAAAGTAGTCAAATATCTTGGTACAAATGTAAAATACAACTATAACCAACATCAGAATTTTAATACATTTACCTGTGGTCACTTATGTCTTAAATTTCTTTATGAAATAACTGAAAATATTAAATAAAAACACAAACATTTATATCTTACAAAACTCTTTAATGTCTTTTTATTTATAATTTAAAATACATAGCTAATATATTTTGTTGCCAAATAGGAAATTGGGAATTTTGAATTAGAAATTCACTCAGCTCACTCTCAACGATTAGATTTTCTTCACTTTCTCTGCTTAAGCAATAAGATCCACTGGATAGATCTTTAATATCATCATCTGTTAAAATATTATACCGTTTAGGCAGGAACATTATGTGTTTATTCATTTCCACTTTTAGTGTTGGTCCATATTTAGTTGTTACACGTAACACATTTCTAATAGTATATTTCGTTGATGATTCAAGCTCTTTATGTGTATTAAAGTTTTGCTGTTTAGATCATTAAATTTTGCAATTAGATTTGTTGTGGAGTCCATTTTTTTACTTAGTTCTTCTCACCTTGAATGTTTAACTGGAAATGATCTTAAAAGAAGCGATGATGACTTCAAGAAGACTATTCAAAAATAATTATGGTGAAATAGTGAATAAGTGGTGGATAGTGATAGACAGAAAGAGATAGTTATAGAGAAAAAAGGGATAGAGAGAAATAGAGTGCTAAAAAGAATAATGGAATAGAGATGATGGTGTAGATTTTTTAAAGATTAGGAGATACTACTTTAAAAATTTAGTGAGAAAATTAGTCTTTAAGGAACCTTCCAACATTCATCATCATTAATTTATCAGCAAATAAAATGAGCCAAATGAGACGTACTCTAAACCAATTTATAAGAGATTTTGAAAGCTTCTGGTTTTCTGATCATTGGGAGATGATAAAATTTTTCCAAAATATGCTGAATGAGAACGAAGAATATGGAGTTATGGAAGATGAAGACAACACAGAAGGGCACTTCAAAAGCTATCCTTGGTATGATCCTGAGTGTGAGGAAGGACCCGATACTTGTAGATGTACAATATATTTTTTACGAAAAAGTATATTAGAACATCTAATAATTAGATACTACGAAATGTTTCCATCATTAATAAAATAAATAAAAATTAAATTAAATAGTATTATTAAAAGAAACAAAAGAAATAAATATAAAATAAAATTGTATTATTAAAATATTCCTCGTTTTGTATTATTTTTTCTAAAGGAAAATTAGGAATCATCTGTTTGTAAGTTTTTTGGTATTCATCTTAATTGAAAAATATTTTCCATTGTCTTGGTTGTTTCTCTTTATGAAATTTAATGGAATTTAATAATATTGTGAAATTCAATTTCTCTTGTACAGAACTTCTCAAAGAAAACAAGACTATGCATGCTTAAATGATATGAAAACAAGACTGTACATGTTTAAGCGATATGAAAACAAGAATTTGCAAATAAGCAAAAACAAAAAATTTTTTGATCCAACGAAGTAAAACCATTAAAGAAATGAAAACCATTCACATATTTAATTCTTTTTTCAATATTTTATTTCAAATTTTTTCTTAAAAATTTATTTACATATGTACAATCATTTTTCTTGATAAATAAATAAATAGGATTTTATAATTATAATTATATAATTTTAACAACAATAAATAGGATTTCATATACATCAATTTTTCTTTTAATAAATAGGATTTTATTTACAATAATTTTTCTTAATAACAAAGATTTTATATACAATTTAAAAATTAACTTATTAACTAAAAATTAATTAATTTTAACCATTTTCTTGCATTCTAGCAATCTCATCTAGCAACATGTCAAGTTCGTATTCAGGGTTAGTTTCCTTAATACGAAAATGATACCATGCATATGTGTTAATGTTATTTGACCTAATTTTTCTCTTATCGTCTCCATAACTTAATAATACCTTATTTAATTCACTAGTATATATTTGATGTAGCTTAGATTTAAATGTTAACATATTATCATATACATTGGTCTTATTGAATAAACAATTTTTATAAGTAGCTAAACTATATTTATCTAATATGGCTCTCTTTACCCCCTTCGAATTCTTTACATCATTTTGATCTTGAACACTAAATGAATACATTTTAGATCGCAACCCGACAAACTCTTTCATTATTTTTCCACAATTTTCGTATTTCATCATACCCAGCACCTTTTTATTAACTAGTGGAAAATTATAAATGTTGTCTGTAGGATAGTCCGATGTATCAAATTGTTCTTGTATGTCATTTTTTATGTCAGCATAAAAATCGTCCGTCTTTATTGAATATATAAAAGAGTCCGTGTCCATATAGTTTAAGGAGAGTTTTGTCTTAAACTTAGGTGGCATGTACCCGTAATGGAAATTATACATTTTCCATTTGGACAGCTTGAGTACACAAAATCCTAAGTAAATTGGTTTATTGTAGCAGGTTTTGACTCTTGTCATTTCAATTGCTACCAGGTCCTCTGAAAATATAGATAAACTATGAAAATTTGGTTTTGATATCCAATCTTGGGCACCCAAATGATTACAGTTCATTCTCTCCCAACTATTGACAATTTTAACATCTCTCCTCTTGTCCACATTTTCCATGGTTTTACCATAAACAGCATTATTGAGTAGTTTGAAAAAAATTTTTTCAAAAGCATTTTTAGCAGTGGCTCTATGTCTGGTATTTAAGTCAATGTAGCCTTTTAACCATGGAGATTGTTTAAATGCTAGAATACGATGAGTTTTCTTTAAAACTAATCCATATTCTAAGCACTGTTTTAGAACTCTAAAGTGTATCAACTTGTTGTACTTCGCTTGCATAGGTTTCTTATTTTCAGCGCAAAAAGGAAGATCATTATGCAAGTCGTGTAAATGAGAGGGGTAATCCAACGTGACCTCATATACATAACCGTCTGTTCCATTATCAGCTATGCTGTTTGGATCCAGATTCAGCTCGTCTTGCGATAACCATCTGAATCCACCATGAGGAAGATATTCCGACATTGCCCAACCGTAAAGGTTATTTGCGTCTAAGTAGACAAGAAGTTCTGATGGTTTTGATGCATCGAAATCTTCCAAATATTTGTTATTCGCTTTCGAATATCTTTGGCTACACTGTACGATCCCCCACGTATACCTTTTTTCATAAAATTGTACATGTCTATGTCTGTCAATAATTCTAATTCAATTTTTGTATATTTGAGCATTGCATCCCAGGAAAGGCCAGGTGCTGTATAATATTGGCATGGATCGAGCTCATAAATACCCTTACAAACTTTTCTAAAGTTCTCAAAAATATCTGTCAGTAAGAGGACATCTGTTTTTAAGTAAAGTTCCATGTAGTCTTTCATAGTTTTGCAACCAAAAGTATTCCATACCTCTACAGCATGTGAGTATTCCTCTAAAGAACACTCTTTATTGTTCAACTTATTAAAGAAAACACTGCGTTAAGAGAGCTGACACTCATCTAATTTTTGAAATGAATTTAGGTACTCATAAGGGAAAATACCTTTTTTCTTAATAAGCTGAAACTCGTTTTCTGACTGAAATAAGGACCTTATAGTGCTGAATTTATTATCCGACAAATTGCAGGCTAATGATTCCAAACTCTCAGCCATAAAACGTATTGTATCAAGAAATCTTATTTCAAGCTTATGATCATCACTCATTTCTGAAAATTGGGAGAGGGATATATAAAGCTCCTTATTGAGAGGGAGTACTTTCAGCTGCATTGAAATTTCACCTAGTTCTTTAATAAAAAGATGTGAGTCATAGTTTGAATAATTATGAAAGTAAACTGGTATAAACTTGGGAATTTGGTAATTTAAATTACACTTATTGTGGGCTGCACCTCTATATTTACCACTAATGTAGCAATGATCTCTAACGCGATCTTTGCCTAAAAATTTTTGACATATATGACAATTTACCGCACTATAAAAACTATAAACATCAGAAGGGGATAAAGTATCCATTTGCCTAATATTAACTAAATAATTATTGTAAATATCCTCACAATATTTTACTAAATATGATACAAATTTTTTTGAGGCATCTTTCCCAGTATAAACCCTTAACTTATCTAACTTACTGTTATGGAGACACTTAATATAGTAACTAAATGCACAAGGAGTGTGCTTTTTAATTAAACTAGTTTTATTACTTACGTTATCACTTATATCTTCCAGGATGCATTCGAAGTCAGCGTAAACCACAAAGGAGACATCCATTTTCCTTTGATGTCCGTTAAAGCTAAGAATTGCATCCGGACCTGATGGCATACTTGTCACGATTTTACCGCATTCAGTCTTATGATGACTTATTCCACTCTTGCTATGAGTGTACTGCAGACAAGTGTTGCAGAAATGTAGCTTATCATGGTGGTGAGTTATCTGACTTCGTAAAAGTCTGTGAATGATAAAAAAAATAGATAAAAATTTATTAGTAAAATGTATCTATTATAAAATATATAAAACAAGTATATGTATCATTAAATTAAAGTGTAGTATAATTTTTTAACTTACCTTGATATGTCCTTTATCAAAATATAGTGATGAACTTCACCATTCTCCAAAAGAAGCAAGTTTACATGAGTAATTTTCTCGTCCTTAGTCACATAATAAGGACCAATGATTTGATTTGCCCCCTCATCATACCCAAATACGTTAACGCTTATTGTAGGATTGTTCACCGCAAACACGTTAATTTTTTTTAGAGCTAATGGGAAGCTTAAATTTTTGAAATTTAGCACTTCACCATTTCGCGTAAAAATAATGTCTGCAGAAATGTCCTGAATATCATAAGAAGTGCAACGTTTTGGGGTATCGTATGTTGTGGTATCCATGGCAGCAATCAAACACCACTTGAAGCAGTATTCATCATCATTTTCAATATTGATGCAAGCTTTTTTCTTACTAGTTTTTGAGGTGTGGATATCCAACTTGATCCTTTGACGAGCGACGATTTGCTTATGTTGATTTCTGCTCGGACTATGCGTGATAAAGTCCAACCAGAATCGCGATCTTCAAATTCGGACATTTTGGTTGAAATCTCCGCAATCTGTTTACGGAATATTTCTTTTATGTTGTCTGCCTTCGTCACCATTTTAGCTACATGTGTTATAACACACAACTCCAAATCTTCTTCAACAATTTTGATATACTGCGCCACAATACTCACATGAAATTTAATAATTGAATGCTTACACAAAGTCATGTGAAGTCTCTCAATAAAAATATTTATGTTTTCCTTCATAAACTCTTCCAGAAGAAGTTGGTCCTTTCTATTTAAAATAGCATATGTGGCGATATCATTTTTGAAGGCTTTCGATATTTTGAAACATCTCACATTCTCTGCTACTTCTTCTGTCCTAGAATGTGAAGCACTCATTGGAGTTGGCAGAGTTTCTTCCCTTCTTTCTTCTTCTCCATCACTTTCCGGTAAACTTATGTCCATAGCATCGTTGTACAAATTTCCTCCATGGATATCCACACCTTGTTGTTGAGCTTGTTGTTGCTGCTGCTCTTGTTGATGATAATTAAGAGGTTGCCATTGCATCAAATTGGAATACTGCTGCATTTGATTATCTGGTGTGACGGGATTATAATTATAAGTTGGGTACTCATATTGCATTGGCACTCCTAATCCCAAAAACTGATTATTCAATGGCATACCGTATTGTTGATAATTCATTGGTACTTGATATTGGGGGTAATGTAGAGAAGGATGTTGCTGATGATGAGACATATTTAGGTGCTGTTGATAATTTGCAAGAGATGTCTGCGGTTGTTATAGATTTCTGTTCCGGCTTACGACCACTTGATCCTGCACACTATGATTTTTGACATGATCCAAAAAGGACTTTTGGTATTTATATACCTTATGGCATCTTTCACACTGATAACCTGAAGAACTCATTTTTAATTATTTTATTGTTATTATTTCACTTTAACACAATTTCTGTTGATGGTTGTAAATACAGTGAAGTACTGATGTGATGGTTAGAAAAATTGGCGTATTTATACAAAAATTAGTAGCAGTATCCTTGCAGCATATTTACTTTTTGTTTCTCTGCTGATGACTGTACTTAATTGAAACTTTGCTGCTTTAAAAAAATCGTAGACAAAGAAAATGATTACGTTGCAAAATATAAATGTATTCTACAAAATAGTTTAAGCACAAGCATCCTCAGTCATACATACAAATACACATACATACATATATACATACATACATACATACATACATACATACATACATACATACATACATACATACATACATACATACATACATACAAACAATTATATTTCTTAAACAAATAAATAATACCAGCGACATACAAGCTGGATCATCCACACACAAGTATAGGGTGTTCATATACAAGGGAACATTTTATACATAAATAAAATAATTAAATTAATTGTTTATTAATTTATTTAATTATTTTATTTATAAACAATTTCTTAGCGTGAGGAAATCATACACACATTCTCCCGATTCATATGAGAATCGCGTAGTAGTCATCAAATCTATTTTCTCTGATATTACTGATATAGTATTACGGTAACAAATTTTATAGTCTGGCAACACTGGCAATTTTCCCTTTGGTACTAGAAAATAATAATCATGTTTTGCCGTCGGCATTTAAAAAAATATATAAAAATGTGTTTTGCCGTCGGCATTTGAAAAAAATAATAATCATGTATTGCCGTAGGCATTAAGAAAAATTAATAATCACTATTTTCACCATTGGTATTAGGAAAAATCATCATGGATTGCCGTAGGCATTAGGAAAAATTATCATGCATTGCCGTAGGCATTAGGAAAAATTATAATGCATTGCCGTAGGCATTAGGAAAAATTATCATGCATTGCCGTAGGCATTAGGAAAAATTATCATGTATTGCCGTAGGCATTAGGAAAAATTAATAATCACTATTTTCACCATTGGTATTAGGAAAAATCATTTTCATGATTATCCCGTCGGCATATACACTTGTGAAATCTTAATCTTATAAAACCCCTTAAACCACACCCACAAAAAAATCACCCGTTATCACAATTAATATTACCCAAAAAATCACCCTTTCCCACAAAGTTAATGTAAGCAAAAAACTCCTTATGTAAACAAAAATTTGGACGGACTTATTGAACCACCCTCGCAGGTATCAAATTTCACAAATTTCCAAGAATTTAACAATTTTCAAATTTTAATTACCCAAAGTTAACAATTTCAGCCACAATTTAACAATTTCAGCCAACAATTTTGCAAGTTTAATTGTCGCCGGATGACCATTCCACTACTACTATGTACATACAATTGTATGTATATTACATGAGATTTTAAAAGTTTTCGACACTCATTTTGGAACTCCCTTTAATTTTTAGCTTTTATATATTTGTTGTTGTAGCGGCCAAAGTTCTACATACACTGTCCAAATTTCAGACCCGTAGCTTTTACCGTTCCTGAGAAAATAGCCTTCTTCCTAAAACATGAAATATGTTTAATTATTAGGAAAAAAAGTTAAAGTTTTCCAACCCTGGAAACGTTTTCTTATTTTGTTAAATTTTAATTTTTTTTTTAATTTTAAATACCAATTTTATTCATACGGAAGTATAAAATAAGTTTGATTTCACGTACAGACAGACGGACAGACGGACATCGCTTGTTCGTCTTCCCTATGCATAAGGATTCAGAATATATATACTTTATGTGTCGCTTATTAATTCAATAAAACTATTTTTTTAAGCTTTAGGTCAGTAAATTTCATAAATTTCTTTATATTTTTATTTTTATATCGATATTTCGTTAACCTTTGGTTAACTTCTTCAGGATTATTCTTGTTTTTATATTTTGATAATTAGTTTTCGTCTTATTTTCTTTTCAATCAAAAAAATTTTTTTTATAATTATAAATAACAATGTGTGTCATATAATTTTTTCTTTTTTTTAACAAGTTTTGAAAAGTATTGGTATAAAACAAAATAGGTGTAAGTCTACAATATTTGTTCATAAATGAAAAAAAAAGTGTTTAAAAGTTTTTTAACATATACAATTTTGTAATGGTTTTTGGAAAAGATAATAAATATTTTTAATAGTTTTACATAACATTTTGAATCTGGAAAAATTCTTAAAATATTGTTTTTGGAAAAATGTTAACAACATTGGTATTAGTCTAAAATATTTTATCATGGTACTAAATATTTACAAAATATGAATTGAAAAAAGATTATATAATACATGTATATTTAAAATTTTTTTACATTAATTTTTTTTAAATTTTTTTTAATATTTAAACATTAATAAATAGCAAAAATACGTATTATGAATATTTACATATAAAAAACAACTAACTATATAAATTAATTAAACATTTTTTTATATTTTTTTAAGAATTTTTTATAAAAAATTATAATATAATGAACAATTCAAAATATGTAATAGTGTATTACTTTCTTAAACCCTATTCTTGTTCTTATGTAATAAATATCTATTAGTATGTGCAATATTAGCTGTATCTGTTCGGAAATTCATTCTCTGATCTGTTGGAACATCTATAATGTGTAACATTTCTAACATATACCTACGTTTATAATTAAGTTCTGTATTCAAAATTGAAATATTATGAAAATCTGGATAATGATCTAAATCAAAGCAATGTGAAGATAAAGCTGTCTTGTGTGAATTAATATTCCTTTACTTTTGATGTGTTTTATGTTCCGATATTCTTGTCTTTAATTTATTTTTAGTTGTGCTTACATACATCTTGTTGCATTTTTTGTTGTCGTTTCCTTTACAACGTATTTTGTAAACTACATTAGATCTATCTAACTTTTTAATCCTATCTTTTCTGTTAGTAAATATATTTACTAAAGTATTATAAATCGTATATGCCATCTTATACTTCGATTTATCATATATTTCAGATTTATCTAATCCTTCTGACATTTTTGGTACATATACTAAATATTTATAAATTTTTGGTCCATTATTATTATTATTATTGTTGTTGTTGTTGGTGGTGTTATTGTTGTTGTTGTTGTTGTTCTTATTATTATTATTTTTTTTCATTTATGAACAAATATTGTAGACTTACACCTATTTTTATACCAATACTTTTCAAAACTTGTTAAAAAAAAAGAAAAAAAAATTATATGACACACATTGTTATTTATAATTATAAAAAAAATTTTTTTGATTGAAAAGAAAAAAAGACGAAAGCTAATTATCAAAATATAAAAACAAGAATAATCCTGAAGAAGTTAACCAGAGGTTAACGAAATATCAATATAAAAATAAAAATATAAAGAAATTTATGAAATTTACTGACCTAAAGCTTAAAAAAATAGTTTCATTGAACATATAAAAAAGGTCGAAAAATTATATAAACAATTTAGTCGCTTATTAATATTGTAGATATTAAAAACGAAATGACAAACTTATATATGTATACCCTTTTACCATTTTTTGGTAAAGGGTATAATAAATACAATTGAGTTGACAGTCAGTAAATAAGTACGTAAAATTAATTAATAAGTTCTTAATGCAAATTTTTTTCATGAAAGAACTATGTTAAAAATTTATATTAATTTATTAAAGTTTTGAATATGCATATATATGTATGGAGTTGTAAAATGTATTACGAAAGCAGTGTCTTTTACTAAAAACTGTTTTAATGCAAAAAAAGAGAAAATTTAAATTCACCACACTAACATTTGGCTCTCAAAAACAACTCACCTTTTCTCATGATTCATGCGACGAATACAATAGTAGAAAGTAGATCTACTTTGTCCATCCTATGCGTCTATACGTTCTTTGCGCTTTGTTCTGTAACTTGCCAGATACAATTACTTTGATTCTACTTTTTTGACACATGCCTAAAACGCAAGTACGCATTGAACGGATGGTATGGACCTTCAGCTTTAACATATACATATATTCGGAGTTGGGCTTTAGTAAACAAATATTACAGTAGTTTCATGGATGAAATTGTTCATGCAACTCTATATTGTACTATAAGGCATAAAAGTGTGATCGCATTGTACCGATTATTGTCACATATTTATCGTAGCCGATATGAACCGAAAAAAATTTTCACAATATGCGACGATAATGACACCACCCAAAAGTAAATTGACAAATATTTTTAAATGTGTGCCGATTAGTGATGCACAAATATTCGTATTCGAATTGTCGAATATTAGGCCATTTTCAGGCGAATACAAATACGAATATTTTTGCTAGAAATTAATTAAATAAATGCATACATCCTAAACGAAAATTAAATAAATGACTAAAAATTTTAGTTTGTACAAATACATTAATTTTTTTATAAGAATTTGTGGTTTGTATCATTTTCAAATATTATTTAATGACGATCATTAAAATTTTGGGTACTTTTTATTAACTTTAAAGTACGCCAACAAGATTGGAAAGTCCTTTTTCATAATTTTTTTTTAATATTTCATATTGCATATAATATTTGTATTCGCTAATATAGTTTCAAATATTCGTATTCGTATTCGCGAATATCAAAAACTGACGTTCGTTACGTTACGTTCGATCTTAGCTTAATATACGGAGATGGATGAAATTTTGTAGGAATTACTCTGTCGTCTACTGATCTTGCTGATTTGCCCACAGCATATTAATGATATTCTAGAAGGAATAATAAAATGGCACTTAATATAATAAAGTGGAATCATAACACTTAACAGCAAGCCAAACAGAAAGAATTTTTAAATTTTTTCCTAACGACAATTGTATTACAAAAAGGAGCCAATAATGGAGCAAAAAGTGTATCATCTCCTAAGAAAATTAAATAATAATTTTTTAATATCTTGGTACTTTGAAATTCTGCTGGTTCTGCCGATGATAGAAAATAATCAGGATTGGCCAAGTGAGCATCAAATAGAAAAAATATTTAAATATTTATTATATAAAAAATTTATTTTATATTTAATATTTAAAAAATTAATAGCCATGGGCCTGTGGCAAAAATTAAATAAATATACTTAATAGTAACAAACCAAAAAAGTTTGTCTTAAGTAGAACAAAAATAAGCAAATTAACTAACATGTGCATAATTAGTAAAGAATAAACGACAATGGTAAGTCTGTTGTAAATTAAAGATGGTAAATTTAGGCTTTCATTACAAAACACGTTTCAGCAAAAATTGAAATACGATGAATCAAAACAATTCACGTATTCCATTTGCAAGAAAGTTTCGTATATAAGGCAGAAATCTACATCAACTGACACCACACACAGTGGACCAACACAGAAGAACGCTGATGATGAAGGTCTAGTGGCCTTCGAAAACGACTGGCTGTTCCGTTCAACTATGTGGTGTCAGAATATTTACAACTAACGTTGATGTTATTTGTTCATTAACAATTATCACATGTAATTTGGCTTAAAAAGCGTTACGAACTTTTTATCCCGTTCAAATCGTAAATATAGGAAAAAATATTTACTTAAAAAATATCTGGGAAACTACTGACTATTTACGTTAATAAATATTCAACAAAATAACAAATAATAATAACTAAACTTAAAAAAATATTTGGAATGAATTTATATGAATTTTATTTTAACAAAAATTAATAACATATTTAAAATTTCAAAACTCTAAAAAGCGGGATGAATCGGGATAGAAATCCGAAGCGGGATCCACTAGAAAAAGCGAGATGTCTGGCCAGGTTAGTAATTAGTCAAAATGGGCAATTTAACGAAAGATAATTAAGCATGGACTTTTGTGTGAAAATTAGTATAAAAAATGGGTATTCAATATTTTGAGGGATGAAGCGGTAAAGGCATTTAACCAAATTGTATTCAAATGGTGTTTACTGTGCATGTATTTAAGAAGCCTTTATTTGGAAAGAAAATTACCTGAATTTCCATCGTACTCTAAAATTCAGCAAGCAAAATGAAGTTGATATATTCAAATACGTACGTAAAATGCTTACAAGATATACTTGATGTTACTATAACCGGAATTGTAGTGATAGAAAATGTGGAAATTAAAAATTTTCAAAGATTAAATCTTTACTGTAAGTGGGGGTGCAGTGGTGCGTCCGGACAAAGTGGATATAAACAATCATTTTTCGAAGAGCCTAACGTAATTTTTATATATTTTCAATACTTAAATAGTGCCTATACAGACTATACAGTTTGCCAAAATCCAGCTTCAGCGTATGCACGGGTTTTAAAATCAATATCAATCGAATTATGTACAACCGGGATTGTAATGATAGAATATGTGAAAATTAAAAATTTTCAAAGAATAAGTCTTTACATATAAATATAAACAATGATTTTCCGAGGAACCTAATGTAATTTATGGTGCTTATATTTTATGGTGCTTATATTCATATATAAGGAGACACCTGCTAAGACCAAAGAAGTTGTGTAGAATATTGAAAATCAAATAGTTATTGTTTCCATCTATAACATTGTGTGACAAATTTTAATGAAATCGAAATACCTGAGACGTGTTACAATTTTTCTGGTAGGTATTGTCGAGTATAACTATAATCTGTATTTGAAATTTTCCAAACACCTCCAAAATTTTGAGTTACGGGTAAAAACCGAAATTTTTTTACCCGTAGCCTCTTATCAACCTATAACTAAGTTAAATATCATCTGATTTTGCATTTATAAACATATTTGGAAAGAAGAGATTTAGACCTTTTGAATTATATATATATATATATATATATATATATATATATATATATATATATATATATTTGTTTGTTGAATCTCAGAAAAAAAATTCAGATATAGATTTTTTACCAAATAATTGTATTTTTTAACGGTTTTTTGACACTTTTCTAGTTTAGACTCGTTCTTATGCAGAATTTTTGTACTTATACTTATAAATAAAATAATAAAACTCAGTTAATTAAGAGTAGTTCAGAAGTTTCTTTTAAAACATTCCTTTGAAATTGACTGAGTTATTAAACATTTTATTACAAGACTTTTTGTTAACAAAAACTGACTGTATAATGTATTTCGCGTTCTATTTATACGCTTGGAATTGGTAACCAGATGCTGATTAAGTAACCCCGTACTACAATTAGAATCCTGTTATTCACTTTTAATGCCATTTTACGACTGGAGAACTATCCAGCGTGCTAGAAGCTTGCCAAGGTTAAAATGATTCCAAAGCCATGTAAAGATCTTACCAAAGATGAGTCGTGTAGGCCAATATGTTTGCTGTCAACTATGTCAAAACTCTTCGAAAAACTGCTCACAACAAAATTGTCCCCAATTTTAACTGATAGTGGGTGCATACCGGACCATAAATTTGGTTTTAGAAGTCAGCATAGCATCATTCAACAAACGCATAGATTGGTTGAAGTTATAAGAAGAACAATTGAAGAAAAGAAGTATTGTTCAACTCTCTTTATTGATGTTTCTCAGGCATTTGATAAAGTATGACATGAAGGCCTAATTCTAAAATTGAAGACGTATCTACAATTAAACTTTCTAAAGCTAATGGAAAGTTATATTCCATCCCGGAAGTTCATTGTTGTGGAAGGAGACTTCATGAGTATGCACGAATCTATCTCCGCCGGTGTGCCACAGGGGAGTATATTGGGCCCAGTTTTGTTTTTGGTATATACTTGTGATATGCCTGTTAGCACCAAAATCCATACATCTGCATTTGCCGATGATACAGACTTCTTTAGCATGCACGAAAACCCTAACAAGGCATTCCAATATCTTCAGGAACATATAACCCAGCTGGAACTATGGTTAAAGTTATGGAAAATTAAAGTATTAGATCTAATAATCAAATTGTTCCTCAACATTCACATGTAAAATACCTCAGTATACACCTTGATCGACGGCTTACATGGAAACAACACGTTGATTGTAAGCTAACACAAATGAAACTAAAACTAACTCAGGTACATTGGCTGATTGTTAGAAATTCAACTCTCAGTCTAGATTTCAAACTTTTGATATACAATTCGCTTTTAAAACCTATATTGTCCTATGGAATTCAATTATAGGGCACTGCTTCAGCTTCTAATGTCGAGAGAATCCAACGAAGGCAAAACAAAATTTTACGTTTGATAACATCGGCTCCATGGTACATCAAAAATTCAAATATACATCGTGCTTTAAATATGCTACTAGTGATTGAAGAAATTGCAAAATACACAGGCAAATACTTAACAAGACTCGAGTCACATCCTAATCCGCTTGCTCGTAATATTTTGAACTTTACTGGACACATCCGCCTAAAAAGGAGGGGCACAAGGGCTCTAATACTCAGCACTCCAAATAGGATTTCTTGAAAATACTTTTTTTTCCTTTTTTGATTATCACCCAGTGATAGTTATGAATAACGCATATTCATTACAACCACTGAGTTTATGTCCGACAGTGGTCGGTCCTAATAATTTTAATTTAGATTTAAGATTTGAATGCTTATTGTTAGTTCATATTTGAAGATACAATAAATAAATACATGTATTAAAAAAAAGTTAGCACATTATCTGGAAGTTATATAACACCCTTACGATTACAAATTTATACAATGCATACCTATTGCAGTGATAGGTATTTTACTAAACACGAACTTGTTCAAAATTTGTATCTCACTACTTTTGATGGCCGAAATTTTGGGAAGGAACTTGGCCTTTTTCCACATTTATGATATTGTGAGGACTTGACTACTTTTTGGTAGGTTTTCTTAATAAAGCTTTTTAAACTTTAAATTTCTAGTTTATTATAGTTCTATTCATAACGTCTGTGATAGTTCAAAGGGCAGAGTTACATAAAATATTGGGTTATAGGGTGATATGTGCACAATTGTGTCATAATAAGGACCAAGGAATTTGATTAATTTTTTAAGAGTCATCTGAGTAGAAATATGTAAAATATAGTGTAAATTTTGGTGTATTAAAGTCTGCTCAGACGAAGTCCTTTAGAAAACATGAAATTAAATGCTAGCATGAGCAAAATGTGCATGCAAGGTTTCATTACAGTAGCTTGTGTTTTAAATGTATCTAGTTGGTAACTTACATAAGCCAATTTTTTTTTGCAAAATTTCAGTTTTCTTCCGTATAATATTTCAATACAAATTTGATAAACGTGGCGTGCTTTCAGGTTTTTCCTGTTTGTAAGTCCTTTAATTTAAATTCTTAATTTTGAGCTTAAAGTGCGTGTCCATGCCCCCAACTGAAACTTACAGGATTTAAAATCTTTCTTGGTGATCTCTAATTTAGATTTATTTGTGTATTGAATTTAAGCTCTCTAGTGCAAACTATAGCTTGAAATGTTATGGCCGTTACCCCCAGTCTCCGTCACAGCAGCCCTCAATTATCATCGTATTCTTTTTAAGATGATAGCTTTTAGTTACAACTTCAGTTAAAGCCTTCAGTAAAAAATTATCGTGGCCTCTGCCACTCCTGGTTAAAATATTTGGAATTTTGGATTTTTTCTATTTGGTTTCTCATCTTGACCTACTTGCGTATCAAAGTTCAGCTCTCTAGCGAAAATTTAATTCTTTAATTCTTATGGGCGTATTCCCGTTAACGCCCACTTTTTCAACGAAAATTTATAGGCTTGTACTATTGCAACATGTATGCCAACTTTCAATAAAATCGCTTGAGTTTAACGTCTTAGATTTGTTTTTTAAATTCTGAGCCTTATGGACGCAGCCCCGCCCTCCTAGCTAAAATTTTTGGGTTTTTAGTATTTTCTAGTAATTTTCTAATCTATAACTACTCGTTTGTCAAATTTCAGCGCACTAGCGTTTTCCCGCCTACTTTTTTTAACCCCAAATTTTTATTTGGCTAACAGTTTTCTTTCCTGTTTAGTTTTGTTGGAAACGGATAATAGTAAATACATAATTAGTACATTTTAATGTGCTGACCCGAAACACATGAAATAGGAGGCTTAAATTGTATGGACGTGTTAACGCCCACTTTTTTCAATAAAAATTTAGAGCCGTGTATTGTTGCAACATGTTAGCCAAATCTTAATAAACTCGCTTGAGTTAAACGCCTTAGGAATGTTTTCTGAATTCTTAACATTATGGGCGTAGGCCCGCACCCTTGGTTAAAATTTTCGGGTTTTCAGAATTTTCCACTTCATTGCTCACTTAGATCTACTCGTGTAACAAATTTCAGCTTTCTAGCTATAGCGGAAGTGCTTTATAAATTTGATGAGTGTGTCAGTGTTCAGTGGTCAGTGAGTATGTCTTAAAATATCCACTTTTTGCACCTCCATATCTCCGGAACCTTTTATTGTAACTTTCAAACTTTGCATATGAGGTAACATGAATTTATTCTAATTATGGTTTAAATTTTTTAGTTTTTCGATTGCGGGAACAAAGTTATGAGGGGATAAAAACAGCTCGAAAGACTTCCTGTAAATATACACACTGCGTGCATTGGCCGGAACTTGGCCTGTCGCACTACCGTGCACCAAGGTTTTACTTGTAAGTGTTGAGGCATATTTTTTTATAATTGATTCGAATAGGGGAAGAAGTATCTTTTCTGAGAGTAAACATTATATGAAAACACATTTGTTCATTTACTTTTATTCTCCATAAGTTTGTCATGTTTCCAGCTGAGTAATATGTTCCTGGAGTTTGCGGAATGCCTCATAAAGGCTTTCGTTCATATTCTCGTTCTCATACAGACTGTGTCATCTGCAAATGTAGAGGTGTGAATATTACACAAGTATATATTATATACATATCACAAGTATATATTAATACAAGTATATATTAAATACAAGACTGGTCCCAGAATACTACCCTGTGGTACACTGGAAGATATATGTATATTCGGGCACACTCTTGAAGTCTCTTTCCAGATCAGTGAACTTCCTACCAAAAATATAACTTTTCAAAAGTTTTTGTATGTTTATTGGCAGATATGTCTACAATTTTAAAAATAAGCCTTCGTGCCATACTTTATCAAATACCTGAGAAAACTCAATAAAAAGGGCAGAACAATACTTCTTTTCTTCAAACTTCCTCCTTATAACTGGAACCAATCTATGCGTTTGTTCAATAATGCTATGCTGACTTTTAAATCCAAATTGATGGTCCGGGATGCATCCATTATTAGCTAAAATTCTGGAAAATTTAGTCATGAGCGGCTTTTCGAAAAGCCTTGAGATTGCTGATAGTAAGCTTATATGCCTATATGACTCAGCCTTGGTAAGATTTTTGCCCGGCTTCGGAATCATTTTTATCTTGGCAAGTTTCCACTTATGTGGAAAATACTGCATTACTAAAATGGCATTAAAAATAAAAAACAGTATTTTATATTTTATTATCTAGAAATTATATAACACCCTTAATATTACAAATTTATATAATGCATACCTATTGCAGTGATAGGTATTGTACCAAACACGAACTTGGTCAACATGTTTGTCTCACTACTTTTGACGGCCGAAATTTTGGAAAGGAACTTGGCCTTTTTTCACATTTATGTTCTTGTGACGATCTGACTACTCTTTGGAGGGTTTTCTTAATAAAGCTTTTTAAACTTTAAATTTCTAGTCTTTTGTAGTTCTTTTCATAATGTCTGCAGTTCAAAAGGCAGAGTTACGTAAAATATTTGGTTATAGGGTGATATGTGCACCATTGTATCATAATAAGGACCGAGTAGTTTGATTAATTTTTTAAGAGTCATCTGAGTAGAAATATGTAAAATATAGTGTAAATATTAGTGTAGTAAAGTCTGCTCAGACGAAGTTTTTTAGAAAACATGAACTTAAATGCTAGCATGAGTGAAATGTGCATGCAAAGTTTCAATACAGTAGCTTGTGTTTTAAATTTATCTAGTTGGTAACTTACATAAGCCAATTTGTTTTTTGCACAACTTCAGTTCTCTTCCGTATAATATTTCAATACAAATTTCATAAACGTGGCCCTACTTCCCTAATTTAATAATTGGTGCTTTCAGATTTTTGCTGTTTGTAAATAACTTTAACTTTAACTTAATTCTTAATTTTGAGCTTAAAGTGCGTGTCCATGCCCCCAACTGAAACTTCCAGGATTTAAAATCTTTCTTGGTGGTCTCTAATTTAGATTTATTTGTGTATTGAATTTAAGCTCTCTAGTGCAAATACTAGCTTGAAGTGCTATGGCCGTTACCCCCAGTCTCCGTCACTTTTTTAAACTAAAGATTTTGTTATGAGCAGCGCTCAATTATCATCGTACGCTTTTTAAGATGATAGCTTTCAGTTAAAACTTCAGTTAAAACCTTCAGTAAAAAATTATCGTGGCCTCTACCACTCCTGGTTAAAATATTTGGGTTTTTAGATTTTTCTATTTGGGTTCTCATCTTGACCTACTTGCGTATCAAACCTCAGCTCTTTAGCGAAAATTTAATTATTAAATTTTTATGGGCGTATTCCTGCCCACTTTTTTTAAATAAATTTGTCACCAGTGCCAATCATACGTGTCAAGTTTCATTGGAAACGGATATTAATATTTAAATAAATAGTATATTTAAATCTGCTCCGAAGTACATGAAATAGGAGGTTTAAATTGTATGGGCATATTAACTTTCACTTTTTTCAACGAAATTTTATAACTTTGCATTACTCCATCATTTGTGCCAAATTTCAATAAAATCGCTTGAGATACACATTTCAAATTTCCTCTTTTAATTGTGCGCTTTATTGGAAAAGCTACGCCCCTCTGGTTAAAATCTCCGGGTTTTCAGATTTTTCCAGTTAGTTGTTAATCTAGACCTACTTGTTTATTAAATTTCAGATAACTAAACTAAAAACGGATAGTAATAAATATGTAGTATATTCAAATATGCTGACCCGAAGTACATGAAATAGGAGGCATAAATTGTATGGACGTGTTAACCTCCATATCTCTGGAACTTTTTAAACCTTGCATATAAGGTTACATGAAATTATTCTAATTATGGTTTAAATTTTATAATTTTACGATTGCGGGGAACAAAGTTATGAGGGGGTAAAAACAGCTCGAATGGCTTCCTGTAAATATACACACTATGTGCATTGGCCGGAATTTGGCCTGGCTGTGGCCAAATTCCGTGCCGTGCGCCTAGATCTTAAATGCTTTGCAAACAAGTTATCTTTTTCAGTATCATTTCTTGCCCAAACTCCGGTAGATGTGCGCTGAGGTGGTTTTAACTCAATGGACATTTTAAACTTTCAAGCAGCGTGCCACAAAGGGTAATTAGATGCTGCTGTGACATAAAGACTTTCCAGATAATTTTTAAGAGATTCAGTTTTTTCAGATGCTACCAACTCTAGGAGACGTGCACTAAGCACTCTTTAAATGTGAATGTATGTTGAAGTGATCTGTGCTATTACCATTTTTTCTGGCTCTTCACATACGAGACGTTCAATACCCGTAGAATTAATTTTATTAAACCCAGTCTTCGGATAGGAGGTAAAAGCATGTTCAGTAGCCTATGTAATCCTTTCGTTAAGATTAGTAATGTTACCTTCAATTGCTTGGGGTGTTCTCAGCGCAATGTTTTCCGTACAATGACTACTAAGATATTTTTTGAATCGCAGCAAACTAACGTGACTGATCATCTTAACATATGAGTGAGGTAAAACACTTATCAGTGAGCTACAGATTGTAACGACCTTAGGAGAGTGATCGGACGATATATCTAGGGAAGCTTCGTGAATTAATTCCCTGGAAATATTTTTCTTGACGCCAAAATCTATAACAACCGAAATTTTATATATGTAATAAGCCCAGTAAGTGGGCTCCCCACTCGAAATGACGTCTAAGCCTATTTTTTAAATTGTGTTGAGCATTGCCCGACCTCTAGGTGTAATAAGGCGCGAACCCCAGAATATATGTTTTGCATTGTAGTCTCCAGCTGCTACAAAACAAGATCTAGCGATTTGTAGAAGTCCTCGTATTGATCTTCAGTGATTGAGAATCTAGGAGGAGAGTAAATTGATGATGTAACGAAATTTTGACAAAAATTTTCGACACAAATATTAGTTGCTTGGAGTTGGCCTGCACAAATGCTATCAAGTATATAGTACTTGAGTCTTGACTTAATTAGAATTGCTGACCCACCGAACCCACCCATTGCTCACTCCCCGGGTCCCTTAAGTCATATAGAGTGTAGAGCGTTGTTTAATGGAATTTAAAAAATGGGCTTGGATGTCATTTCGAGTAGTGGGCCAACTGACGTACTGAAAATTCCGGATATTATGGATTTTGTCGTCACAAAAATATCCATAGCAAAAAAAATCACGTAAAGGCCACTTTAGATCTCTCCTTGGATCACTCTCTCTTAATATTTACAATTTCTAACCCACGTAGGACTGATTTAACTAACTCATATGTGAGGATGATTAATAGGGTCAACTGGCTAGGATTGAAAAAATATTGTTTCGAAAATGGCCGTCGACAAGGTTAATGCAGTGTTCCGGGAAATATTCCTACAGGGTCATTAAAAAGAAACATCTAGAATAAAGCAAACAATTAAATAAACATGCGCTTCGTACATACGTACGTGATTAAATGTAAACAAGCAATAACAACAACAAAAATGCTGCTTGTTAAGAAGATACACATATCTACATACATGAATGGCAAATTTCAACGAGAAACAAAAATAAAGTAAACAACTTAAGTATACATATACGCATGTGCATATGTAGATTAGAGTTAGTCAAGTTGTATGTATTAAAAACAAGTAAGCGTGCTATATTCGGCTGTGCCGAATCTTATATACCCTTTACCAAAGTGCGTTTATGTAGTATAGAGATACATAAATAAGCACAGAGATATGTAGCTACATGTTCATTTTGTGAAAAAATTCATACTTTTTTTCTAGTGCAATTTTTAGGGTTTTTGCATTATGTTTAATTTGGCGCTTTTTAAATTTTGGCGATTTTTTTCATATAGGCAATTTTTTTATGGCTTTGGCAATTTTTTCGGTTTTTGGGTTTTTTTTTAATTTTGGCGATTTTTTTTTCGTTCTGGCGATTTTTTTGGATTTTGACGATTTTTTTCATTTAGGCGATTTATTTATTTTTTATATATTTATTTTTTTGTGGCAATTTTTTTAGTTTTGACACTTTTTTCTCGTTTTGGCGATTTTTTTCGGTTTTTGGCGTTTTTTTATTTTGGCGATTTTTTTTCGTTCTGGCAATTTTTTTGATTTTGACAATTTTTTTCATTTAGGCGATTTTTTTATTTTTTGGCGATTTTTTTTCATATAGGCAATTTGTTTTTTGTTTTGGTGATTTTTTCGTTTTTTGGCGTTTTTATTTCTTATTGGCAATTTTTTTAGTTTTGACAGTTTTTTCTCGTTTTGATTTTGCCGATTTTTTTTTCATTTAAGCAATTTTTTTAATTTTTGGCGATTTTTTTTCATATAGGCAATTTTTTTGGTTTTGGCGATTTTTTCCGGTTTTTGGTGTTTTTTTTTAAATTTGGCGATTTATTTTTGTTTTGACGATTTTATTTGATTTTGGCGATTTTTTTTTTCATTTAGGCGATTTTTTTTTCATTTAGGCGATTTTTTTTTAATTTTTGACGATTTTTGTTCATATAAGGATTTTTGTTTGTTTTGGCGATTTTTGCGGATTTTTGTCATTGTGGGATTTTTTTTGTTTTGACACTTTTTTTTCGTTTTGGCGATTTTTTTCGGTTCTTGGCGTTTTTTAATTTTGGCGATTTTTTTTCGTTTTGGCGATTGTTTTGATTTTGCCGATTTTTTTCATATAAGCGATTTTTTTTAATTTTTGGCGATTTTTTTTCATATAAGCAATTTTTTTTTGATTTGGCGATTTTATTTCGGTTTATGGCGTTTTTTTTTTAATTTTGGAGATTTATTTTCGTTTTGGCGAATTTTTTTTTGATTTTGGCGATTTCTTTTTCATTTAGGCGATTTTTTTTTAATTTTTGACGATTTTTGTTAATATAAGCATTTATTTTGTTTTGGCAATTTTTTTCGGTTTTTTGGTGTTTTTTTTTAATTTTAGCATTTTTTTCATATTGGCGATTTTTTTAAATTTTTGGCGACTTTATAATTTTCGGATTTCTTAGTTTGACCGTTTTTGAAAATTTGAAGAGTTTAACTCTTACGGTTTCCAAGATATAGCAATTTGTCAAAATTACATAGTCAACATTTCATTAACTGATGGACCACCCTTTAATTTAAATTTTTTTAATTTTAGTGTTAATTGTTGTAGCCTATATAAAAATACACTAATTTTACAAAATTCAAGTGTCAATATACATATGTACATACAATTGTATGTATATTACATGGGATTTTAAAAGTTTTCGTCACTCATTTTGGAACACCCTTTAATTTTTAGCTTTTATATATTTGTTGTTGTCGACCAAAGTTCTACATACACTGTCCAAATTTCAGACCCGTAGCTTTTACCGTTCCTGAGAAAATAGCCTTCTTCCTAAAACATGAAATATGTTTAATTATTAGGAAAAAATTTAAAGTTTTCCAACCCTGAAAACGTTTTTTAGTTTGTTAAATTTTAAAATTTTTTTTCAATTATAAATACCAATTTTATTCATACCTAAGTATAAAATAAGTTAATTTAATAAAAAAAAGTATTAAAAACTTGTTTTCGGTAGTTATTTTCTATGGGTAAATTAATAGCCTGTTTGTAGAACACGACTCGTCTATAATAATCGCTAAAATGTTAGCATTACTTTTTTTTCGGGGTTTTAGAACACTTGTGTTGACGATTTTTGTTAAAACACGTAACTGATGTCAGTTTATTTAGGTTTGTACAAAGCAATTTGACTCACAATAAACGTCAAAGAGGACGACTAAAAAATTTTAGTCGTTTGAAACAAAAAAGCTAAAAAACAGACAAATTTAAATAATTAGTATAAATTTAAAAATTTTGATCGTACTAAGCGACGCATCATAATGAAGCCAAAGAAGTCGATGGAGCTGTGGTAAGCTGTATATAAATTAATGTAAAACTTTTTTAATGACTTTATTATTTCCATAGATGTCATGTATCCTTCCTCTCCTGTCTGGTGTATATAAATCTAGTGTCTAGTGCCGATCTGAGTAGTAGTGAACTACCAGTTCTGGCGCCGATTAAAATTGTTAAATTGTGGTTGAAATTGTTAAATTGTTGGTGAAATTGTTAAATTTGGGTAATTAAAATTTGAAAATTGTTAAATTCTTGGAAATTTGTGAAATTTGATACCTGCGAGGGTGGTTCAATAAGTCCGTCCAGATTTTTGTTTACATAAGGAGTTTTTTGTTTACATTAACTTTGTGGGAACGGGTGATTTTTTTTGGGTAGTATTAATTGTGGGAACGGGTGATTTTTTTGTGGGTGTGGTTTAAGGGGTTTTATAAGATTAAGATTTCTCAAGTGTATATGCCGATGGGAAAATCATGAAAATGATTTTTCCTAATACCAATGGTGAAAATAGTGATTATTAGTTTTTCCTAATGCCTACGGCAATGCATTATAATTTTTCCTAATGCCTACGGCAATACATGAGTATTATTTTTTTCAAATGCCTACGGCAATGCATGATAAGTTTTCGTAATGCCGACGGCAATACATGATTATTATTTTTTTCAAATGCCGACGGCAAAACACATTTTTATTTTTTTCAAATGCCGACGGCAATAGATGATTATTATTTTTTTCAAATGCCGACGGCAAAACACATTTTTATTTTTTTCAAATGCCGACGGCAAAACATGATTATTATTTTCTAGTACCAAAGGGAAAATTGCCAGTGTTGCCAGACTATAGAAATTCGTTATCTTAATACTACATCGGTAATATCAGAGAAAATAGATTTGATGACTACTACGCGATTCTCATATGAATCGGGAGAATGTGTGTATGATTTCCTCACGCTAATAAATTGTTTATAAATAAAATAATTAAATAAATTAATAAACAATTAATTTAATTATTTTATTTATTTATAAAATGTTCTCTTGTATATGAACACCCTATACTTGTGTGTGGATGATCCAGCTTGTTTGTCGCTGGTATTTATTTATTTGTTTAAGAAATATAATTGTATGTATGTATGTATGTATGTCTGTATATTTGTATGTGTATGTATGTATGTATGTATGTATGTATGTATGTATGTATGTTTGTGCGTATATTTGCATGTTTATGTATGTATGTATGTATGTATGTATGTGTATTTGTATGTATGACTGAGGATGCTTGTGCGTAAAATATTTTGTAGAATACATTTATATTTTGCAACGTAATCATTTTCTTTGTCTACGATTATTTTAAAGCAGTAAAGTTTCAATTAAGTACAGTCATCAGCAGAGAAATAAAAACAGTAAAAATTTGCAAGTAAGCAATAAAGTTAACTCTCCTCCTCTCCACTTCCTTCTCTTTCATTCATGTAGTTTGTATTTGAAATAAGAAAACACTTGTACATTCTTTTATTTGGTATACATTTATTGTTTAAAATTTTTTTAAATTTTATAATAATACATACATATGTAAATTCATATTTTAAGAAGTAAAAAAGTTCATTTAAAGCAAGACATTTCTTTTGTTAGTAAAATAGCATTTTTTAATGCGCAAACACCAAAATTATGATAACTACAATAAAGATATTCTGGATACTTGATTTCCATTTGTTTAAAGTTGATGCAACCTATATCCTCAACGTTAGAAATTTTTCGGTGTAACATTTTTTCCAACCATCGTCTTTTTTCTTCACCTTTTACATACATAAATTGTTGAACATCTTGCGTTGGCTTTTAAAAAATTGCAAACGCTTTGAAATGAAACTGATCCAGCAGTCCAGTTTAGGTGATGATAGTTTTTTGTTAGCCACTTTGCTTCTCTTTGCTTTTTTATTGATAACCATTTAAAATCAAATGGGGGTTTTATAATGAAATGGTTACATTCATAATTGTTGAAAACAATCGCTACTTCTTTTGCAATGAAATCATTTGAATTACTCTTGAAACCTTGTACGTCTATAAAAATTATGTTGTTATCCATATTACTTAATTTATAAGACTTTTCGAACTTGTCCTTTGATAGGTATATATTCTATTATACGATCATGAATAAGAATGCAGTAAGCTGTTGTTTTTGCTGCAATATTAGTTGCTGTTTCAAATTCTATTTTTATATCAATCGGTCCATTATTGAGTGATTCATTCTGATGACTGACATCTACTACAATAATAGGAGCTTTTGTCTTAAACTCTGGTGCAGTTAGAAGCGGTTGAGATTCTTTCATATAATAACTTTGTTGAAATCTTATATACATATCATATAGAATTGCATATCGTTCATTTTTAAACTTTATGTTAAGATCATCATATGGATATGAGACTGAATTTAAATGTACTTTTAAATTAGTCAAATCACAATGAACAAACTTATTTTCTTGTTGAAAAGCAATCAATACAAAACGTGGGCGTTCTCTATTTGCAGCCAGTTTAACATTCCAAATATGGCTAGTTCCTATGTTTAATTGTGGATTAATATGACAATCCCAACTGCGAAATGCCATAGGTATAGAAGCACCATTATTAATCATTTTTATCATATTCAATTTGCTAAAGTCCGATAATTGTACTTGTGGGATTCTCCATGAGATGAGTGAAATTGTAAGTTTAGCTTTTTCAGTAGAAACACTCGAGCGCACAAGATCTTCATCGTTCTTATTACGCAAGAGTATCAATTCATGTTTTCCATTTAGTATAACTTTGTTGTAGTCTTCAGCGAATCCTAGAAGCATTTTTAGAGGTACATAGAAATTGAAAAATCCATTTACAAGAGTGACATCGTCAATTTTGTTCCATCCAGCATTTTGCATCACGTTGCTTTCAGTTGGTGACATAGAAACCAAATTTTTTATGGTGCTTGTGGCTCCTAAATATCTTGTATGATCAATTTCAATTCCATTGAGCTCATAGCGAATTTCATCAAACAGATATGCCACAAAGTTGTTTTTTAGTATAAAGTTCTCTGAAGATGACGAAGATTTGGTCTTATTATCATCGGCAACAAACCCCTCCACATAAATGTAGCTCTCACTGGGTAGCACATACAAATCTTGATTTTGTATTGAAATTCTAATTTCATCATTATTGTTGTAAGACTGTAAGTATGGTACATATGTATGATAGTCCTTTTTGATTATATTTTCATCAGACAAAGGTTTATCTAAGACATCTATTATTGAACTCATTTTGTCTTTAATTTCAAATTCAATGACTTCAGAAAATTTTTATTTGATGTTGTTAGAGATTTTTGTTGAGCTGTTCGCTTTAATGTTGTTGTTGTTTTTGCTGCTATATTTTTCAATGTATTTGTGTTGTATATTAGCATTATTTAGTTGGCCTTAAATGTATTCGTATTGTAATTTCCTCTCCTCGGAAATTAATTAAATCACCGTGTTGATCAAGTACGCGCAGCGCTAGTGAACTTATCTCTCTGGTGTTCACAGGTAAATAGATGAGATTTCTTGGAACCTCATCTATTTTATAGCCTGGGGGTACATTTATCGGAAATTCATGAAGTGTATGCGATTTGGAGTTATTCATATATGTGTTAATAGCGATACTACTTTCAATTCGCAAGAGATTCACTTTAAAAATATTAACTGGAAGATCTGAGTAATAATATTTGTTTGGTGTTAGGATTTTGCTATTGAATCCTAAAAGTTTTCCAATTGTGTTGTCCTTATTAAAATATACAGGATCTTTGGAACTATTAACTTTAACTTGCATTGTGTTGTTATTGGCTTCAATAAAAATCTTATTTGCTGGGCAAAGTCGATTGTATTGCTCTTCTATAAAATCAACTATATCATTTAATTCGTAAGATCCAATTGGTATTTCAATTTTATGTTCTCCTATATGAAACATATTGTTGTAAGTGTCTACATTTGGAATACTGTTGTATGAATGAAAATCAGTTAGAGCACACTCATATGCATCATGTAATTCAATAGGAGGAAAGTAACTAGCAGATAATTCTGATGAGTTAGAGCTCAGAGTAAGTGTTATTGACATTATAACAGACTGATTACAATTAAATAAAGTTTAGTACACAGTATGGTTTATAAGCATAATTTACTTATTTATTTCATTTTATTATTTTAAAATTAACATTAGTTTCTTAATATTAATGCTATTATTGTTCTTGATATGATGCTGTTGGTGATTTAGTTTTTCTTCCAACTATAATATTTCATCTTTACTTATCCAAGAATTATGTTGATCTGAAAATCCTAGCCATTTAACATATACTTCCTTCGCTTTAGTTTTGAGAACCTTTTCAACTAAATATGTATTTGGAAATCTAGTTTTTGAAAGTTCATCAGTATAGAATCCACCTTTAATAGAATTACAAAGATAATCTTCTAATATGTATGTTGCAGGATTTGTATTTTGAACTTTGGTAATTGTGAATATTTCCGTGGTCCAATTTGGAGTATAACCTTTTTCAAAGATATGCTTATATTTGCTTATGCGAACATGATCTCCTACATTAAATTTCGACATTTTATACATCTTCAAATGACTGTATACTGTATTAAGCAGCTTTTGCTCATTTGTTGAGTTGACTTTAATAGGAGACATTTTAATTGTACGATGAAATTTTTTATTGTATGCATTAACTAAATCTTTGTGTATATCAATCCACTTATATGAACCATTATAGCTAAATTCTTTCCACATCATTCCTTTCAATGTTCTATTAAATCGTTCTACAATTGATGCTTTCATACTGCTATATGTTTAGTAGTGATTAATGTTGTATTTATGCATTAATTTTTCAAAGTTTTTGTTGAAAAATTCTTTACCATCATCTGTTTGTAAGTTTTTTGGTACTCGCCCCAATTCAAAAATATCTGCCATTGCCTTGGTTGTTTCGAGTGCAGTTTTTGTTTTTAGCGGTACTGCCCATGCAAATTTTGAAAATGTGTCGATTACAGTGAACAAAAATCGATAATTTTTATTTTCTTTTGAATAGTTCCCCATTTCAACTAAATCAGCTTGCCAAAGATCATCAATTCCTTTCATTACAACTCTGCAACGCACAAAATGTTTTCGTGCTTGCTTATGGAGTTCGTTTACTAAATTTCTTTTTGAAGACATTAAGTTATTTTTACTGATTTTTTGGAGAGTGTTGTGATCTACTTGAAGGACTTTCAGCTATTGATACAAACATGTAATTTTCCAATCTATAAATTTTCTCATTAAGCTGCTCAATTTGTTCTTCAAAGGATGTTTTAATTTTTTGGATATCTTTTTGAATTTTATAATTTTCTTCTATATCTAATTTTATTTCACGTTGTAGTTCTTCGATTTGCATTTGAAGATCTTCTTGAATTACAGTATTGTCTGCCTTAAAGTATGTTAATAATTTCTCTTCTAGTTTTTCGATTTGAGTTTGCAGAAACAATTTATTGATAACATCGTTTTCCTCCAGAGCTTCTGCAACATTTTTGATCCTTTTGTTTTGGACATCAATGTTGTTGTTCGTATCCACAAATAACCCCAACAGTTTAGGTGCATTTTTCAAAGAAATTATGTTGCTAGTATCGTTTAAGTAGTGTCCAAATTTATCAACAGACATGCTTTATATACTTTATTAAAGTTAATGTATTATATTCGCTTCACGTAGCTCTTCAATAATTGATACAATCTCGTTATTGTGATTAGTATGACCTGCACCTTGTGATGCGAGCAGTAGTCGAAGTCGACCTACTAACTCATTTGGATCATCCCAGTATATATAGTTGGGCTTATGAATATTAAATTCCATCACCTAAATAGCTACCTTTTGGCTTAGATCCTGTTGATTGAGGTAAATTCTTTTGGTTTTTCTCGTCAATAAATTTCTTAATAATATGTTTATATTTATATCCTCTAGTACCCTTTATTTGACCATCAGGTGTATAGTCTCTTCTATATGCATTAGTAGTAATTAAAATCTTTTTATAGATTTCGAGTTCAAATTTATCATAATTTTTTGGTATTTTATGAAACATTAGAGAAAATAGCCCTGGTGTTAGGGCCCATATTTGACCACCAACTTGTATTTTATCTTCATTAAGTTTGAGCGTACTATCACCAAATTTCCATTCATTATTGAAATCTTTATGTGGACCATAGTTTGTATCTAGTTCATTTCTTCCTTCCAAGACTGATAAGTCAGTATAAGTATCTTCTGTATTGGAAGTCTGTGAGTAAAAATCATCATCATCATCATCGTCATCATCATTTACAGTATTAGCATCATTTAATGAGATGGTATTATCAAATATTGTTCCTTCAGCTAGTTTCTTTGGTGTACTTGACTCTATCTTGACTGATGTTTTTTCAGGCTTAAGACTTGTATTATTTTCAACTTCTACCTTCATTTTACTTTCTTCTTTCATGGGAATTCTTTTAATTTTTTTAGAACTATTTATGAATTCTTTGAGTGGTTCTGTTATAGGTTTAAATGTATCTCTTAGTTGTTCATGTGTATCTATTTCACCAGTTTTTATACTACGAAGCTTTTTCTTTAAGACATTTCTTGTCAACACCAATTGTTTTAAAATTTTCTCATCCATACTTAATAATAGTAAATAACAGGTATCAGCTATTAGATTAGGTATCAGCCTTTTAGGACCTGGTCTGGTTATCAGATCAGCTTTTCAGGAGCTGGTCTGGTTTTCAGATCAGCTTTTCAGGACCTGGTCTGGTTTTCAGATCAGCTTTTCAGGACCTGGTCTGGTTATCAGATCAGCTTTTTAGGACCTGGTCTGGTTTTCAGATCAGCTTTTTAGGACCTGGTCTGGTTATCAGATCAGCTATTTAGGACCTGGTCTGGTTTTCAGATCAGCTTTTTAGGACCTGGTCTGGTTATCAGATCAGCTTTTTAGGACCTGGTCTGGTTATCAGATCAGCTTTTCAGGACCTGGTCTGGTTATCAGATCAGCTTTTCAGAACCTGGTCTGGTTATCAGATCAGCTTTTTAGCACCTGGTCTGGTTTTCAGATCAGTTTATCAGGTAGCAGCTCAGCTTATAGCAAATAGATGTATGAAGTTTAAAGTTAGATTAATAACTAAAGTGAATGTTTATCGAGAGTAGTTTATATAGTTATGAAATAGTCAAATTGCTTTCTGTAGCTACCATTATTTAATTCATTATCTTTGCTTATCACCAAAAATCCATATTTATCCTTCCAACACTCTCGACAAATTTCTTGGAACTTTTCATAACTCATATCGCTGCCAACATTATCCCTATAAACATGCTTCATATTCGTCTCATCTTGCTTAAACATTATAATAACATTTGCATTGTCTCTTATTAAATGCTTGGGAATTCTAGTATAAGTTTGACACAAGTAGAATGAATCAACATCCCTATGTCGCCCCATACAAAAATATGTACGTATATTATTCTGCTTTTCACATGCAACATCATCAAATATCATAATTGAATTAGTTTTAGCTTCGTCAGGTGGAATAACTGATTCATTATCTGTAAATGTATAATATCCCATTCCTTTAATTGGTGAAATTAGTTTCTTCAGATATTCATATTTGGGCTGATATAAAGATTTTGAGTATAAATAGATGTTTTGAAACTTGAGTCCATTAGGACTTTCTAGTAAGCCAATCATAACATTAGTCTTTCCACAATTTGATGGTCCCACTATTAGAGCACGAATAGAATTTGGTAAGACGGGGCTGTGCTTTATTTTTGAAGTAATGTTCGATGATTGATCAATATTACGAACTAAAATATTTTTATGTTGTTTCACTAATTGCATTTTTGTAACTAAATGCATTTCATAATTGTTACCTCTTATTATAGAAAAAATTAGATAATATGGTTATACGATATCAGAAAAGGTTTAGTCATAAAAACACCTTCGTTGGAGGAGGTATAGTAGATAAAATAATAAACGCTCTACCTGTTGAACTTCATCTTCCTGGATATCAGTACTGTGGACCTGGAACAAAACTACAAAAACGTTTAAATCGAGGTGACAAAGGAATTAATTTATTGGACTCTGCTTGTAAAAATCACGATATTGCGTATTCAAAAAATAAGGATTTAAGTACTAGACATAAAGCTGATAAAATACTGGAAAATTCAGCTTGGAATCGAGTTTTATCAAAAGATAGTAGTCTTGCTGAAAAATCATTTGCATATATGGTTACTAACGCAATGAAAGCCAAAACAAAATTTGGTATGGGTGTGGAGAAAAAGAAAAATGTTGGAAAGAACAAGCTAAATGATAAAAAACTATTTAGAACATCAATTAGAGCTGCAACAAAAATACTAAATAAGGAAAAGCCATTAGATATTAACTCAGCTATTAAAATTGCACGAAAAACTATCAACAAATCATTAAAAGGAAAAAAATCTCAAATTATAGTACCACGTGTAATACGTGTCCCAAAAATTGGTGGATTTTTGCCTCTAATACCGATTTTAACTGCTCTGGGTGCAATTGGTAGTCTAACAACTGGAGGTGCTGCCATAGCTAAAGCTGTAAATGCAACAAAGAATGCCAAAAATCAACTTGATGAAGCAACTAGACATAATAGTGCGATGGAATCTATAGCAGTTGGCAAAGGACTTTACTTAAAACCATATAAAAAAGGTTATGGCTTAGTTCACAAAGAAGAATCAAAAAACTCTTAGAGATGCTGCCCAACAGACCACTATCTGATGTGGACCTAAACCGTTTCTCTATAAATATTCCATATTTTAGAGGAGTTTTCATGTTGAATACTCTACCAAAACGAACAAAGAAAATTGAATGTGGAATAATCAACTTAGATGTATCAACAGGAGCTGGTACACATTGGGTAGCATATTATAAAAACAACAATGAAAAAGAATATTTCGATAGCTTTGGAAACTTACAACCTCCTTCAGAAGTAGTTAAATATCTTGGTACAAATGTAAAATACAACTATAATCAACATCAGAATTTTAATACATTTACCTGTGGTCACTTATGTCTTAAATTTCTTTATGAAATAACTGAAAATATTAAATAAAAACACAAATATTTATATCTTACAAAACTCCTTAATGTCTTTTTATTTATAATTTAAAATACAAAGCTAATACATATATTTTATTGCCAAATAGGAAATTGGGAATTTTGAATTAGAAATTCACTCAGGTCACTCTCAACGATTAGATTTTCTTCACCTTCTCTGCTTAAGCAATAAGATCCACTGGATAGATCTTTAATATCGTCATCTGTTAAAATATTATACCGTTTTATATTATTTTTTCTAAAGGAAAATTAGGAATCATCTGTTTGTAAGTTTTTTGGTATTCATCTCAATTGAAAAATATATTCCATTGTCTTGGTTGTTTCTCTTTATGAAATTTAATGGAATTTAATAATATAGTGAAATTCAATTTCTCTTGTACAGAACTTCTCAAAGAAAACAAGACTTTAAATGATATGAAAACAAGACTGTGCATGTTTTAGCGATATGAAAACAAGAATTTGCAAAAAGCAAAAACAAAAAATTTTTTGATCCAACGAAGTAAAACCAGTGAAGAAATAAACACCAGTCACATATTTCATTCTTTTTTCAATATTTTATTTCAAATTTTTTCTTAAAAATTTATTTACATTTGTACAATCATTTTTCTTGATAAATAAATAAATAGGATTTTATAATTATAATTATATAATTTTACCAATAATAAATAGGATTTCATATACATCAATTTTTCTTTTAATAAATAGGATTTTATTTACAATAATTTTTCTTAATAACAAAGATTTTATATACAACTTAAAAATTTAAAACTAATTTACTAAAAATTAATTAATTTTAACCATTTTCTTGCATTCTAGCAATCTCATCTAGCAACATGTCAAGTTCGTATTCAGGGTTAGTTTCCTTAATACGAAAATGATACCATGCATATGTGTTAATGTTATTTGACCTAATTTTTCTCTTATCGTCTCCATAACTTAATACTACCTTATTTAATTCACTAGTATATATTTGATGTAGCTTAGATTTAAATGTTAACATACTATCATATACATTGGTCTTATTAAATAAACAATTTTTATAAGTAGCTAAACTATATTTATCTAATATGGCTCTCTTTACCCCCTTCGATTTCTTTACATCATTTTGATCTTGAACACTAAATGAATACATTTTAGATCGCAACCCGACAAATTCTTTCATTATTTTTCCACAATTTTCGTCTTTCATCATACCCAGCACCTTTTTATTAACTAGAGGAAAATTATAAATGTTGTCTGTAGGATAGTCCGATGTATCAAATTGTTGTTGTATGTCATTTTTTATGTCAGCATAAAAGTCATCCGTCTTTATTGAATATATAAAAGAGTCCGTGTCCATATAGTTTAAGGAGAGTTTTGTCTTAAACTTAGGTTCCATGTACCCGTAATGGAAATTATACATTTTCCATTTGGACAGCTCGAGTACACAAAATCCTAAGTAAATTAGTTTATTGTAGCAGGTTTTGACTCTTGTCATTTCGATTGCTACCAGGTCTTCTGAAAATATAGATAAACTATGAAAATTTGGTTTTGATATCCAATCTTGGGCACCCAAATGATTACAGTTCATTCTCTCCCAACTATTGACAATTTTAACATCTCTCCTCTTGTCCACATTTTCCATGGTTTTACCATACACTGCATTATTGGGAAGTTTGAAAAAAATTTTTTCAAAAGCATTTTTAGCAGTGGCTCTATGTCTGGTATTTAAGTCAATGTAGCCTTTTAACCATGGAGATTGTTTAAATGCTAGAATACGATGAGTTTTCTTTAAAACTAAGCCATATTTTAAGCACTGTTTTAGAACTCTAAAGTGTATCACATATGATTGCTTTGTAGAGAAATCGGTTATCAACTTGTTGTACTTCGCTTGCATAGGTTTCTTATTTTCAGCGCAAAAAGGAAGATCATTATGCAAGTCGTGTAAATGAGAGGGATAATCCAACGTGACCTCATATACATAACCGTCTGTTCCATTATCAGCTATGCTGTTTGGATCCAGATTCAGCTCGTCTTGCGATAACCATCTGAATCCACCATGAGGAAGATATTCCGACATTGCCCAACCGTAAAGGTTATTTGCGTCTAAGTAGACAAGAAATTCTGATGGTTTTGATACATCGAAATCTTCCAAATATTTGTTATTCGCTTTCGAATATCTTTGGCTACACTGTACAATCCCCCCACGTATACCTTTTTTCATAAAATTGTACATGTCAATGTCTGTTAATAATTCTAATTCAATTTTTGTATATTTGAGCATTGCATCCCAGGAAAGGCCAGGTGCTGTATAATACTGGCATGGATCGAGCTCATAAATACCCTTACAAACTTTTCTAAAGTTCTCAAAAATATCTGTCAGTAAGAGGACATCTGTTTTTAAGTAAAGTTCCATGTAGTCTTTCATAGTTTTGCAACCAAAAGTATTCCATACCTCTACAGCATGTGAGTATTCCTCTAAAGAACACTCTTTATTGTTCAACTTATTAAAGAAATCACTGCGTGAAGGGAGCTGACACTCATCTAATTTTTGAAATGAATTTAGGTACTCATAGGGGAAAATACCTTTTTTCTTAATAAGCTGAAACTCGTTTTCTGACTGAAATAATGACCTTATAGTGCTGAAATCATTATCCGACAAATTGCAGGCTAATGATTCCAAACTCTCAGCCATAAAACGTATTGTATCAAGAAATCTTATTTCAAGCTTATGACCATCACTCATTTCTGAAAATTGGGAGAGGGATATATAAAGCTCCTTATTGAGAGGGAGTACTTTCAGCTGCATTGAAATTTCACCTAGTTCTTTAATAAAAAGATGTGAGTCATAGTTTGAATAATTATGAAAGTAAACTGGTATAAACTTGGGAATTTGATAATTTAAATTACACTTATTGTGGGCTGCACCTCTATATTTACCACTAATGTGGCAATGATCTCTAACGCGATCTTTACCTAAAAATTTTTGACAAATATGACAATTTACCGCACTATAAAAACTATACACATCAGAAGGGGATAAAGTATCCATTTGCCTATTATTAACTAAATAATTATTGTAAATATCCTCACAATCTTTAACTAAATATGATACAAATTTTTTGGAGGCATCTTTACCAGTATAAACCCTTAACTTATCTAACTTACTGTTATGGAGACACTTAATAAAATAACTAAATGCACAAGGAGTGTGCTTTTTAATTAAACTAGTTTTATCACTTACATTATTACTTATATCTTCCAGGATGCTCTCTAAGTGAGCATAAACCACAAAGGGGACATCCATTTTCCTTTGATGCCCCTTAAAGCTGAGAATTGCATCCGGACCTGATGGCATACTTGTCACAATTTTACCGCATTCAGTCTTATGATGACTTATTCCACTCTCACTATGAGTGTACTGCAGACAGGTGTTGCAGAAATGCAGTTTGTGTCCATCCTTCGTTATCTGACTTTGTAAAAGTCTGTGAATAATAAAAAATAGTTAAAAATTTATTAGTAAAATGTATCCATTATAAAATATATAAAACAAGTATATTTATCATTAAATTAAAGTGTAGTATAATTTTTTAACTTACCTTGATATGTCCTTTATCAAAATATAGTGATGAACTTCACCATTCTCCAAAAGAAGCAAGTTTACATGAGTAATTTTCTCTTCCTTAGTCACATAATAGGGACCAATGATTTGATTTGCCTCCGCATCATACCCAAATACGTTAACGCTTATTGCAGGATTGTTCACCTCAAACACGTTAATTTTTTTTAGAGCTAATGGGAAGCTTAAATTTTTGAAATTTAGCACTTCACCATTTCGCGTAAAAATAATGTCTGCTGAAATGTCCTGAATACCATAAGAACTGCAACGTTCTTGATTGTATGTTGTGGTATCCATGGCAGCAATCAAACACCACTTGAAGCAGTATTCATCATCGTTTTGTATATTTTTTTTTTTTTTTTTTTTTTAAATACATATATTTATTTATTGTATCTTCAAATATGAACTAACAATAAGTGATCAAATCTTAAAGCTAAAATATAATTGTTTAGCCCGACCAGTGTCGGCCAACACTTAGTGATAATTTAAATAATACAAAGTAGTGATAATCAAAAAGGAAAATTAAATGTATTTTCAAGCATTCCCATCTAGAGTGTTGAGTATAAGAGCCCTTGTGTCCCTCTTTTTTAGGCGGATGTGACCATTAAAGTTCAAAATATTACGAGCAAGCGGATTAGGATGTGACTCGAGTTTTGTTAAGTATTTGCCTGCGTATCTTGCAATTTCTTCAGTCACTAGTGGCATTCTTAAATCACGATGCAAATTTGAATTCTTAATATACCATGGAGCAGATGTTATTAACCTTAAAATTTTGTTTTGCCTTCGTTGAATTCTCTCTACATTGGAGGCTGAAGCAGTGCCCCATAACTGGATACCGTAACACCATATTGGCTTTAAAAGCGACTTGTATAATAAAAGTTTACAGTCCAGGCTAAGTATTGAATTTCTGCCAATCAACCAGTGTATTTGAGATAACTTAAGTTTCATCTGAGTTAGCTTAAAGTCAATATGATGTTTCCATGTAAGTCTTCGATCAAGGTGTATACCAAGGTATTTCGCTTGGGAGTGTTGAGGAATATTTTGATTATTGATTCGAATTGGGGAACAAGTATCTCTTCTTAGGGTAAACGTTATATGGACACACTTTTGTTCATTTACCTTAATTCTCCATAAGTTCAACCACATTTCCAATTGTGTAATATGTTCTTGTAAATATCGGGAAGCCTCGTGAGGGTTTTCATGCAAACTAAGGCAGGCTGTATCATCGGCAAACGTAGATGTATGGATATTGCTGCTCAAAGGCATATCACAAGTATAGATCAAATACAAAACTGGCCCCAGTATGCTCCCCTGTGGCACACCGGATGATATAGATTCGGGCACACTCATGAATTCTCCTTCCACAACCGTGAACTTCCGGGTAGTGATGTAACTTTCTAATAAATTCACTAAATTTATTGGTAGATATGATTTTAATTTTAGAATTAGACCTTCATGCCACACTTTATCAAAGGCCTGAGAAACGTCAATAAACAGGGCAGAACAATACATTTTTTCTTCAAAAGTTCTTCTTATAAATTGCACCAATCTATGAGTTTGTTCAATGGTGCTATGCTGACTTCTAAAACCAAATTTATGGTCTGGGATGCATCCACTATCAGTTAAAATTGGGGACAATTTTGTCATGAGCAGCTTTTCGAAGAGTTTTGACATTGTTGATAGCAGACTTATTGGCCTGTATGACTCAGCCTTGGTAAGGTCTTTGCCCGGCTTTGGAATCATTTTGACCTTCGCAAGCTTCCAGCTTTGTGGATAATACTCCAGTCGTAAAATGGAGTTAAAAATAAATAACAGGATTCTAATTGCAATATGGGGCAAGTTTATCAGCATATTGTTACTTATTCCATCAATACCTGGAGCTTTCTTCGGGTTGAGTTCAGCAATTAGTTTCTGAACATCACGCGTCTTAAATTTTATGGTTCGAGGGGGTAGCGCAACTACACTTGGAAAATCAACAACACTAGTACATGTGTTTGGGGTAAATACGGATTTTAAATGCTCAACAAATATGTTACCTTTTTCAGTATCGCTGCTGGCCCAACCTCCGGTAGAAGTGCGCAGAGGTGGTCTATATTCAACGGGTGTTTTAAGCTTTGTAGCAGCTCGCCACAAGGAGTAATTAGATGCAGGTGTGGCATCAAGATTTTCCAGATAATTTTTAAGACATACAGTTTTTTCATATGCCAGCAGCTCTTGGAGTCGTCTAGTGCACTCTTTAAATCTAATTTTATTTTGGGGTGATCTGTGCTGTTGCCATTCCCTTCTAGCTGTCCTTTTTTCACGTAAAAGACGTTCAATGTCTGTAGAATAAATTCTATTAAACCCAGTCTGCGGATGGGAAGTAGTGGCATGTTCAGCAGCCTGTTTAATATTTTCGTTAAGATTTTCAATGTTAGATTCAATATCACCTGGAGTTCTTAGGTTAATATTTTCCGTACAATGGCTACTGAGGTATTTTTTGAACCCCAGCCAATTAACACGGTTGATCATCTTTACATATGGGACAGGGAAGTCACTTCTTAGTGGGCTACAAATTGTAACAATCGTGGGAGAGTGATCGGAGGAGAGATCTACAGAAGCTTCAACATGAATTAATTCCCTACCGATATTTTTCATGACTCCAAAATCTATAACATCCGGAATTTTTTGTATGTCCGTAGGCCAGTAAGTGGGCTCCCCACTTGAAATGACGTCCAAGCCCATTTTTGAAATTGTGTTGAACAACGCTCGTCCTCTAGGTGTGATAAGACGCGAACCCCAGAAAGTATGTTTTGCATTATAGTCTCCAGCTGCTACGAAACAAGGGCCAAGAGATTTGTAGAAATCCTCGTATTGATCCTCAGTAATTGCGAATCTAGGAGGGGAGTAAATTGATGATATGACAAAATTTGTGCAAAAATTTTCGATACAAATATTCGTTGCTTGTAGATGTTCTTCACAAATGTTATCAAGGACATAGTGTTTGAGTCTTGACTTAATTAGAATTGCTGACCCACCGCATGCTCTCCCCCTCGGGTCCTTTGAATCATATAGAGTGTAACCATTTATTTTAAATAAGCTCCTTGAAGTCAAATGAGTCTGAGAGACCAACATTATATCAATATTTTTTTCCATGAGGAAGTGCTCAAGTTCATTTTTATGCTGGCGAATGCCGTTTGCGTTCCAGAAACATATTTTTAACATGTTCATGGTTTGTTAACTAATGCTTGAAGCAGTGTATTCTGCATTCGCAGCATTTCTTGCATCATGCTAGTCATATTTGTTGTAAAGTTGTTTATAGTTAGCACCAGATTCTCAATAGTAGCTTCAAGGCGACTAAAGTTAAAGCCTGAGTTTGCATTCGCTGAATTATTTTGCGGTGAAACATTTTGTGAGGGACTAGAACTAGCCTTAGCAGCATCGGCATACGATACACGTGAAGTAACTGGTTGACTTACTTGAGCAAAAGAGGCGGAGTACGCGTTTAATGGTTGGGCTGGAGCTAACTTAGGTTTTTGACTCATAGTCTGTTTAACAAAAGAATATACAGGGCATCCTCTATAGTTAGCGGTGTGATTACCTCCACAATTACTACATTTTTTTTCTGCTTGTTCTTTTGGCTTAGTGCAGCTAGCAGTACCATGCAATTCACCGCAGATAACACAAACTGTAGGTAAATTGCAGTAAGTTTTTGTATGGCCATATTCTTGGCAATTATGGCACTGTACAGGACCTGAACGCTTACGTGGCTCTTCAACTGTGATTTTTCGGTGTAACAGAAACTTTACGCTATAAATTGGATGGGTTTGATTTTTTTCAATTGTATGTCATTCGGCTCCAGTTCAATGCGAAATAGGGGTTGGGCGACCTTTTCTCTGTTAATTATATTAGTAACGTTTTTTACCTTAAATCCTTGGTCTAGAAGTGCACATTTTACTTCTTCGGGCTCAACATATGAATCTATGCCCTTTAGTACTATCTGTAGGCCTTTAGCACTCTTAAGTTGGTATGTGTAAAAGTTTGTTTTATTTTTTTCAAAATCATTTACAATTTTTCGAAAATTGTTTTCATCGTATATTTGGATTTTAGTTTCATCAATATTACCTCTTTAATTGGAATTACGTGAAAAGTATTTTCACCAATGGTCGACAGTAGTTTTTTTAGAAGCGCGTTAGAATTTTTTTCCCTCACATATATTGGTGGTGGCTTAAAAGACTTCTGAGATGATGAAGCGGTCTTCTCGTTATCGTCTTGCAATAATGAAAAACGATTTTGGCGATTCATGGATGATGCGCTGTTATCCCTAGACATCTTTGGAACAGATGAAATTTTAGAAGAGTTCGGGCTTCGCCCACGCTTTACCACGGTTATATATCTGTCCATTCCAACTTGTACCTCTGGTTTTGAGCTACTGTTATCTGTAGTGACAACTTGGTTAGGTGATGAACAGCCCGAAGCGAATGATTTCAATGGCTTAACTGACGAAGTACTAGGCAACTGTAATGTTAAAGAATCACTAGTAGGCATTGGACAAAGCGAAGTTGATCGCTGTCGAAAAAGTGGATTTGTTGTTAGAAAAAGTGTATTATCAGATTTTGTATTTTTATTAAGAGCTTCCGAACTCACAGTAAGTCTGTCATCAGGTTTTTTATTTTTATTGTTATCATTATGAGCATCAGAACTCACAGTAAAATAGGCATTTCTGCCGTTATAACTCACTTCACATTTATTTGTTTTTGAGGTACTCATATAGAGTATTCCTCAAGGGTACTTTTGTTTGTTTGTTTGTTTTTTTTTTTTATTACGGTTTTTTTGTTTTTGTTATTTATGACTATGCAAAAAAATATTAACAAAGCAATTACAGCTTATTTATCAAAGTTAATAATATGTATTACGAATATTTTCTTTTATATGATTTTTTTTTGTTAAGTATGTATGTAAAAAAAAAATACTCCGCTATGACGTTAGTTCACTATGAAGGTACAACGAGAACTGATTTTTGTATATTGATGCAAGCTTTTTTTCTTCCTAGTTTTTGAGGTGTGGATATCCAACTTGATCCTTTGACGAGCGACGATTTGTTGATGTTGATTTCTGCTCGGACTATGCGTGATAAAGTCCAACCAGAATCGCGCTCTTCAAATTCGGACATTTTGGTTGAAATCTCCTCAATCTGTTTACGGAATATTTCTTTTATGTTGTCTGCCTTCGTCACCAAACTCATTTTAGCTACATGTGTTATAACACACAACTCCAAATCTTCTTCAACAATTTTGATATACTCCGCCACAATACTCACATGAAATTTAATAATTGAATGCTTACACAAAGTCATGTGAAGTCTCTCAATAAAAATATTTATGTTTTCCTTCATAAACTCTTCCAGAAGAAGTTGGTCCTTTCTATTTAAAATAGCATACGTGGCGATATGATTTTTGAAGGCTTTGGATATTTTGAAACATTTCACATTCTCTGCTACTTCTTCTGTCCTAGAATGTGAAGCACTCATTGGAGTTGGCAGAGTTTCTTCTCTTCTTTCTTCTTCTTCTTCTCCATCACTTTCCGGTAAACTTATGTCCATAGCATAATTGTACAAATTTCCTCCATGGATATCCACACCTTGTTGTCGAGCTTGTTGTTGCTGCTGCTCTTGTTGATGATAATTAAGAGGTTGCCATTGCATCAAATTGGAATACTGCTGCATTTGATTATCTGGTGTGATGGGATTATAATTATAAGTTGGGTACTCATATTGCATTGGCACTCCTAATCCCAAAAACTGATTATTCCATGGCATACCGTATTGTTGATAATTCAATGGCACTTGATATTGGGAGTAATGTACAGAAGGATGTTGCTGATGATGAGACATATTTAGGTGCTGTTGATAATTTTCAAGAGATGTCTGCGGTTGTTCTTGATTTCTGTTCCGGCTTACGACCACTTCATCCTGCACACTGATTGATTTTTGACATGATCCAAAAAGGACTTTTGGTATTTATATACCTTATGGCATCTTTCACACTGATAACCTGAAGAACTCATTTTTAATTATTTTATTTTTATTATTTCACTTTAACACAATTTCTGATGATGGTTGTAAATACAATGAAGTACTGATGTGATGGTTAGAAAAGTTGGCGTATTTATACAAAAATTAGTAGCAGTATCCTTGCAGCATATTTACTTTTTATTTCTCTGCTGATGACTGTACTTAATTGAAACTTTGCTGCTTTAAAATAATCGTAGACAAAGAAAATGATTACGTTGCAAAATATAAATGTATTCTACAAAATATTTTACGCAAAAGCATCCTCAGTCATACATACAAATACACATACATACATACATACATACATACACATGCAAATATACGCACATACATACATACATACATACACATACAAATATACAGACATACATACATACATACATACAATTATATTTCTTAAACAAATAAATAAATACCAGCGACAAACAAGCTGGATCATCCACACACAAGTATAGGGTGTTCATATACAAGAGAACATTTTATAAATAAATAAAATAATTAAATTAATTGTTTATTAATTTATTTAATTATTTTATTTATAAACAATTTATTAGCGTGAGGAAATCATACACACATTCTCTCGATTCATATGAGAATCGCGTAGTAGTCATCAAATCTATTTTCTCTGATATTACCGATGTAGTATTAAGATAACGAATTTCTATAGTCTGGCAACACTGGCAATTTTCCCTTTGGTACTAGAAAATAATAACCATGTTTTGCCGTCGGCATTTGAAAAAAATAAAAATGTGTTTTGCCGTCGGCATTTGAAAAAAATAAAAATGTGTTTTGCCGTCGGCATTTGAAAAAAATAATAATCATGTATTGCCGTCGGCATTTGAAAAAAATAAAAATGTGTTTTGCCGTCGGCATTTGAAAAAAATAATAATCATGTATTGCCGTCGGCATTACGAAAACTTATCATGCATTGCCGTAGGCATTTGAAAAAAATAATACTCATGTATTGCCGTAGGCATTAGGAAAAATTATAATGCATTGCCGTAGGCATTACGAAAACTTATCATGCATTGCCGTCGGCATTACGAAAAATTATCATGTATTGCCGTAGGCATTAGGAAAAATTATAATGCATTGCCGTAGGCATTAGGAAAAACTAATAATCACTATTTTCACCATTGGTATTAGGAAAAATCATTTTCATGATTTTCCCATCGGCATATACACTTGAGAAATCTTAATCTTATAAAACCCCTTAAACCACACCCACAAAAAAATCACCCGTTCCCACAATTAATACTACCCAAAAAAAAATCACCCGTTCCCACAAAGTTAATGTAAACAAAAAACTCCTTATGTAAACAAAAATCTGGACGGACTTATTGAACCACCCTCGCAGGTATCAAATTTCACAAATTTCCAAGAATTTAACAATTTTCAAATTTTAATTACCCAAATTTAACAATTTCACCAACAATTTAACAATTTCAACCACAATTTAACAATTTTAATCGGCGCCAGAACTGGTAGTTCACTACTACTGATCTGGTATAACTGCAATCTGTCTAGTTTGTTGGTAACGAAATAGTATGAACCGGAACTTCTAAGTTCTGGAGGATGTGTGTAAAACTAATGTCTCCATATACGAATACTCTTTGGACATTGAGTATTATAAAAATAGGAGTTTTTCACCTACTACCATCATAGCAAGGATTTGGATGTCCATTTGGAATATGTAGTGCCACTAAAGGAGTTGCCAATTATTATTTAGAGCAGCAGTGCACCTTGAAACATCCCAAGGCCAAGCTATTGGAACAAAATTTGTATTGTCATCGTCTACCGGTACTAAACCTTTTCAATCGATATCTGCTGTATATATAGGAAAGTGGCATTTGTGATAAGCTAGCTGAGAAAAGTACTTGGGATGGCCTTGCAAATGGCGATATAAAATATTTCGTCACTGAAGATCTCGCTCACTCATTTATATTGGAACATTTTCGCTTTGCATTTGTTGCCTGGATGGTTGACTTGATTATGGAACTTGCATGCTTTTTGGTCGAACATAATTAAAAAAAATAAAACTTATAAAGCCAATTCGATGCACTAAATACTTTAGCTGTAGATGTCTTTTATTAAAATTTAGATAAAAATAATATTAACACTATTTGTTAACACTTCTAATAAATACATACATACATATGTATGTATATTTTTAACCGACTTCAAAAAAAGGAGAAGGTTAACAATTCGTCTCTATTTCTTATATTATTTTTTATAGTTTTATCTCAACCTCAAAGGGAAAGCGTTTTGTCTTTGCATTGACTCAAATGGTAAATATGTATATACAAAACAGCAGCATAATTAGAGGCTGATACATGTAATGTTATATCATTATGTTATATCATTATCATGGTCATACAAGTCTGAAAAGTAAATAAAATACAAAACAAAAAGAACTATAAAGCGTTCTAGTGAACCTGAATGAAATGATAAAACATAAAAGTTGCTAAATTGTTTGCCACTCCACTAAAGTCTGGATACCTTAAGCATTCGGACACTATAAAATTTAATATTTATTGTTCGTCGGTGATGGAATGGAAGAGGAATAAATATACATAACAATTACAAATATTAAAAATAGAAACTGTTACATATTATTGTGTATTTATTTTTGATTATTCACAAGAATAGGGTTGCCGTTATTTTCAGCTGAAAACACAATTTTGTATGAAAAAATATAAACTAAAACTACTTTTGAACATGTTGGCAACAGTACGATTTAGCACATATTTGACATAAGGGCGAATTAACGTAAGCTGCACGACAAAGTCGAGTCGCCTTATACAAACGCTTTTCAATACGTAGTTGTCCATGAAATGGCTCGTCGTGAGTCGCCCTTGTCGTGTTCTACAAACAGGCTGTAAGTTTGAGTTTTCCAGCTCTGAAACCGTCTGCTCGATTTTGCTGATTTTAAATAGCAAAATTTTTCGGAAAATTTCTGACATACCAGTCCAAGAACGATTTAATGTACAGACAGACGGACATCGCTTGTTCGTCTTCCCTATGCATAAGGATCCAGAATATATATACTTTATGTGTCTCTTATTAATATTGTAGAAATTACAAACGGAATGACAAACCTATATATACCCTTTTACCATTTTTTTGGTAAAGGGTATAAAAATATGAAAAAAATTCTTAAGCTACGGTCACATTTGTCAAACATTTACACAAAAAAGCGTAACCAACAAGTACTAATGAAAAGAGTTTTGATTCAGATACTTGTTTATCAAATTAAACATTTCCGAACACAACTGATAGATATTGTCATATAATCCAACATTATTGGCTACTATTTAACTTGGCAAACTTTTGTCTGAATTGAAAGATTTTTCATTAGCATTTATTGGTTACACTTTTTTGGGCAAATGTTTGACAACTGTGACCGTATCTTTAGTATTTGATAAAAACTTTGACTTTTTTTAAAACAAGAGGCATAAAAAATGACTGTGAAATAAATTTCATAGGGTTTTGATGGTGCTCTCTACATGCAGCTTTGGTCAAAAATTAAATTTTTTTCCAAAAAATCTAATTTTTGGATGTGGAAAGAAATTGCACTCTATTTTTTGTAAATTTTTTTGTTTTTATACCCTTTACCAAAAAAATGGTAAAAGGGTATATATAGGTTTGTCATTCCGTTTGTAATTTCTACAATATTAATAAAGGGCCACTCAGACTATAATACAAGTATTAATACTTTTGACGAAAATGCATACCTGGACTTATATTTGTTTAAAAAATTTCAAAAAAACAATAACAACTCAACATGTCAGAGCTGCATTTTCCACAAAAGTATTAATAATACTTGTATAATAGTCTGAACGGGGCTTAAGAGACACATAAACTATATAATTATATTCTGGATCCTTATGCATAGGGAAGACGAACAAGCGATGTCCGTTTGTCCGTCTGTCTGTACGTGAAATCGGTTTTCCCAAGCTCCCAAAACAGCTAGAAACTTCGTTCTTGGACTGGTGTGTCAGAAATTTTCCGAAAAATTTTGCTATTGAAAAAAAAACAAAATCGGGCACACGGTTTCAGAGCTGGAAAACTCAAACTCTATTTTCCCATAGAAAATAACTACCGAAAACAAGTTTTTATTACTTTTTTATTAAATTAACTTATTTTATACTTCGGTATGAATAAAATTGGTATTTATAATTGAAAAAAAATTTTAAAATTTAACAAAATAAAAAAACGTTTCCAGGGTTGGAAAACTTTAACTTTTTCCCTAATAATTAAACATATTTCATGTTTTAGGAAGAAGGCTAAAAGGAACGGTAAAAGCTACGGGTCTGAAATTTGGACAGTGTATGAAGAACTTTGGTCGACAACAACAAATATATAAAAGCTAAAAATTAAAGGGTGTTCCAAAATGAGTGACGAAAACTTTTAAAATCCCATGTAATATACATACAATTGTATGTACATATGTATATTGACACTTGAAATTTGTAAAATTAGTGTATTTTTATATAGGCTACAACAATTAACACTAAAATTAAAAAAATTTAAATTAAAGGGTGGTCCATCAGTTAATGAAATTTTGACTATGTAATTTTGACAAATTGCTATATCTTGGAAACCGTAAGAGTTAAACTCTTCAAATTTTCAAAAACGGTCAAACTAAGAAATCCGAAAATTATAAAGTCGCCAAAAATTTTAAAAAATCGCCAAAACGAAAAAATCGCCAATATGAAAAAAATGCTAAAATTAAAAAAAAACACCAAAAACCGAAAAAAATTGCCAAAACAAAAAAAATTCTTATATTAACAAAAATCGTCAAAAATTAAAAAAAATCGCCTAAATGAAAAAGAAATCGCCAAAATCAAAAAAAATTCGCCAAAACGAAAATAAATCGCCAAAATTAAAAAAAAACGCCAAACACCGAAAATATCGCCAAAACAAAATAAAAATTAATACAAAAATTGCCAAAAAATATAAAAATCGCCTATATGAAAAAAATCGTCAAAATCAAAAAAATCGCCAAAGAAAAAAAACGCCAAAAACCGAAAAAAATCGCCAAAACGAGAAAAAACAAAAATAAATGCTTATATGAACAAAAATCGTCAAAAATTAAAAAAAAATCGCCTAAATCAAAAAAAATCGCCAAAATCAAATAAATCCTAAAAACGAAAATAAACCGCCAAATTTAAAAAATAAAACGCCAAAAACCGGAAAAAATTGCCAAAACCAAAAAAAATTGCCTATATGAAAAAAAATCGCTAAAAATTAAAAAAATCGCTTAAATGAAAAAAAAATCGGCAAAATCAAAAAATCTGCCAAAACGAAAAAAAATCGACAAAATTAAAAAAATCACCATAACGAGAAAAAACTTTCAAAACTAAAAAAATTGCCAAAAAGAAATAAAAACGCCAAAAAACTAAAAAATCACCAAAACAAAAAACAAATTGCCTATATGAAAAAAAAATCGCCAAAAAATAAAAAAATCGCCTAAATGAAAAAATTGTCAAAATCAAAAAAATTGCCAGAACGAAAAAAAATCGCCAAAATAAAAAAAAAACGCCAAAAACCGAAAAAAATCACCAAAACGAGAAAAAAGTGTCAAAACTAAAAAAATTGCCACAAAAAAATAAATATATAAAAAACAAAAAAATCGCCTAAATGAAAAAAATCGTCAAAATCAAAAACATCGCCAGAACGAAAATAAAATCGCCATAATTAAAAAAAACATAATGCCAAAACCCTAAAAATTGCACTAGAAAAAAAGTATGAATTTTTTCCCAAAATGAATATGTACCTACATATCTCTGTGCTTATGTATGTATCTCTATACTACATAAACGCACTTTGGTAAAGGGTATGTAAGATTCGGCACAGCCGAATATAGCACTCTTACTTGTTTATTATAAAAAAACTTGTTGTTAGTAATTTATAAAAAAATCTTGACATCCAAGACATTAATGCCTGAAGAAATTTTCTAAAAGTGCTAAAATTAGAATTTGAATTTAATTCAATACATTTAGCTTTGCAAACGTAAGAACATTATTCTCTTACCTTTAATACTCTTCGAAATATTCAAAATCTAATTTTAATTATAAAATAAAATTTTCTACATATTTTTCTTTTTTCCTAAATTACACAGTGTGACAAAAAATAATACCTGCGAAGCGTTACTATTTTTCTGGTAGGTATTTTCGAGTATAACAACAATCTGTATTTGAAATTTTCCAAACACCTCCAAAATCTTGAGTTACGGGTAAAAAACCCGTTTTTCGTACCGGTAGGAGCCTATCAACGGGCTTATAAGGATTTATAAAGAAGGGACTAAAACCTTTTGAACTATGTTTTTATTGTTTCAGTAAATTTCAGATATATATCTGTGTTTTTTCACCAAATACAATTTTTTCAGTTTCTTTTGACACTTTTTTACTTTGGGCTCGTTCTTAGGCAGTATTTTTGTACTGTTACCATAGTGTTTATAACTTTACTTATAAAACATAAATGATTAAGAGTAATTCGAAGGTTTGTTTTTAAAAATTCCCCCTGACTGAGTTATTAAACATTTTATTAGAAGACTTTTTGTTAAAAAAAACTACCTGTATCATGTATTTCGTGTTCTATAAATACGCTTTCTGTATATTTAGGCTTCCAGGATGATGAAAGTATAATTTAATAGAAATATATCAACAAAATATACAAAATTCATACAACAGTTTTCTCCAAACTTTTTTTCTTGAGAATCACTAGGTAGAGTTATAAACACTATCGGCCCTATGTATAAGCAAAAATTGGGATGGCAAAATTGAACATGACCTTAAAGAGTTTTGCGATGAAACTTCACATTAAAAATCATGCTAGGACTTAGAGGTGGGTTAAAATTAGGTAATGCTACTGTTTTTAATGTCAAATTCTATGGAGGAACTCGTTAAGGCCTAATTCAATTTCGTCAATTATGCTAACTTCATGCCAATTTTTTCTTATACATAGGGTCATATGATTCCTAAAAACGAGTCCAAAGTAAAAAAGTGTCGAAAGATACCGAAAAAATTTTAATTGGTGAAAAAATAAAGATACATATCTGAAATTTAATGAAACAATACCTACATAGATCAAAAAGGTCTTAGTCTTTTCATTCCAAATCCGTTTATAAATTCAAAATCGGTTGATAAGTGCCTACGGGTATGAAACCCCGGTTTTTTACCCGTAACTCAAGATTTTAGAGGTATTTGGAAAATTTAAAATGCAGATTGTTGTTATACTCGACAATACCTACCAAAAAAATAGTAAAACTTCGCAGGTATTTCGATTTCTTTAAAATTTGTCACACAGTGACAAATGTTTCTTAATTTTTTCTATGTAATCAACACTTATTCTTTCCAAAACAGCCAGTTTCATAGAAATCGGTTCACTAGTTCAAAAGAATTTAACCAGTTTTTTTATTTCCCGCTGCAATCCGTTGTCAAGGATATCTAGGCGCCAAGCTCCGGCCAATGCACGCAGGAAGCCATTCGTCGTGTTTTTAACCCCCTGAAAACCTTGTTCCCCGCAGTAGTAAAATTCTAAATTTTAATTCATAATTTTAATAAAAAGTGCATTTTTTAAGACATACTCACTGACCACTGACACGCTCATCAAATTGATGAAGCACTTCCGCTGTAGCTAGAGAGCTGAAATTTGTTACGCAAGTAGATCTAGGTGAGCAATGATCTAGAAAAATCTGAAATCACGAACATTTTAGCAAGGGGGCTATGTGTATAATGAACATAAAAATTTTTGTGATAAAAAATCATCAGGATGCCCGAAGATGAACCTATTATTAAGTTTAAGAACTACTACAAACAGTTAGATGCACCATTTGTAATCCACGCAGACTTTGAGTCTGTTTTGGAAAAATTCGATAATCCTGTAAGTAAAAGCACTACAAATGTACAGAAACACCATGCGTGAGCATTCGGCTATTTTATTAATTGTAGTTTTAAGAGACAAAATAATTTATATAGACATTATTTTGGTGAAGAGTCGGCAAATGTGTTTATCAAAAAAATAGTTGAAGATTGTGCAGATATCTATCTAACTTATTTACTAAAAGTTAAGAAAATGTTCATGACCCCAATAGAAATATCTCAATATAATAACGCAAAAAATTGTCATACATGTAAGAGAATATTAAATAACGATAAAGTTAGGGATCATTGTCATCTTACAGGTAATTATCGTGGGCAGCTCATAGCGAATGTAATTTACGTTATAAAACACCTCAGTTTGTACCGGTTATCTAACATAATGTTTCTGCATATGATATGCACCTATTTTTCAAACAACTATCTACTATAAAATATTCCACAATTTAAGTGATTTCTCAGAACACAGAGCGTTATATTTCTCTTTAAATTTTCATTAGATTAGATGAAAAATATGGATTCGAAATAAGATTTATAGACTCGTTTAAATTTATGGCTTCGAGTTTGGATACGTTAGTGAAAAACCTTGATAGCAATGATTTTAATACTATTCAACCTGATTAGAAGAAACGGGGTATTTTTGTACTCTTACATGGATTCCATGACTAAGTTTAAGGAAACTAAACTCCCTAGTAGAGAAGAGGTCTTCAATATTTTAAAGAATGAAGAATGTGATGTAGTCGTGTATGAACATGCTCAAAAAATATGGAGGGAGTTTAACTGTAAGACACTCATTGACTATACTGAGCTCTACTTAAAGACCGATGTTCTTTTTCTAACAGACGTGTTTGAAAGTTTTAGGAAAATTTGAAGAGGTATATACGATTTAGACTTATCTTGGGATGCAATGTTGAAAACCACAGAAGAGAAGTTTCACTGAAACAGTTCACTGATTCCAAAATGTATATGCTTACGCAAAACGGAATTAGAGGTGGACTAGTTCAATATTCGCAAAGATATTCGAAAGCGAATAATAAATATTTGGAAGATTTTGATGCATCAAAACCATCAGAATTTCTTGTCTATTTAGACGGAAATAACCTGTACGGTTGGGCAATGTCCGAATATCTTCCTTACTGAGAATTTGAGTGGATATGTGATACTGATTCAGATGTTACAAAAATTTCTGGTACTGCAGAGTATGGGCACATTTTGGAAGTGGATATAGATTATCCCGATTCTGTGCATGATCTACATAATGATTTGCCATTTTGTCCCCAAAATAAGCCTTCGTACCCGTATGTTGCACTAATTTGTTAACGCAGCAGCAACCAGATCATTCACTTGGTTGTTTGATAAATTCTTTGCATTGACAAATTGTGCAATACCTATATTTCGTAATTGGTTCAAAAGCTTAATAACATTAAATATTTTAGCAAGTTAGCATAATAATAATAATAGCTGTTAAGCATAATATTACATATACTTCAAATGAAATTAAGATTAAGTTTTGTATAAATAGTGCAGTTTTAATTAAAGAAGATTGTCTTGTATTTAGCAGTTAAAAGTTAGAGTCATACCTGCGATTCTCACGGGACCCTCCAGGTTTAAAATTGTAAATGAAAAGAATAAGACTAAGAACAAGTTTGATTAACAAAGCCTTTTATAAATAAACCAAGTAATATATTAAAAGAAAAATCCGTTTTTAAATTCAACACAACATTTTGGCGCATCTGGTATTAGCAAGAGTACAGTTTGATACCTTTTGGCAGTTTGAAGGAAGTATATTGATATTGGAAAGCTATTTTAGCTAAATTTAATTTCAATAAACTGAATTAAATTAAATTAAAAGGATACGTTCTTCTTTATACCAACATTTACTTCACAACGCAAGGTTTTAAAGAGCTTTTTTCGTTGCCTTAAGTTGCACTAACTTAACTTAAACGCTGAAGTCAAAGATACGAAACTTACAAGGAGAGACGAGGAAAGGGATTACAATTAACACCACAACAAATAGTAATAACATGACAACTTTTACCGAACTCTTGAAAACCATATCCCATGTGGTACCAAAGAAAGAAGTTTATTGAAGGATGTATGATAGCAAAAGATAAACTAGGGGAACCAGGTAATGTCGTTGACATAATCAAATGCACCAAAACGAGATTACTTGGAAATGCTTACTCATACTTACACAATAAAGAGTTCGCAACAATAGAAGCCTTATGCCAGGCTATTAGAGAAAAATTTATAAAAGGCAAAACTCTAACAGAAATACAAGAACTAATTTTTAGTAGTAAGCAAGGTTCAACGGAGACAGCATATGAATTTGGAGAGAGTAGAAGGACTACTAACAGATGCCACAGAACTAATTGCAGTACAATGGCAAGAAGTTTCCCATCAAAAATATATGATAGATCATTGTAGACTTGTGCCATTTAGTTCATTTCAGTGACCGGTCAGAATAGTTCATTATTTATAAATGAACTAGTTCGTTCATTTAGTTCAATCGCTCTTTTTAGTTTAATGAACTAGTTAGATCGTTTTAGTTCAATGATTGTATGTCAACAATTCTACCTACATACATGTGTATGTATGTATGTTGTGGTCTTTAACAATATTAAAAGCACGGATTCTGTTATTAAAAAAGTTTACGAAAACTAAAATTAATTAATTAATTAATAAATTTGCTTTATAAAGGGTTTATAATATAAACTTTATATGCAAAACAAATTAAGTTTGAATTTTTTTAGAAATCTCATAAATCCAAAATATTTTGTAGTAGTAGCCAGCTAGAACAAAATTCACATACATACATATGTACATACATACATATGGATGAGTATAGAAGCAAAGCACAATAAAAAGGGAAAGCAAAACGTTGAAAACATTTAGTTAAGTTTGTGTTAGTTCATTTTGTGTCTCAGTTCCTAGTTCAAAAATTGAACTAGTTCAAAAATTGAACTATTGAGCGTAAAACAATTGAACTAGTTCACTTAGTTCAAAGTACGGAATCGTTCATTTGAACTAGTTCGTTCATGAACTACACAAGACTAGATCATTGTAGCCAATCCGCAGTAAGGAGTTACATAAGAGGCTTACGAGATCCTAGATCGATGTCAAAATTCATCGGACACGAAAACGAAAAGCTATCTGCCCTGCTGAAAATCACTAAGGAGGCTCAAAATCTCTTCGGTTCTAATATGAAATCTTCAAATATCATGACAATGCATACCGAGGAACCTTTATATGAGACGGTTCAGCAATTGATAAAAGATGTCAGACAATTATCAATGCATCAAAACACTTGTAAGCGTGCAATGCCAAACAGTAATACAAAAGAAAACTCATTTAACAACTCAGTATACTGCAGTCCTATGCTAGATGAATGTTATAACCAAGGCAGCAATACGTGATATAATCAAGGCAGACGACAGGGCTATAACAAATACAATTTTAGAATGAACATGATACCTTCCGACTATGGAACGAATAGGCAAAATTTTACAAGTTCGAAAACTCAAAATAAAAGTGGAAATAGGTATAACAACAACGAGGAGCGAAACTGTTGTAAATGCAATCAATAGGGTCACATTTCTACTAATTGCTCAAGAAACAGGCGGAGTATAAAAAGCAATAGTAGAAATGACAACAATCGCGCCAACAATGATGTAAACAGAAGCAGATATAATTAACAGCAATAATTCGGTAAACGGGATTCGGCCCGGCCAAGATTAATGGACCGAAATGCCGAAAAATTTAGAGAAATTACTAATGAAGAAAATAAAACACAACAACACCCCGTAAGAACTAACTATGAAGAAGATAAAGCTTTTAATATCATAAATTTAGATATTAACAATATACACTTGACAGAGGGACAGGATAATCAGAAACATTAAATCAAGGATAACACCGAATTAGTATTGGTGCAAGATGGACAGATTCAGTAAGAAATAATATGGCAATGATGACATGTAATGATATAAATAATAAGATAATTAAGGACTGAAACGTCGCAGAGCATCACATAAACCACTCAGAGTACAAAAATGAACTGAGACTGGAGAGTGATGTCAGTAGCAAAGAAAGTTGTGAGATAAACGATGCATATATAAGATTTCTCTGTATAGAGGCAAAAGAGGAAAAATTACTATTGTTGGTAGGCTCCGGCGCTTATACTACACTAGTAAAGGAAGAAGCTTTGGCATCGTGCATAAAAGTTAATGAACATGAGAAGAAAACTATGTCAAGAGCCTTTGGAGGAAACATGAGTACCAAAGGAACTATAACTGTGAACCACAACTACGTGGACAAACTAAGTTTTAAAATACACATAGTACCAAAGGATACAATTTTGCCAGCAGATGGTTTTCTGTTACCGACACAATAAACAAAAACATAAAATTTTTGGAAAACCAGAGAGAAATGGTTTCCTTGCCACTTGTTTCAGAAATTCCTCCGTTATATATATCCGAAAAATTTTCTATAAAAGGACGTTCTCAGGAAATTGTATCAGTAGTAGTAACCAAGGATACGGGAGAGATAATAGCAAACAAAGTACAAATTTTACCAGGGGTTTTTGTGGGCGAAGTCCTAACATCGATTACAGGGGTAATAGCATTTATCTTCATTCTAAACACCAACAACTATACAGTAAACATAAGTAATAAAACAATGTTAAGTTACAACAAGCAAGAGTGCTATATTCGGCTGTGCCGAATCTTATGTACTCTTTACCAAAGTGCGTTTATGTAGTATAGAGATACATACATAAGCACAGAGATATGTAGGTACATATTAATTTTGTGAAAAAATTCATACTTTTTTCTCTAGTGCAATTTTTAGGTTTTTGGCATTATGTTTATTTATGTTTGGTGCTTTTTAAATTTTGGCGATTTATTTTATTTTGGTGATTTTTTAGTTTTGGCGATTTGTTTTTCATATAGGCAACTTTTTTTGGTTTTGGCAATTTTTTTCGGTGTTTGGCGTTTTTTTAATTTTTGGCGATTTTTTCGTTCTGGCGATTTTTTTGATTTTGACGATTTTTTTTTCATTCAAAATCGCCAATTTTTTATTTTTTATATATATTATTTTGTTTTATTTTTTTGTGGCAATTTAGTTTTGACACTATTTTTCTCGTTTTGGCGATTTTTTCCGGTTTTTGGCGAATTTTTTTTAATTTGGCGACTTGTTTTCTTTCTGGCAATTTTTTGATTTTGAAAATTTTTTTTTATTTAGGCGATTTTTTATTTTTTGCCGATTTTTTTCATATAGGCAATTTTCTTTTGGCGATTTTTCCGGATTTTGGCGTTTTTATTTCTTTTTGGCAATTTTTTTAGTTTTGACACTTTTTCTCGTTTTAGCAATTTTTTTCGGTTTTTGGCGTTTTTTTAATTTTGGCGGTTTTTTTCGTTTTGGCGGATTTTTTTGATTTTTTTTTGTTTTATACATATATTTATTTATTGTATCTTCAAATATGAACTAACAATAAGTGATCAAATCTTAAAGCTAAAATATAATTGTTTAGCCCGACCAGTGTCGGCCAACACTTAGTGATAATTTAAATAATACAAAGTAGTGATAATCAAAAAGGAAAATTAAATGTATTTTCAAGCATTCCCATCTAGAGTGTTGAGTATAAGAGCCCTTGTGTCCCTCTTTTTTAGGCGGATGTGACCATTAAAGTTCAAAATATTACGAGCAAGCGGATTAGGATGTGACTCGAGTTTTGTTAAGTATTTGCCTGCGTATCTTGCAATTTCTTCAGTCACTAGTGGCATTCTTAAATCACGATGCAAATTTGAATTCTTAATATACCATGGAGCAGATGTTATTAACCTTAAAATTTTGTTTTGCCTTCGTTGAATTCTCTCTACATTGGAGGCTGAAGCAGTGCCCCATAACTGGATACCGTAACACCAAATTGTCTTCAAAAGCGACTTGTATATTAAAAGTTTGCAGTCCAGACTAAGTGTTGAATTTCTGCCAATCAACCAATGAATTTGAGGTAACTTAAGTTTCATCTGAGTTAGCTTAAAGTCAATATGATGTTTAATGTAAGCCTTCGATCAAGGTGTATACCACGGTATTTCACTTGGGAATGTTGAGGAATATTTTGATTGTTGATTCGAATGGGGGAACAAATATCTCTTCTTAGGGTAAACGTTGTATGGGCACACTTTTGTTCATTTGCCTTAATTTTCCATAAGTTCAACCACATTTCCAACTGTAATATGTTCTTGTAGATATCGGGAAGCCTCGTGCGGGTTTTTGTGCATACTAAGGCAGGCTGTATCATCGGCAAACGTAGATGTGTGCATATTGCTGCTCAAAGGCATATCACAAGTATAAATCAAATACAAAACTGGCCCCAGTATGCTCCCCTGTGGCACACCGGATGATATAGATTCGGGAAGACTCATGAATTCTCCTTCTACAACCGTAAACTTTCGGGTAGTTATGTAGCTTTCTAATAGACTCAGAAAATTTATTGGTAAATATGATTTTAATTTTAAAATTAGGCCTTCATGCCACACTTTATCAAATGTCTGAGAAACGTCAATAAACAGGGCAGAACAATACATTTTTTCTTCAAAAGTTCTTCTTTTAAATTGCACCAATCTGTGAGTTTGTTCAATGGTGCTATGCTAACTTTTAAAACCAAATTGATGGTCTGGGATGCATCCACTACCTCTTATAATAGGGGACAATTTTGTCATGAGCAGTATTTCGAAAAGTTTTGACATTGTTGATAGCAGACTTATTGGCCTGTATGACTCAGCCTTGGTAAGGTCTTTGCCCGGCTTTGGAATCATTTTGACCTTCGCAAGCTTCCAGCTTAGCGGATAATACTCCAGTCGTAAAATGGCGTTAAAAATAAATAACAGGATTCTAATTGCAGTATGGGGCAAATTTATCAGCATATTGTTACTGATTTCATCAATACCTGGAGCTTTCTTCGGTTTGAGTTCAGCAATTAGTTTCTGAACATCACGCGTCTTAAATTTTATGGGTCGAAGGAATAGAGTAACTACACTCGGTACATGTGTTTGGGGTAAATACGGATTTTAAATGCTCAACAAATATGTTATCTTTTTCAGTATCGCTTCTGGTCCAACCTCCGGTAGAAGTGCGCCGAGGTGTTTTAAGCTTTCTAGCAGCTCGCCACAAGGAGTAATTAGGTGCAGGTGTGGCATCAAGATTTTCCAGATAATTTTTAAGACATACAGTTTTTTCATATGCAAGCAGCTCTTGGAGTCTTCTAGTGCACTCTTTAAATCTAATTTTATTTTGGGGTGATCTGTGCTGCTGCCATTCTCTTCTAGCTGTCCTTTTTTCACGTAAAAGACGTTCAATGTCTGTAGAATAAATTCTATTAAACCCAGTCTGCGGATGGGAAGTAGTGGAATGTTCAGCAGCCTGTTTAAGATTTTCAATGTTAGATTCAATATCACCTGGTGTTGTTAGGTTAATATTTTCCGTACAATGGCTACTGAGGTATTTTTTGAACCCCAGCCAATTAACACGGTTGATCATCTTTACATATTGGACAGGGAAGTCGCTTCTTAGTAGGCTACAAATTGTAACAATCGTGGGAGAGTGCTCGGAGGAGAGATCTACAGAATCTTCAACATGAATTAATTCCCTAGTGATATTTTTCATGACTCCAAAATCTATAACATCCGGAATTTTTCGTATGTCCGTAGGCCAGTAAGTGGGCTCCCCACTTGAAATGACGTCCAAGCCTATTTTTGAAATTGTTTTGAACAATGCCCGACCTCTAGGTGTATTAAGACGCGAACCCCAGAACGTATGTTTTGCATTGTAGTCCCCAGCTGCTACAAAACAAGGGCCAAGAGATTTGTAGAATTCCTCGAATTGATCCTCAGTAATAGCGAATCTGGGAGGGGAGTAAATTGATGATATCACGAAATTTGTAACAAAATTTTCGACACAAATATTTGTTGCTTGTACATGTTCCTCACAAATGTTATCAAGGACATAGTGTTTGAGTCTTGACTTAATTAGAATTGCTGACCCACCGCATGCTCTCCCCCTCGGGTCCTTTGAATCATATAGAGTGTAACCATTTATTTTAAATAAGCTCCTTGAAATCAAATGAGTCTCAGAGACCAACATTATATCAATATTTTATTCCATGAGGAAGTGCTCAAGTTCATTTTTATGCTGGCGAATGCCGTTTGCGTTCCAGAAATATATTTTTAACATGTTCATGGTTTGTTAACTAATGCTTGAAGCAGTGTATTCTGCATTCGCAGCATTTCTTGCATCATGCTAGTCATATTTGTTGTAAAGTTGTTTATAGTTAGCACCAGATTCTCAATAGTAGCTTCAAGGCGACTATTGTTAAAGCCTGAGCTTGCATTCGCGGAACTATTTTGCGATGAAACATTTTGTTAGGGACTAGAACTAGTCTAAGCAGCATCGGCATACGATACACGTGAAGCAACTGGTTGACTCACTTGAGCAAAAGAGGCGGAGTACGCGTTTAATGGTTGGGCTGGAGCTAACTGAGGTTTTTGACTCATAGTCTGTTTAACAAAAGAATATACAGGGCATCCTCTATAGTTAGCGCCCAGCTAAAAAAATTATATATGGTCCATATATTTTTAATATATGAATGTATATAAATATATATGAATATGTATGAATTCATGTATGGAAATATATGGAATTATACATGGCAAAACTATTATATATGAACTAATATATGGACTAATATATGAAATGTATTATAATATATGAACTCATATATGGAAATTTAATTATGAATATCTTCATATGTGGATCCATATATAAATATAAGATTATATATATGGAGCCATATAAGAATGTATGCATACATGATATCTCACATAAGATCGTTTTTGCAATCGCAAAAGCTTGTAATTTTATCACTGCTAAATTGGAAATCCATTAGAAAATACATACGGAATGCAAAGATTATACGCGTTCAACTTTTAAAAACGAAAAACTTTTTGTTAAAAAAAAACCATTCTTGTATGATTTTATACATTGTGCACCCATTTAATATATCAAATAATCAAAAGGATAATCCAGTCATTAATTTTATAGAAAATAACAAAATTCTCTAGATAAGAAACAAAGTTCATATTACTGTATTGAAAACTATTGTTAGAGGGATTATTTTTTCTTTTATAATTAATTGAATTAGTTTTTAATCTGATTTCTTAAGCTAAATGTTATGTACGAATATGATTTATGTGTTTTTTTAAATAATTGATTCACCTTCTGATGAATGAAATGACTTAGTTCGTTTTGAATTATTTGTCCAAACAAATGTTTCATTAAATACAAACTCTCTCTCAAGTCTAAAAAAATTTCATTTTAGTAATTTAATTTATTGCACAGCAGTGCGCTTTTGTGAGTCAAGAGTGTATGAATATGAACTTTGCATACTGTGGAGGGAATTGTATGAAAATGTATGAATATATATATAATCATATATGCCCATATACCCTCATTTTTCGGATCCGAACCATATATGGGATATCATATATGCTCCATACATATTTTTTTAGCTGGGCGGTGTGATTACCTCCACAATTACTAAATTTTTTTTTCTGCTTGATCTTTTGGCTTAGTGCAGCTAGCAGTACCATGCAATTCACCTCAAATAACACAAACTGTAGGTAAATTGCAGTAAGTTTTTGTATGGCCATATTCTTGGCAATTATGGCACTGTACAGGACCTGAACGCTTACGTGGCTCTTCAACTGTGATTTTTCGGTGTAACATAAACTTTACGCTATAAATTTGATGGGTTTCATTTTTTTTTCAATTGTATGTCATTCGGCTCCAGTTCAATGCAAACTAGGGGTTGGGCGACCTTTTCTCTGTTAATTATATTAGTAAAATTTTTTACCTTAAATCCTTGGTCTAGAAGTGCACATTTTACTTCTTTTGGCTCAACATATGAATCTATGCCCTTTAGTACTATCTGTAGGCCTTTAGCACTCTTAAGTTGGTATATGTAAAAGTTTGTTTTATTTTTTTTTTTCAAAATCATTTAAAATTTTTCGGAAATTGTTTTCATCATATATTTGGATTTTAGTTTCATCAATATTACCTCGTTTAATTGGAATTACGTGAAAAGTATTTTCACCAATGGTCCCTCACATATATAGGTGGTGGCTTAAAAGACTTCTGAGATGATGAAGAGGTCTTGTCGTTATCGTCTTGCAATAATGAGAAACGATTTTGGCGATTCGTGGATGATGCGCTGTTATCCCTAGACATCTTTGGAATGCCCACGCTTTACCACGGTTATATATCTGTCCATTCCGACTTGTACCTTTGGTTTTGAGCTACTGTTATCTGTAGTGATAACTTGGTTAGGTGATGAACAGCCCGAAGTGAATGATTTCAATGGCTTAACTGGCGAAGTACTAGGCAACTGTAATGTTAAAGAATCACTAGTAGGCATTGGACAAAGCGAAGTTGATCGCTGTCGAAAAAATGGATTTGTTTTTAGAAAAAGTCTATCAGATTTTTTATTTTTATTAAGAGCTTCCGAACTCACAGTAAGTCTATCATCAGGTTTTTTATTTTTATTGTTATCACTATAAGCTTCAGAACTCACAGTAAAATATTCATTTCTGCCGTTATAACTCACTTCACATTTATTTCTTTTTGAGGTACTCATATAGAGTATTCCTCAAGGGCACTTTTGTTTGTTTGTTTTTTTTTATTACGGTTTTTTTTGTTTTTGTTATTTATGACTAAAAAATATTAACAAAGCAATTTAACCTTATTTATCAAAGTTAATAATATGTATTACGAATATTTTTTTTATATTTTTTTTGTTTAGTATGTACATATGTAAGAAAAAACTCCGCTATGACGGTAGTTCACTATGAAGGTACAACGAGAACGAATTGACTTAAATAATAAAATATGTTGCGGCTGCAACTTAGTCGTAAAAGAATGTTACGGCAGTAACTTTAGAGTTATAATAAAACCTTTGTTATAGTATTTCAGAGGCTGATTTAGCTCTCAGGTATGTTTTATTATCTACAAAATTTATATTTTTCCTTACAAAAACTCTTACAATAAAAATGATTATAATTTTCTTTGTACTTACTTAAGTCTACTTTCACGTGTCTATTCTGGGTTTGTCGTTCATTTTAAACATTGTCAAGGTAGATTACTATATAAGCGGTTATCAAATAGCTAAATACCAGATACCATCATTCAAAACCAGAGTAGACACAAATAAAATTCAAATGAGTTGCCACATATACTCGAGGTGTTTACACCAATAAAAATTCAAATATAAATAAAACTTTAAATAAAATTACGTACTTAAATCCACAAAACACATTCTTTTGAAACAAAAATCCCTAAATCCTTAAATCCCTCTTTAAAGGATTTAAGATACCGTTACAATATGTTTGAAGACATAGTTGTTGATGATGCAGAAGGCAAAAAAACGGAAGATACAAAAATATTGGCACAGATTTCAGAAGAACACTGTTATTCATTGTTATCAAAGCACCAAATAATCAAGTTATCAGAGGACTTACAAACGCAAATCCATAAATCCTAAATTTTTGTTATATGCAAAAAAAACCAAAAAAAAATTGTTAAGCAAGAAGAAACTGCTCAAGAAATTATTATAATTAAGCCTAATGCTGCGATATGGCATCAATTGCTAAAAAGGAGCACAAGGACTGTGAGAAAAGCTCTATAATAAGGAGAATAGATAGCAAAATAAAATACTATATTTTTAGATACAATGACTTATATTCTTCAATTTACCCTAAAACTAGTCAGTTAGAAATCGGATTTTTCAATTTTTTGGATCTTGAAGATTGGAAATCAGTAAAAGAAAGGTGTTGGTTAACAAATTCGGTTATGGATTGTGCGATTTTATGCTTTTTAAAAGAAAATGTTAAAAATGCCTTAAGCTTGCCATGCCAAATTACTGATATCAATTTTAAAAAGGTCGATAAAGCGGCCCATACACTACAACAGCATGCATGCGCAATCAAGTGTTTGTGCCAGCGGTTGGGTCGTGTATGTGCATTTTGTGTGATTGTACGTGTTGCTGTAGTGATGTCAAATAGAGTTTGATATTTTGCTGATGGTACAAGCTTGCTGGTGTAGTATATGGTGAAATTAGCTCAGTTGAGCAAAGTTTTCATGGAGTAAACATGCATTTAAAAAATATAATTTATTGAAATATAATTTTTTTCAATGGAAAAGAGAATTTTAGCTCTTTAGTTATACATAGCTGCTAATTTTAACAACATACAAATAGTAATTGTAAGAATTTTTTGTCCATAGACTGAAAAAAATAAATAAATTGTAGCAAAAACTGTGTCACTATTCATAACCAACCTTACCGCAATTTTGTAAAAAATGAATATTGTACCAGCTTGTTGGTATAATGTGTGCTTCGAGCATGAATGCTCAATCGCTTGATTGTGCGTGCATGCTGTTGTAGTGTATGGGCCGCTTAAGCTACTTTCGCTCAAGCCTGACACATTATTTATACCGATTTTGTGCAACGCACATTTCACTATGTGGCCTGCGTAAGCAGTCTTGAAATGTAAATACGTCATATTTTTTAAATGTATTCTCGTGAAATGTATTATGTTTGTGTTTAAGGGAGGTTTTTTAAAGCAAGCGCACACAACTCATGTAAATGCATGTGTGCGTTTGTATGTGCGCAGAAAAATAAGAGAGCATACATAAATTATGTAGGTATGTATGTATGTACATGCATGACGTTTGTATACGCGCCAATGAGAGAAAAAAGCACAAACACCACAAATTCTTCAGTCACGAACTATTTCTTTTTTACTCTTATACCTGCAATAACTTAAACAAAATTATAGCCGAACACGTTGTTTAGCGTTTGTTTAAGATGTTCCTCTAGTAAAGCATTTGAAATTGCCCTCATGTCTTAAAAGTTCTTATAAGACTTCTTGTGCAGGCCTGTAGTGTGTACTAAAACCTGAAACGCCAGAATTAATTTTTATGGACTCCATGCTTGATCATAGCGGAACGTCGCATTATAATAAATTTAAATTACATTCTACTAAAAACAAGAAATGGAAATTCATTACTAATTTATGAAGAACAAAGCAGAATGACTTTGTAAACTGTGGTATTTTCGTAATATTATATTTTTTTTTTAATACATATACTATTTATTTATTGTATCTTCAAATATGAACTAACAATAAGTGATCAAATCTTAAAGCTAAAATATAATTGTTTAGCCCGACCAGTGTCGGCCAAAACTTAGTGATAATTTAAATAATACAAAGTAGTGATAATCAAAAAGGAAAATTAAATGTATTTTCAAGCATTCCCATCTAGAGTGTTGAGTATAAGAGCCCTTGTGTCCCTCTTTTTTAGGCGGATGTGACCATTAAAATTCAAAATATTACGAGCAAGCGGATTAGGATGTGACTCGAGTTTTGTTAAGTATTTGCCTGCGTATCTTGCAATTTCTTCAGTCACTAGTGGCATTCTTAAATCACGATGCAAATTTGAATTCTTAATATACCATGGAGCAGATGTTATTAACCTTAAAATTTTGTTTTGCCTTCGTTGAATTCTCTCTACATTGGAGGCTGAAGCAGTGCCCCATAACTGGATACCGTAACACCATATTGGCTTTAAAAGCGACTTGTATAATAAAAGTTTACAGTCCAGGCTAAGTATTGAATTTCTGCCAATCAACCAGTGTATTTGAGATAACTTAAGTTTCATCTGAGTTAGCTTAAAGTCAATATGATGTTTCCATGTAAGTCTTCGATCAAGGTGTATACCAAGGTATTTCACTTGGGAGTGTTAAGGAATATTTTGATTATTGATTCGAATTGGGGAACAAGTATCTCTTCTTAGGGTAAACGTTATATGGACACACTTTTGTTCATTTACCTTAATTCTCCATAAGTTCAACCACATTTCCAATTGTGTAATATGTTCTTGTAAATATCGGGAAGCCTCGTGAGGGTTTTCATGCATACTAAGGCAGGCTGTATCATTGGCAAACGTAGATGTATGGATATTGCTGCTCAAAGGCATATCACAAGTATAGATCAAATACAAAACTGGCCCCAGTATGCTCCCCTGTGGCACACCGGATGATATAGATTCGGGCACACTCATGAATTCTCCTTCCACAACCGTGAACTTCCGGGTAGTGATGTAACTTTCTAATAAATTCACTAAATTTATTGGTAGATATGATTTTAATTTTAGAATTAGACCTTCATGCCACACTTTATCAAAGGCCTGAGAAACGTCAATAAACAGGGCAGAACAATACATTTTTTCTTCAAAAGTTCTTCTTATAAATTGCACCAATCTGTGAGTTTGTTCAATGGTGCTATGCTGACTTCTAAAACCAAATTGATGATCTGGGATGCATCCACTACCTCTTAGAATAGGGTACAATTTTGTCATGAGCAGTATTTCGAAACGTTTTGACATTGTTGATAGCAGACTTATTGGCATGTATGACTCAGCCTTGGTAAGGTCTTTGCCCGGCTTTGGAATCATTTTGACCTTCGCAAGCTTCCAGCTTTGCGGAATATACTCCAGTCGTAAAATGGCGTTAAAAATAAATAACAGGATTCTAATTGCAGTATGGGGCAAATTTATCAGCATATTGTTACTGATTCCATCAATACCTGGAGCTTTCTTCGGGTTGAGTTCAGCAATTAGTTTCTGAACATCACGCGTCTTAAATTTTATGGGTCGAGGGAATAGAGTAACTACACTCGGTACATGTGTTTGGGGTAAATACGGATTTTAAATGCTCAACAAATATGTTATCTTTTTCAGTATCGCTTCTGGTCCAACCTCCGGTAGAAGTGCGCCGAGGTGTTTTAAGCTTTCTAGCAGCTCGCCACAAGGAGTAATTAGGTGCAGGTGTGGCATCAAGATTTTCCAGATAATTTTTAAGACATAAAGTTTTTTCATATGCAAGCAGCTCTTGGAGTCTTCTAGTGCACTCTTTAAATCTAATTTTATTTTGGGGCGATCTGTGCTGCTGCCATTCTCTTCTAGCTGTCCTTTTTTCACGTAAAAGACGTTCAATGTCTGTAGAATAAATTCTATTAAACCCAGTCTGCGGATGGGAAGTAGTGGAATGTTCAGCAGCCTGTTTAAGATTTTCAATGTTAGATTCAATATCATCTGGTGTTGTTAGGTTAATATTTTCCGTACAATGGCTACTGAGGTATTTTTTGAACCCCAGCCAATTAACACGGTTGATCATCTTTACATATTGGACAGGGAAGTCGCTTCTTAGTAGGCTACAAATTGTAACAATCGTGGGAGAGTGATCGGAGGAGAGATCTACAGAATCTTCAACATGAATTAATTCCCTAGTGATATTTTTCATGACTCCAAAATCTATAACATCCGGAATTTTTCGTATGTCCGTAGGCCAGTAAGTGGGCTCCCCACTTGAAATGACGTCCAAGCCTATTTTTGAAATTGTGTTGAACAATGCCCGACCTCTAGGTGTATTAAGACGCGAACCCCAGAACGTATGTTTTGCATTGTAGTCCCCAGCTGCTACAAAACAAGGGCCAAGAGATTTGTAGAATTCCTCGAATTGATCCTCAGTAATAGCGAATCTGGGAGGGGAGTAAATTGATGATATCACGAAATTTGTAAAAAAAATTTCGACACAAATATTTGTTGCTTGTACATGTTCCTCACAAATGTTATCAAGGACATAGTGTTTGAGTCTTGACTTAATTAGAATTGCTGACCCACCGCATGCTCTCCCCCTTGGGTCCTTTGAATCATATAGAGTGTAACCATTTATTTTAAATAAGCTCCTTGAAATCAAATGAGTCTCAGAGACCAACATTATATCAATATTTTATTCCATGAGGAAGTGCTCAAGTTCATTTTTATGCTGGCGAATGCCGTTTGCGTTCCAGAAATATATTTTTAACATGTTCATGGTTTGTTAACTAATGCTTGAAGCAGTGTATTCTGCATTCGCAGCATTTCTTGCATCATGCTAGTCATATTTGTTGTAAAGTTGTTTATAGTTAGCACCAGATTCTCAATAGTAGCTTCAAGGCGACTAAAGTTAAAGCCTGAGCTTGCATTCGCGGAATTATTTTGCGATGAAACATTTTGTTAGGGACTACAACTAGCCTAAGCAGCATCGGCATACGATACACGTGAAGCAACTGGTTGACTCACTTGAGCAAAAGAGGCGGAGTACGCGTTTAATGGTTGGGCTGGAGCTAACTGAGGTTTTTGACTCATAGTCTGTTTAACAAAAGAATATACAGGGCATCCTCTATAGTTAGCGGTGTGATTACCTCCACAATTACTAAATTTTTTTTTCTGCTTGATCTTTTGGCTTAGTGCAGCTAGCAGTACCATGCAATTCACCTCAAATAACACAAACTGTAGGTAAATTGCAGTAAGTTTTTGTATGGCCATATTCTTGGCAATTATGGCACTGTACAGGACCTGAACGCTTACGTGGCTCTTCAACTGTGATTTTTCGGTGTAACAGAAACTTTACGGTATAAATTGGATGGGTTTCATTTTTTTTCAATTGTATGTCATTCGGCTCCAGTTCAATGCAAACTAGGGGTTGGGCGACCTTTTCTCTGTTAATTATATTAGTAAAATTTTTTACCTTAAATCCTTGGTCTAGAAGTGCACATTTTACTTCTTTTGGCTCAACATATGAATCTATGCCCTTTAGTACTATCTGTAGGCCTTTAGCACTCTTAAGTTGGTATATGTAAAAGTTTGTTTTATTTTTTTTTCAAAATCATTTATAATTTTTCGGAAATTGTTTTCATCATATATTTGGATTTTAGTTTCATCAATATTACCTCGTTTAATTGGAATTACGTGAAAAGTATTTTCACCAATGGTCCCTCACATATATAGGTGGTGGCTTAAAAGACTTCTGAGATGATGAAGAGGTCTTGTCGTTATCGTCTTGCAATAATGAGAAACGATTTTGGCGATTCGTGGATGATGCGCTGTTATCCCTAGACATCTTTGGAATGCCCACGCTTTACCACGGTTATATATCTGTCCATTCCGACTTGTACCTTTGGTTTTGAGCTACTGTTATCTGTAGTGATAACTTGGTTAGGTGATGAACAGCCCGAAGTGAATGATTTCAATGGCTTAACTGGCGAAGTACTAGGCAACTGTAATGTTAAAGAATCACTAGTAGGCATTGGACAAAGCGAAGTTGATCGCTGTCGAAAAAATGGATTTGTTTTTAGAAAAAGTCTATCAGATTTTTTATTTTTATTAAGAGCTTCCGAACTCACAGTAAGTCTATCATCAGGTTCTTTATTTTTATTGTTATCACTATAAGCATCAGAACTCACAGTAAAATAGGCATTTCTGCCGTTATAACTCACTTCACATTTATTTCTTTTTGAGGTACTCATATAGAGTATTCCTCAAGGGCACTTTTGTTTGTTTGTTTTTTTTTATTACGGTTTTTTTTTGTTTTTGTTATTTATGACTTAAAAATATTAACAAAGCAATTTAACCTTATTTATCAAAGTTAATAATATGTATTACGAATATTTTTTTTATATTTTTTTTGTTTAGTATGTACATATGTAAGAAAAAAAACTCCGCTATGACGGTAGTTCACTATGAAGGTACAACGAGAACGAATTGACTTAAATAATAAAATATGTTGCGGCTGCAACTTAGTCGTAAAAGAATGTTACGGCAGTAACTTTAGAGTTATAATAAAACCTTTGTTATAGTATTTCAGAGGCTGATTTAGCTCTCAGGTGTGTTTTATTATCTACAAAATTTATATTTTTCCTTACAAAAACTCTTACAATAAATATGATTATAATTTTCTTTGTACTTACTTAAGTCTACTTTCACGTGTCTATTCTGGGTTTGTCGTTCATTTTAAACATTGTCAAGGTAGATTACTATATAAGCGGTTATCAAATAGCTAAATACCAGATACCATCATTCAAAACCAGAGTAGACACAAATAAAATTCAAATGAGTTGCCACATATACTCGAGGTGTTTACACCAATAAAAATTCAAATATAAATAAAACTTTAAATAAAATTACGTACTTAAATCCACAAAACACATTCTTTTGAAACAAAAATCCCTAAATCCTTAAATCCCTCTTTAAAGGATTTAAGATACCGTTACAATATGTTTGAAGACATAGTTGTTGATGATGCAGAAGGCAAAAAAACGGAAGATACAAAAATATTGGCACAGATTTCAGAAGAACACTGTTATTCATTGTTATCAAAGCACCAAATAACCAAGTTATCAGAGGACTTACAAACGCAAATCCATAAATCCTAAATTTTTGTTATATGCAAAAAAAACCAAAAAAAAATTGTTAAGCAAGAAGAAACTGCTCAAGAAATTATTATAATTAAGCCTAATGCTGCGATATGGCATCAATTGCTAAAAAGGAGCACAAGGACTGTGAGAAAAGCTCTATAATAAGGAGAATAGATAGCAAAATAAAATACTATATTTTTAGATACAATGACTTATATTCTTCAATTTACCCTAAAACTAGTCAGTTAGAAATCGGATTTTTCAATTTTTTGGATCTTGAAGATTGGAAATCAGTAAAAGAAAGGTGTTGGTTAACAAATTCGGTTATGGATTGTGCGATTTTATGCTTTTTAAAAGAAAATGTTAAAAATGCCTTAAGCTTGCCATGCCAAATTACTGATATCAATTTTAAAAAGGTCGATAAGATACTTTCGCTCAAGCCTGACACATTATTTATACCGATTTTGTGCAACGCACATTTCACTATGTGGCCTGCGTAAGCAGTCTTGAAATGTAAATACGTCATATTTTTTAAATGTATTCTCGTGAAATGTATTATGTTTGTGTTTAAGGGAGGTTTTTTAAAGCAAGCGCACACAACTCATGTAAATGCATGTGTGCGTTTGTATGTGCGCAGAAAAATAAGAGAGCATACATAAATTATGTAGGTATGTATGTATGTACATGCATGACGTTTGTATACGCGCCAATGAGAGAAAAAAGCACAAACACCACAAATTCTTCAGTCACGAACTATTTCTTTTTTACTCTTATACCTGCAATAACTTAAACAAAATTATAGCCGAACACGTTGTTTAGCGTTTGTTTAAGATGTTCCTCTAGTAAAGCATTTGAAATTGCCCTCATGTCTTAAAAGTTCTTATAAGACTTCTTGTGCAGGCCTGTAGTGTGTACTAAAACCTGAAACGCCAGAATTAATTTTTATGGACTCCATGCTTGATCATAGCGGAACGTCGCATTATAATAAATTTAAATTACATTCTACTAAAAACAAGAAATGGAAATTCATTACTAATTTATGAAGAACAAAGCAGAATGACTTTGTAAACTGTGGTATTTTCGTAATATTATATTTTTTTTTTAATACATATATTTATTTATTGTATCTTCAAATATGAACTAACAATAAGTGATCAAATCTTAAAGCTAAAATATAATTGTTTAGCCCGACCAGTGTCGGCCAAAACTTAGTGATAATTTAAATAATACAAAGTAGTGATAATCAAAAAGGAAAATTAAATGTATTTTCAAGCATTCCCATCTAGAGTGTTGAGTATAAGAGCCCTTGTGTCCCTCTTTTTTAGGCGGATGTGACCATTAAAATTCAAAATATTACGAGCAAGCGGATTAGGATGTGACTCGAGTTTTGTTAAGTATTTGCCTGCGTATCTTGCAATTTCTTCAGTCACTAGTGGCATTCTTAAATCACGATGCAAATTTGAATTCTTAATATACCATGGAGCAGATGTTATTAACCTTAAAATTTTGTTTTGCCTTCGTTGAATTCTCTCTACATTGGAGGCTGAAGCAGTGCCCCATAACTGGATACCGTAACACCATATTGGCTTTAAAAGCGACTTGTATAATAAAAGTTTACAGTCCAGGCTAAGTATTGAATTTCTGCCAATCAACCAGTGTATTTGAGATAACTTAAGTTTCATCTGAGTTAGCTTAAAGTCAATATGATGTTTCCATGTAAGTCTTCGATCAAGGTGTATACCAAGGTATTTCACTTGGGAGTGTTAAGGAATATTTTGATTATTGATTCGAATTGGGGAACAAGTATCTCTTCTTAGGGTAAACGTTATATGGACACACTTTTGTTCATTTACCTTAATTCTCCATAAGTTCAACCACATTTCCAATTGTGTAATATGTTCTTGTAAATATCGGGAAGCCTCGTGAGGGTTTTCATGCATACTAAGGCAGGCTGTATCATTGGCAAACGTAGATGTATGGATATTGCTGCTCAAAGGCATATCACAAGTATAGATCAAATACAAAACTGGCCCCAGTATGCTCCCCTGTGGCACACCGGATGATATAGATTCGGGCACACTCATGAATTCTCCTTCCACAACCGTGAACTTCCGGGTAGTGATGTAACTTTCTAATAAATTCACTAAATTTAGTGGTAGATATGATTTTAATTTTAGAATTAGACCTTCATGCCACACTTTATCAAAGGCCTGAGAAACGTCAATAAACAGGGCAGAACAATAAATTTTTTCTTCAAAAGTTCTTCTTATAAATTGCACCAATCTGTGAGTTTGTTCAATGGTGCTATGCTGACTTCTAAAACCAAATTGATGATCTGGGATGCATCCACTACCTCTTAGAATAGGGGACAATTTTGTCATGAGCAGTATTTCGAAACGTTTTGACATTGTTGATAGCAGACTTATTGGCATGTATGACTCAGCCTTGGTAAGGTCTTTGCCCGGCTTTGGAATCATTTTGACCTTCGCAAGCTTCCAGCTTTGCGGAATATACTCCAGTCGTAAAATGGCGTTAAAAATAAATAACAGGATTCTAATTGCAGTATGGGGCAAATTTATCAGCATATTGTTACTGATTCCATCAATACCTGGAGCTTTCTTCGGGTTGAGTTCAGCAATTAGTTTCTGAACATCACGCGTCTTAAATTTTATGGGTCGAGGGAATAGAGTAACTACACTCGGTACATGTGTTTGGGGTAAATACGGATTTTAAATGCTCAACAAATATGTTATCTTTTTCAGTATCGCTTCTGGTCCAACCTCCGGTAGAAGTGCGCCGAGGTGTTTTAAGCTTTCTAGCAGCTCGCCACAAGGAGTAATTAGGTGCAGGTGTGGCATCAAGATTTTCCAGATAATTTTTAAGACATACAGTTTTTTCATATGCAAGCAGCTCTTGGAGTCTTCTAGTGCACTCTTTAAATCTAATTTTATTTTGGGGGGATCTGTGCTGCTGCCATTCTCTTCTAGCTGTCCTTTTTTCAAGTAAAAGACGTTCAATGTCTGTAGAATAAATTCTATTAAACCCAGTCTGCGGATGGGAAGTAGTGGAATGTTCAGCAGCCTGTTTAAGATTTTCAATGTTAGATTCAATATCATCTGGTGTTGTTAGGTTAATATTTTCCGTACAATGGCTACTGAGGTATTTTTTGAACCCCAGCCAATTAACACGGTTGATCATCTTTACATATTGGACAGGGAAGTCGCTTCTTAGTAGGCTACAAATTGTAACAATCGTGGGAGAGTGATCGGAGGAGAGATCTACAGAATCTTCAACATGAATTAATTCCCTAGTGATATTTTTCATGACTCCAAAATCTATAACATCCGGAATTTTTCGTATGTCCGTAGGCCAGTAAGTGGGCTCCCCACTTGAAATGACGTCCAAGCCTATTTTTGAAATTGTGTTGAACAATGCCCGACCTCTAGGTGTATTAAGACGCGAACCCCAGAACGTATGTTTTGCATTGTAGTCCCCAGCTGCTACAAAACAAGGGCCAAGAGATTTGTAGAATTCCTCGAATTGATCCTCAGTAATAGCGAATCTGGGAGGGGAGTAAATTGATGATATCACGAAATTTGTAAAAAAAATTTCGACACAAATATTTGTTGCTTGTACATGTTCCTCACAAATGTTATCAAGGACATAGTGTTTGAGTCTTGACTTAATTAGAATTGCTGACCCACCGCATGCTCTCCCCCTCGGGTCCTTTGAATCATATAGAGTGTAACCATTTATTTTAAATAAGCTCCTTGAAATCAAATGAGTCTCAGAGACCAACATTATATCAATATTTTATTCCATGAGGAAGTGCTCAAGTTCATTTTTATGCTGGCGAATGCCGTTTGCGTTCCAGAAATATATTTTTAACATGTTCATGGTTTGTTAACTAATGCTTGAAGCAGTGTATTCTGCATTCGCAGCATTTCTTGCATCATGCTAGTCATATTTGTTGTAAAGTTGTTTATAGTTAGCACCAGATTCTCAATAGTAGCTTCAAGGCGACTAAAGTTAAAGCCTGAGCTTGCATTCGCGGAATTATTTTGCGATGAAACATTTTGTTAGGGACTACAACTAGCCTAAGCAGCATCGGCATACGATACACGTGAAGCAACTGGTTGACTCACTTGAGCAAAAGAGGCGGAGTACGCGTTTAATGGTTGGGCTGGAGCTAACTGAGGTTTTTGACTCATAGTCTGTTTAACAAAAGAATATACAGGGCATCCTCTATAGTTAGCGGTGTGATTACCTCCACAATTACTAAATTTTTTTTTTCTGCTTGATCTTTTGGCTTAGTGCAGCTAGCAGTACCATGCAATTCACCTCAAATAACACAAACTGTAGGTAAATTGCAGTAAGTTTTTGTATGGCCATATTCTTGGCAATTATGGCACTGTACAGGACCTGAACGCTTACGTGGCTCTTCAACTGTGATTTTTCGGTGTAACATAAACTTTACGCTATAAATTTGATGGGTTTCATTTTTTTTCAATTGTATGTCATTCGGCTTCAGTTCAATGCAAACTAGGGGTTGGGCGACCTTTTCTTTGTTAATTATATTAGTAAAATTTTTTACCTTAAATCCTTGGTCTAGAAGTGCACATTTTACTTCTTTTGGCTCAACATATGAATCTATGCCCTTTAGTACTATCTGTAGGCCTTTAGCACTCTTAAGTTGGTATATGTAAAAGTTTGTTTTATTTTTTTTTCAAAATCATTTATAATTTTTCGGAAATTGTTTTCATCATATATTTGGATTTTAGTTTCATCAATATTACCTCGTTTAATTGGAATTACGTGAAAAGTATTTTCACCAATGGTCCCTCACATATATAGGTGGTGGCTTAAAAGACTTCTGAGATGATGAAGAGGTCTTGTCGTTATCGTCTTGCAATAATGAGAAACGATTTTGGCGATTCGTGGATGATGCGCTGTTATCCCTAGACATCTTTGGAATGCCCACGCTTTACCACGGTTATATATCTGTCCATTCCGACTTGTACCTTTGGTTTTGAGCTACTGTTATCTGTAGTGATAACTTGGTTAGGTGATGAACAGCCCGAAGTGAATGATTTCAATGGCTTAACTGGCGAAGTACTAGGCAACTGTAATGTTAAAGAATCACTAGTAGGCATTGGACAAAGCGAAGTTGATCGCTGTCGAAAAAATGGATTTGTTTTTAGAAAAAGTCTATCAGATTTTTTATTTTTATTAAGAGCTTCCGAACTCACAGTAAGTCTATCATCAGGTTTTTTATTTTTATTGTTATCACTATAAGCATCAGAACTCACAGTAAAATAGGCATTTCTGCCGTTATAACTCACTTCACATTTATTTCTTTTTGAGGTACTCATATAGAGTATTCCTCAAGGGCACTTTTGTTTGTTTGTTTTTTTTTATTACGGTTTTTTTTTGTTTTTGTTATTTATGACTTAAAAATATTAACAAAGCAATTTAACCTTATTTATCAAAGTTAATAATATGTATTACGAATATTTTTTTTATATTTTTTTTGTTTAGTATGTACATATGTAAGAAAAAAAACTCCGCTATGACGGTAGTTCACTATGAAGGTACAACGAGAACGAATTGACTTAAATAATAAAATATGTTGCGGCTGCAACTTAGTCGTAAAAGAATGTTACGGCAGTAACTTTAGAGTTATAATAAAACCTTTGTTATAGTATTTCAGAGGCTGATTTAGCTCTCAGGTGTGTTTTATTATCTACAAAATTTATATTTTTCCTTACAAAAACTCTTACAATAAATATGATTATAATTTTCTTTGTACTTACTTAAGTCTACTTTCACGTGTCTATTCTGGGTTTGTCGTTCATTTTAAACATTGTCAAGGTAGATTACTATATAAGCGGTTATCAAATAGCTAAATACCAGATACCATCATTCAAAACCAGAGTAGACACAAATAAAATTCAAATGAGTTGCCACATATACTCGAGGTGTTTACACCAATAAAAATTCAAATATAAATAAAACTTTAAATAAAATTACGTACTTAAATCCACAAAACACATTCTTTTGAAACAAAAATCCCTAAATCCTTAAATCCCTCTTTAAAGGATTTAAGATACCGTTACAATATGTTTGAAGACATAGTTGTTGATGATGCAGAAGGCAAAAAAACGGAAGATACAAAAATATTGGCACAGATTTCAGAAGAACACTGTTATTCATTGTTATCAAAGCACCAAATAACCAAGTTATCAGAGGACTTACAAACGCAAATCCATAAATCCTAAATTTTTGTTATATGCAAAAAAAACCAAAAAAAAATTGTTAAGCAAGAAGAAACTGCTCAAGAAATTATTATAATTAAGCCTAATGCTGCGATATGGCATCAATTGCTAAAAAGGAGCACAAGGACTGTGAGAAAAGCTCTATAATAAGGAGAATAGATAGCAAAATAAAATACTATATTTTTAGATACAATGACTTATATTCTTCAATTTACCCTAAAACTAGTCAGTTAGAAATCGGATTTTTCAATTTTTTGGATCTTGAAGATTGGAAATCAGTAAAAGAAAGGTGTTGGTTAACAAATTCGGTTATGGATTGTGCGATTTTATGCTTTTTAAAAGAAAATGTTAAAAATGCCTTAAGCTTGCCATGCCAAATTACTGATATCAATTTTAAAAAGGTCGATAAGATACTTTCGCTCAAGCCTGACACATTATTTATACCGATTTTGTGCAACGCACATTTCACTATGTGGCCTGCGTAAGCAGTCTTGAAATGTAAATACGTCATATTTTTTAAATGTATTCTCGTGAAATGTATTATGTTTGTGTTTAAGGGAGGTTTTTTAAAGCAAGCGCACACAACTCATGTAAATGCATGTGTGCGTTTGTATGTGCGCAGAAAAATAAGAGAGCATACATAAATTATGTAGGTATGTATGTATGTACATGCATGACGTTTGTATACGCGCCAATGAGAGAAAAAAGCACAAACACCACAAATTCTTCAGTCACGAACTATTTCTTTTTTACTCTTATACCTGCAATAACTTAAACAAAATTATAGCCGAACACGTTGTTTAGCGTTTGTTTAAGATGTTCCTCTAGTAAAGCATTTGAAATTGCCCTCATGTCTTAAAAGTTCTTATAAGACTTCTTGTGCAGGCCTGTAGTGTGTACTAAAACCTGAAACGCCAGAATTAATTTTTATGGACTCCATGCTTGATCATAGCGGAACGTCGCATTATAATAAATTTAAATTACATTCTACTAAAAACAAGAAATGGAAATTCATTACTAATTTATGAAGAACAAAGCAGAATGACTTTGTAAACTGTGGTATTTTCGTAATATTATATTTTTTTTTTTTAATACATATATTTATTTATTGTATCTTCAAATATGAACTAACAATAAGTGATCAAATCTTAAAGCTAAAATATAATTGTTTAGCCCGACCAGTGTCGGCCAAAACTTAGTGATAATTTAAATAATACAAAGTAGTGATAATCAAAAAGGAAAATTAAATGTATTTTCAAGCATTCCCATCTAGAGTGTTGAGTATAAGAGCCCTTGTGTCCCTCTTTTTTAGGCGGATGTGACCATTAAAATTCAAAATATTACGAGCAAGCGGATTAGGATGTGACTCGAGTTTTGTTAAGTATTTGCCTGCGTATCTTGCAATTTCTTCAGTCACTAGTGGCATTCTTAAATCACGATGCAAATTTGAATTCTTAATATACCATGGAGCAGATGTTATTAACCTTAAAATTTTGTTTTGCCTTCGTTGAATTCTCTCTACATTGGAGGCTGAAGCAGTGCCCCATAACTGGATACCGTAACACCATATTGGCTTTAAAAGCGACTTGTATAATAAAAGTTTACAGTCCAGGCTAAGTATTGAATTTCTGCCAATCAACCAGTGTATTTGAGATAACTTAAGTTTCATCTGAGTTAGCTTAAAGTCAATATGATGTTTCCATGTAAGTCTTCGATCAAGGTGTATACCAAGGTATTTCACTTGGGAGTGTTGAGGAATATTTTGATTATTGATTCGAATTGGGGAACAAGTATCTCTTCTTAGGGTAAACGTTATATGGACACACTTTTGTTCTATTACCTTAATTCTCCATAAGTTCAACCACATTTCCAATTGTGTAATATGTTCTTGTAAATATCGGGAAGCCTCGTGAGGGTTTTCATGCATACTAAGGCAGGCTGTATCATCGGCAAACGTAGATGTATGGATATTGCTGCTCAAAGGCATATCACAAGTATAGATCAAATACAAAACTGGCCCCAGTATGCTCCCCTGTGGCACACCGGATGATATAGATTCGGGCACACTCATGAATTCTCCTTCCACAACCGTGAACTTCCGGGTAGTGATGTAACTTTCTAATAAATTCACTAAATTTATTGGTAGATATGATTTTAATTTTAGAATTAGACCTTCATGCCACACTTTATCAAAGGCCTGAGAAACGTCAATAAACAGGGCAGAACAATAAATTTTTTCTTCAAAAGTTCTTCTTATAAATTGCACCAATCTATGAGTTTGTTCAATGGTGCTATGCTGACTTCTAAAACCAAATTGATGGTCTGGGATGCACCCACTATCAGTTAAAATTGGGGACAATTTTGTCATGAGCAGCTTTTCGAAGAGTTTTGACATTGTTGATAGCAGACTTATTGGCCTGTATGACTCAGCCTTGGTAAGGTCTTTGTCCGGCTTTGGAATCATTTTGACCTTCGCAAGCTTCCAGCTTTGTGGATAATACTCCAGTCGTAAAATGGAGTTAAAAATAAATAACAGGATTCTAATTGCAATATGGGGCAAGTTTATCAGCATATTGTTACTTATTCCATCAATACCTGGAGCTTTCTTCGGGTTGAGTTCAGCAATTAGTTTCTGAACATCACGCGTCTTAAATTTTATGGTTCGAGGGGGTAGCGCAACTACACTTGGTAAATCAACAACACCAGTACATGTGTTTGGGGTAAATACGAACTTTAAATGCTCAACAAATATGTTACCTTTTTCAGTATCGCTTCTGGCCCAACCTCCGGTAGAAGTGCGCAGAGGTGGTCTATATTCAACGGGTGTTTTAAGCTTTCTAGCAGCTCGCCACAAGGAGTAATTAGATGCAGGTGTGGCATCAAGATTTTCCAGATAATTTTTAAGACATACAGTTTTTTCATATGCCAGCAGCTCTTGGAGTCGTCTAGTGCACTCTTTAAATCTAATTTTATTTTGGGGTGATCTGTGCTGTTGCCATTCCCTTCTAGCTGTCCTTTTTTCACGTAAAAGACGTTCAATGTCTGTAGAATAAATTCTATTAAACCCAGTCTGCGGATGGGAAGTAGTGGCATGTTCAGCAGCCTGTTTAATATTTTCGTTAAGATTTTCAATGTTAGATTCAATATCACCTGGTGTTCTTAGGTTAATATTTTCCGTACAATGGCTACTGAGGTATTTTTTGAACCCCAGCCAATTAACACGATTGATCATCTTTACATATGGGACAGGGAAGTCACTTCTTAGTGGGCTACAAATTGTAACAATCGTGGGAGAGTGATCGGAGGAGAGATCTACAGAAGCTTCAACATGAATTAATTCCCTACCGATATTTTTCATGACTCCAAAATCTATAACATCCGGAATTTTTCGTATGTCCGTAGGCCAGTAAGTGGGCTCCCCACTTGAAATGACGTCCAAGCCTATTTTTGAAATTGTTTTGAACAATGCCCGACCTCTAGGTGTATTAAGACGCGAACCCCAGAACGTATGTTTTGCATTGTAGTCCCCAGCTGCTACAAAACAAGGGCCAAGAGATTTGTAGAATTCCTCGAATTGATCCTCAGTAATAGCGAATCTGGGAGGGGAGTAAATTGATGATATCACGAAATTTGTAAAAAAAATTTCGACACAAATATTTGTTGCTTGTACATGTTCCTCACAAATGTTATCAAGGACATAGTGTTTGAGTCTTGACTTAATTAGAATTGCTGACCCACCGCATGCTCTCCCCCTCGGGTCCTTTGAATCATATAGAGTGTAACCATTTATTTTAAATAAGCTCCTTGAAATCAAATGAGTCTCAGAGACCAACATTATATCAATATTTTATTCCATGAGGAAGTGCTCAAGTTCATTTTTATGCTGGCGAATGCCGTTTGCGTTCCAGAAATATATTTTTAACATGTTCATGGTTTGTTAACTAATGCTTGAAGCAGTGTATTCTGCATTCGCAGCATTTCTTGCATCATGCTAGTCATATTTGTTGTAAAGTTGTTTATAGTTAGCACCAGATTCTCAATAGTAGCTTCAAGGCGACTAAAGTTAAAGCCTGAGCTTGCATTCGCGGAATTATTTTGCGATGAAACATTTTGTTAGGGACTACAACTAGCCTAAGCAGCATCGGCATACGATACACGTGAAGCAACTGGTTGACTCACTTGAGCAAAAGAGGCGGAGTACGCGTTTAATGGTTGGGCTGGAGCTAACTGAGGTTTTTGACTCATAGTCTGTTTAACAAAAGAATATACAGGGCATCCTCTATAGTTAGCGGTGTGATTACCTCCACAATTACTAAATTTTTTTTTTCTGCTTGATCTTTTGGCTTAGTGCAGCTAGCAGTACCATGCAATTCACCTCAAATAACACAAACTGTAGGTAAATTGCAGTAAGTTTTTGTATGGCCATATTCTTGGCAATTATGGCACTGTACAGGACCTGAACGCTTACGTGGCTCTTCAACTGTGATTTTTCGGTGTAACATAAACTTTACGCTATAAATTTGATGGGTTTAATTTTTTTTTCAATTGTATGTCATTCGGCTTCAGTTCAATGCAAACTAGGGGTTGGGCGACCTTTTCTCTGTTAATTATATTAGTAAAATTTTTTACCTTAAATCCTTGGTCTAGAAGTGCACATTTTACTTCTTTTGGCTCAACATATGAATCTATGCCCTTTAGTACTATCTGTAGGCCTTTAGCACTCTTAAGTTGGTATATGTAAAAGTTTGTTTTATTTTTTTTTCAAAATCATTTATAATTTTTCGGAAATTGTTTTCATCATATATTTGGATTTTAGTTTCATCAATATTACCTCGTTTAATTGGAATTACGTGAAAAGTATTTTCACCAATGGTCCCTCACATATATAGGTGGTGGCTTAAAAGACTTCTGAGATGATGAAGAGGTCTTGTCGTTATCGTCTTGCAATAATGAGAAACGATTTTGGCGATTCGTGGATGATGCGCTGTTATCCCTAGACATCTTTGGAATGCCCACGCTTTACCACGGTTATATATCTGTCCATTCCGACTTGTACCTTTGGTTTTGAGCTACTGTTATCTGTAGTGATAACTTGGTTAGGTGATGAACAGCCCGAAGTGAATGATTTCAATGGCTTAACTGGCGAAGTACTAGGCAACTGTAATGTTAAAGAATCACTAGTAGGCATTGGACAAAGCGAAGTTGATCGCTGTCGAAAAAATGGATTTGTTTTTAGAAAAAGTCTATCAGATTTTTTATTTTTATTAAGAGCTTCCGAACTCACAGTAAGTCTATCATCAGGTTTTTTATTTTTATTGTTATCACTATAAGCATCAGAACTCACAGTAAAATAGGCATTTCTGCCGTTATAACTCACTTCACATTTATTTCTTTTTGAGGTACTCATATAGAGTATTCCTCAAGGGCACTTTTGTTTGTTTGTTTTTTTTTTATTACGGTTTTTTTTTGTTTTTGTTATTTATGACTTAAAAATATTAACAAAGCAATTTAACCTTATTTATCAAAGTTAATAATATGTATTACGAATATTTTTTTTATATTTTTTTTGTTTAGTATGTACATATGTAAGAAAAAAAACTCCGCTATGACGGTAGTTCACTATGAAGGTACAACGAGAACGAATTGACTTAAATAATAAAATATGTTGCGGCTGCAACTTAGTCGTAAAAGAATGTTACGGCAGTAACTTTAGAGTTATAATAAAACCTTTGTTATAGTATTTCAGAGGCTGATTTAGCTCTCAGGTGTGTTTTATTATCTACAAAATTTATATTTTTCCTTACAAAAACTCTTACAATAAATATGATTATAATTTTCTTTGTACTTACTTAAGTCTACTTTCACGTGTCTATTCTGGGTTTGTCGTTCATTTTAAACATTGTCAAGGTAGATTACTATATAAGCGGTTATCAAATAGCTAAATACCAGATACCATCATTCAAAACCAGAGTAGACACAAATAAAATTCAAATGAGTTGCCACATATACTCGAGGTGTTTACACCAATAAAAATTCAAATATAAATAAAACTTTAAATAAAATTACGTACTTAAATCCACAAAACACATTCTTTTGAAACAAAAATCCCTAAATCCTTAAATCCCTCTTTAAAGGATTTAAGATACCGTTACAATATGTTTGAAGACATAGTTGTTGATGATGCAGAAGGCAAAAAAACGGAAGATACAAAAATATTGGCACAGATTTCAGAAGAACACTGTTATTCATTGTTATCAAAGCACCAAATAACCAAGTTATCAGAGGACTTACAAACGCAAATCCATAAATCCTAAATTTTTGTTATATGCAAAAAAAACCAAAAAAAAATTGTTAAGCAAGAAGAAACTGCTCAAGAAATTATTATAATTAAGCCTAATGCTGCGATATGGCATCAATTGCTAAAAAGGAGCACAAGGACTGTGAGAAAAGCTCTATAATAAGGAGAATAGATAGCAAAATAAAATACTATATTTTTAGATACAATGACTTATATTCTTCAATTTACCCTAAAACTAGTCAGTTAGAAATCGGATTTTTCAATTTTTTGGATCTTGAAGATTGGAAATCAGTAAAAGAAAGGTGTTGGTTAACAAATTCGGTTATGGATTGTGCGATTTTATGCTTTTTAAAAGAAAATGTTAAAAATGCCTTAAGCTTGCCATGCCAAATTACTGATATCAATTTTAAAAAGGTCGATAAGATACTTTCGCTCAAGCCTGACACATTATTTATACCGATTTTGTGCAACGCACATTTCACTATGTGGCCTGCGTAAGCAGTCTTGAAATGTAAATACGTCATATTTTTTAAATGTATTCTCGTGAAATGTATTATGTTTGTGTTTAAGGGAGGTTTTTTAAAGCAAGCGCACACAACTCATGTAAATGCATGTGTGCGTTTGTATGTGCGCAGAAAAATAAGAGAGCATACATAAATTATGTAGGTATGTATGTATGTACATGCATGACGTTTGTACACGCGCCAATGAGAGAAAAAAGCACAAACACCACAAATTCTTCAGTCACGAACTATTTCTTTTTTACTCTTATACCTGCAATAACTTAAACAAAATTATAGCCGAACACGTTGTTTAGCGTTTGTTTAAGATGTTCCTCTAGTAAAGCATTTGAAATTGCCGACATGTCTTAAAAGTTCTTATAAGACTTCTTGTGCAGGCCTGTAGTGTGTACTAAAACCTGAAACGCCAGAATTAATTTTTATGGACTCCATGCTTGATCATAGCGGAACGTCGCATTATAATAAATTTAAATTACATTCTACTAAAAACAAGAAATGGAAATTCATTACTAATTTATGAAGAACAAAGCAGAATGACTTTGTAAACTGTGGTATTTTCGTAATATTATATTTTTTTTTTTTAATACATATATTTATTTATTGTATCTTCAAATATGAACTAACAATAAGTGATCAAATCTTAAAGCTAAAATATAATTGTTTAGCCCGACCAGTGTCGGCCAAAACTTAGTGATAATTTAAATAATACAAAGTAGTGATAATCAAAAAGGAAAATTAAATGTATTTTCAAGCATTCCCATCTAGAGTGTTGAGTATAAGAGCCCTTGTGTCCCTCTTTTTTAGGCGGATGTGACCATTAAAATTCAAAATATTACGAGCAAGCGGATTAGGATGTGACTCGAGTTTTGTTAAGTATTTGCCTGCGTATCTTGCAATTTCTTCAGTCACTAGTGGCATTCTTAAATCACGATGCAAATTTGAATTCTTAATATACCATGGAGCAGATGTTATTAACCTTAAAATTTTGTTTTGCCTTCGTTGAATTCTCTCTACATTGGAGGCTGAAGCAGTGCCCCATAACTGGATACCGTAACACCATATTGGCTTTAAAAGCGACTTGTATAATAAAAGTTTACAGTCCAGGCTAAGTATTGAATTTCTGCCAATCAACCAGTGTATTTGAGATAACTTAAGTTTCATCTGAGTTAGCTTAAAGTCAATATGATGTTTCCATGTAAGTCTTCGATCAAGGTGTATACCAAGGTATTTCACTTGGGAGTGTTGAGGAATATTTTGATTATTGATTCGAATTGGGGAACAAGTATCTCTTCTTAGGGTAAACGTTATATGGACACACTTTTGTTCTATTACCTTAATTCTCCATAAGTTCAACCACATTTCCAATTGTGTAATATGTTCTTGTAAATATCGGGAAGCCTCGTGAGGGTTTTCATGCATACTAAGGCAGGCTGTATCATCGGCAAACGTAGATGTATGGATATTGCTGCTCAAAGGCATATCACAAGTATAGATCAAATACAAAACTGGCCCCAGTATGCTCCCCTGTGGCACACCGGATGATATAGATTCGGGCACACTCATGAATTCTCCTTCCACAACCGTGAACTTCCGGGTAGTGATGTAACTTTCTAATAAATTCACTAAATTTATTGGTAGATATGATTTTAATTTTAGAATTAGACCTTCATGCCACACTTTATCAAAGGCCTGAGAAACGTCAATAAACAGGGCAGAACAATAAATTTTTTCTTCAAAAGTTCTTCTTATAAATTGCACCAATCTATGAGTTTGTTCAATGGTGCTATGCTGACTTCTAAAACCAAATTGATGGTCTGGGATGCACCCACTATCAGTTAAAATTGGGGACAATTTTGTCATGAGCAGCTTTTCGAAGAGTTTTGACATTGTTGATAGCAGACTTATTGGCCTGTATGACTCAGCCTTGGTAAGGTCTTTGTCCGGCTTTGGAATCATTTTGACCTTCGCAAGCTTCTAGCTTTGTGGATAATACTCCAGTCGTAAAATGGAGTTAAAAATAAATAACAGGATTCTAATTGCAATATGGGGCAAGTTTATCAGCATATTGTTACTTATTCCATCAATACCTGGAGCTTTCTTCGGGTTGAGTTCAGCAATTAGTTTCTGAACATCACGCGTCTTAAATTTTATGGTTCGAGGGGGTAGCGCAACTACACTTGGTAAATCAACAACACCAGTACATGTGTTTGGGGTAAATACGAACTTTAAATGCTCAAAAGAGGTGGTCTATATTCAACGGGTGTTTTAAGCTTTCTAGCAGCTCGCCACAAGGAGTAATTAGATGCAGGTGTGGCATCAAGATTTTCCAGATAATTTTTAAGACATACAGTTTTTTCATATGCCAGCAGCTCTTGGAGTCGTCTAGTGCACTCTTTAAATCTAATTTTATTTTGGGGTGATCTGTGCTGTTGCCATTCCCTTCTAGCTGTCCTTTTTTCACGTAAAAGACGTTCAATGTCTGTAGAATAAATTCTATTAAACCCAGTCTGCGGATGGGAAGTAGTGGCATGTTCAGCAGCCTGTTTAATATTTTCGTTAAGATTTTCAATGTTAGATTCAATATCACCTGGTGTTCTTAGGTTAATATTTTCCGTACAATGGCTACTGAGGTATTTTTTGAACCCCAGCCAATTAACACGATTGATCATCTTTACATATGGGACAGGGAAGTCACTTCTTAGTGGGCTACAAATTGTAACAATCGTGGGAGAGTGATCGGAGGAGAGATCTACAGAAGCTTCAACATGAATTAATTCCCTACCGATATTTTTCATGACTCCAAAATCTATAACATCCGGAATTTTTTGTATGTCCGTAGGCCAGTAAGTGGTCTCCCCACTTGAAATGACGTCCAAGCCCATTTTTGAAATTGTGTTGAACAACGCTCGTCCTCTAGGTGTGATAAGACGCGAACCCCAGAAAGTATGTTTTGCATTATAGTCTCCAGCTGCTACGAAACAAGGGCCAAGAGATTTGTAGAAATCCTCGTATTGATCCTCAGTAATTGCGAATCTAGGAGGGGAGTAAATTGATGATATGACAAAATTTGTGCAAAAATTTTCGATACAAATATTCGTTGCTTGTAGATGTTCTTCACAAATGTTATCAAGGACATAGTGTTTGAGTCTTGACTTAATTAGAATTGCTGACCCACCGCATGCTCTCCCCCTCGGGTCCTTTGAATCATATAGAGTGTAACCATTTATTTTAAATAAGCTCCTTGAAGTCAAATGAGTCTCAGAGACCAACATTATATCAATATTTTTTTCCATGAGGAAGTGCTCAAGTTCATTTTTATGCTGGCGAATGCCGTTTGCGTTCCAGAAACATATTTTTAACATGTTCATGGTTTGTTAACTAATGCTTGAAGCAGTGTATTCTGCATTCGCAGCATTTCTTGCATCATGCTAGTCATATTTGTTGTAAAGTTGTTTATAGTTAGCACCAGATTCTCAATAGTAGCTTCAAGGCGACTAAAGTTAAAGCCTGAGTTTGCATTCGCTGAATTATTTTGCGATGAAACATTTTGTTAGGGACTAGAACTAGTCTAAGCAGCATCGGCATACGATACACGTGAAGTAACTGGTTGACTTACTTGAGCAAAAGAGGCGGAGTACGCGTTTAATGGTTGGGCTGGGGCTAACTTAGGTTTTTGACTCATAGTCTGTTTAACAAAAGAATATACAGGGCATCCTCTATAGTTAGCGGTGTGATTACCTCCACAATTACTACATTTTTTTTCTGCTTGTTCTTTTGGCTTAGTGCAGCTAGCAGTACCATGCAATTCACCGCAGATAACACAAACTGTAGGTAAATTGCAGTAAGTTTTTGTATGGCCATATTCTTGGCAATTATGGCACTGTACAGGACCTGAACGCTTACGTGGCTCTTCAACTGTGATTTTTCGGTGTAACAGAAACTTTACGGTATAAATTGGATGGGTTTCATTTTTTTTCAATTGTATGTCATTCGGCTCCAGTTCAATGCGAAATAGGGGTTGGGCGACCTTTTCTCTGTTAATTATATTAGTAACGTTTTTTACCTTAAATCCTTGGTCTAGAAGTGCACATTTTACTTCTTCGGGCTCAACGTATGAATCTATGCCCTTTAGTACTATCTGTAGGCCTTTAGCACTCTTAAGTTGGTATGTGTAAAAGTTTGTTTTATTTTTTTCAAAATCATTTACAATTTTTCGAAAATTGTTTTCATCGTATATTTGGATTTTAGTTTCATCAATGGTCGACAGTAGTTTTTTTAGAAGCGCGTTAGAATTTTTTTCCCTCACATATATTGGTGGTGGCTTAAAAGACTTGTGAGATGATGAAGCGGTCTTCTCGTTATCGTCTTGCAATAATGAAAAACGATTTTGGCGATTCATGGATGATGCGCTGTTATCCCTAGACATCTTTGGAACAGATGAAATTTTAGAAGAATTCGGGCTTCGCCCACGCTTTACCACGGTTATATATCTGTCCATTCCAACTTGTACCTTTGGTTTTGAGCTACTGTTATCTGTAGTGACAACTTGGTTAGGTGATGAACAGCCCGAAGCGAATGATTTCAATGGCTTAACTGACGAAGTACTAGGCAACTGTAATGTTAAAGAATCACTAGTAGGCATTGGACAAAGCGAAGTTGATCGCTGTCGAAAAAGTGGATTTGTTGTTAGAAAAAGTGTATTATCAGATTTTATATTTTTATTAAGAGCTTCCGAACTCACAGTAAGTCTGTCATCAGGTTTTTTATTTTTATTGTTATCATTATGAGCATCAGAACTCACAGTAAAATAGGCATTTCTGCCGTTATAACTCACTTCACATTTATTTGTTTTTGAGGTACTCATATAGAGTATTCCTCAAGGGTACTTTTGTTTGTTTGTTTGTTTTTTTTTTTATTACGGTTTTTTTGTTTTTGTTATTTATGACTATGCAAAAAAATATTAACAAAGCAATTACAGCTTATTTATCAAAGTTAATAATATGTATTACGAATATTTTCTTTTATATGATTTTTTTTGTTAAGTATGTATGTAAAAAAAAACTCCGCTATGACGTTAGTTCATTATGAAGGTACAACGAGAACTGAACTGATATTGTAATATTATATGTAATTAGTTTTTTAAAAGATTTTCCATGCACAAATTTGAAATATCCAACACTAATCAGAAATGAAATCAAAATGATGCTAATGAAGTATTCTGATGATTTAATTACTTTCTGCTGTCATTGTGGTAGTTCCAGAAAAAATTTAAATAACTCTTGCAACTACAACATATGTGATGACCAGGGAAACCACAAATATGCAATTGCATGTTTTTTCTTGTCTGATATATCAATGCGGAACTAAGATATTTATCCGTTTCAGAACTTTTTATGAATTCTGGCATCGATTTGTTAGTGCATATTTTTGCATATTTTACCCTTTAAAGCATGTTTTTGCATACTTCGGTCTAACACGCATATTCTGAGCATTTTTCGAATTTTTAGAGCTTATTTGGCGTTTTTAGAGCATATTTTGGTACTTTTTAAAAATATTTTATTTTAATATTTAAAAAAAAGTTTGGTAAAAATGTCTACTTTTTTTCGTCAAAATTTCATTTTGTAGCGAAAGAAACAGTAGTATGGGAAGCAATATTTTGCTACCATTATGAAGTTATACTTTAAAAAAGTTGAAATTTAGAATATACTAATTATTATTATGTGTTCTAACATCGAAATTTAGAATGAACGATTTAAAACTTTTTAATTTTCACTCACTAAACAGTCTTGTGAAAGAAAAAGGAAACAAGAAAATTAAAAAATTTTAAATCGTCCATATCCAATTTTTTTTCTGCTAAATTTTAATGCTGGAACTAATACTATTGATTTTTAATATTCCAAATTTCAACTTAAACTGGTGTAACATATGTTTTAACATCCTCACTGGACGCTAATTTCAATAAAAACTTGGTTTGGTAATTTTGACGAACGCTGCCCCGAATATTTTCAATGTATTATTAAGATGTGACAGGCGTCGATTTTTGTAAAAAGCTAAGTCAAAAGTTTTTCTTTATTGCAATAACAATTATAAATAAAAAGCTTATCTTATTATTCAAAATACAGTTCCAAAGTCATAAATCTGATATCGTGATCGTAAAAGTAAAATTTTTTTTCTTAATTAATTTTTTTATTGTTGCCTTCTGTTTATTTTATTTTTGTCTTTTTTACAGTGAGATTACACGAGACATAAATTTGGAAATTTTTGTGCTGGCAATTGTCAATTTCTGTTGCTAACACAAAAAATTACTGTGTAAACCGTAAATGTTAGTGTTCGAACGCATGTTTGGAAATAATTGCTCGAACATAAGTCTGAGCAATTATGTTAGAACACAAGCTGTCAAATTTACCTTTTTCGTAGAAAATAATGGCGGGAAACTAGAAATAATAACTTTATTATAAAAAAATCAAGCAGAAGCATAAAATATGTGTTTTGTGGCAGAATTATTAAAAAATCAAAACTTAAAACTCGCATTTTTATACATACGACAAGCCCAATTTTGATTTTTAACATTATACGTCTAGCCACCCCTTAAAATAAGTTTGAACATAAACTTTTTTCTGGCGTCATTCTGCCGACGTTAGTTATGCTCAGAGATAAAAATTGCTCGTCTATTCGTACTGTTGTATGTAGATTTTATTGAATTGCTGAATTACAATTAGATTTTCATTTCCAAATAATCCAATTTATGTTATTTTTAAGAGCATATTTATTGAGTTTTAAGTGCATATTTCGAAGTTTTAAGTGCATATTGAATGCGCATAAAACAATTTTTTGGAGCATATTTCTGGTTTCCCTGGTGATGACTGTAAAGTCAATATCTATAGAAATATTGCAATTAAATGTAAAATATGTACTGAAAAAATTTTAAATTGAATATATTTTTTAAACATGCCATGCTTTACTAACGCATGAATGCATGTGTATGTATACTAGTAAACGTCGCCATTTAAAATACATAATTGACAACGCACTATGGGTAGTACCTCAATGGTAGTGTGGAAATCTACACGATTTTATTTCAGTTAATTCATTTTATTTTAATTCAGTTAATTAATTTTATTTCAGTTATATAAGTAACGCAATAAATTTTAACTAAATATTAGCATAATTACGTTATTTTTTATGCATTTCAGTCGCTTCGACAAAACGTCAGTAGACTTCAAACCACATAATTTGAACAGGCACAAACTTTTAAAAAATGATTTGAGAATTCACAAAAAAAATTTTAAAATCACAAAGAAAAAAACATACATACACGCCAATTTTTTAAAAGACTATAAAAATGTATCAACCGATATCTTTCAACCTTTCCTCAAAATTTTCCTCATTTGTCAAATTATTAAATATTTTAAATTTTAATATAAGTGAAATGCAATGAACTTAATAAATAATAAAAAATAATTAAAAGTAATCCTTAGAATTGGATTATTTTTTTATACTTTTGATTCTTTCCGATTATTTTGTAGTAATTTCAAGTAATTCAGATTGCTTTTCCATTATTAGTAATCGTGGTTAAATAAAAAAAACTGTATCACCTATCTACCTGTTAGAATTAACTACACTCAAGTAAACAAACACAAATGAAATTCAAAAATACCAATTTAGGGAAAAAAAATTATTTTAATACAATATTTTTTTTATTGTATTTGTATTTTCACTTTTAAATTTTAGTTAAAAATGTTTAAAACTATCTACATAATAAAATGTGGTAGTTGAAATTTTCAAAATCTACCGTCACAACTTTTTACAAGCGATTAAACACAAAAAAATATTTGAAAATTGACTGTTTTGTGACATTGCTGAATGTAAGGTACATGTGTAATATACAAAAGTTGCGGTTTTTTGCTTAATAACATTTTCCTGTATTGCCGGCCTTAAGGATTTTCTCCACCATCGTGTTTAACGCCACGGCGCAGCCTAGTAAAGATTCTCTGCTTTGCAGTTTTATTGCCTAATAACGTTTTCCTGGAGGGTATACTCTGTAATTCGATTCGAAATACAAGGTTTTCGAATTTACATTTTATAAACATACAAATTCGAAAGCTTTTTCCTTCGTTTCGAATTACACAGTAGACCCCTGAATTGCCGGCCTTCCTTCGGGCTTAAGTCCTGATTCACACACATCAGGTTTACCTGATCAGTGTTTGTTCAATTTTCTTTTGAACTTGCATTTGCGTTTCTACACACAGTCAAGTGAAGTCATCAAGTCTCATCAATTTGCGTTGTAGTGAGTATTACGGATGACAAAACGAAAAAGCAAACTTGACTGGTACGGTTGTCTGTGCCCCTCTCCATTTCCGCTCCAAAAACACAAGACTTGACTTGTGTGAATCAGGACTCTCGAGCATGGTGTTTCCCGAGATGCCACAGCCTAGTAATTTTTGGCCTTGCAGCAATGCATGGTCTTTTCAAAGCCTCAATATCTCAAAACATACGGAAGTGTCACGAGACGGAAGAAAAAGGTGTTTTTCTCTTTGTCTCGTTTTTCCTCAAATTTTGTCGTCGTTTTTGTTTTGATACTTCTTTCTAGTGCAATAAATTAGAGTTGTGTAGCTCATGAAGGAACTAGTTCAATTGAACGATTGACTTAACTGAGCGCTGTGAGCCGTTCAATTCACTGAGCGCTGTCAGTTCAGTACTGAGTGGTTTCTACATTTGTATCGAACACTTTCAGTAGCTCGTTTTAGACACAAACCTATAATCAAACCCATTTAAATAACATGTGGACTTATTCAGCAGCTTGTTTTAGACACAAACTTATGTAATTTAAGTGGGTTTGTGTCTAAAACGAGCTAATGAAAGGGTTCGGTACAAGTTTTGTGCTTTTTCAGCAAATTTTTTGTTTCGCACAAGTGTATACATAAAAAAAAGTATACATATATATGTATGTACATATGTATGTATGTACATATGTATGTAGATATTTATATTTATTAACAAAGTCCACTCGTTAAACTATTTTACTTCTATCTATTTTTTATACTTCATCTGCCTTGTTTTGCAATGTATGACACACACAGGAACAGACTCTGTATAAATCTATCACTTTTTATATTTCGGGTTTCGCTCTTTTTTTATGCTTGAAAAAATTTTTCACTACAAATGAACTGAGCTACTGAGCTAACTGAATGAAATACTTCAGTAAAGTGAGCTGAGCTGAAAAGCACAGAGGATATACAGAGATGTCACGAGACGGAAGATAATTTGTGTTTTCAGAGGTCTCGTTCTCGCAGTCACTGCGCATTCTTTAACCTTCTTTCGTGGTTGCATTTTTAGCTGAATTTCATTTTACGCTTTGTAACCTCATTCGCTTGGCGATTTTTGCAAATAAATGGTAAAAATTTATATTTTTAAATGAATATGCTTCAAATAAGATATGCAATCATTTTAAAGCCTTATTTTAATTGCTTTTTTAATAGAAATAAGCTATTTGGCATTTTGTTTTTTGATTCAACACAACAAATTCTTTCATTTAATTTTGTAAAATTGTGTACTTCGTTTACTTGTTCAAATGTATTTTCAGTTTATGCTTTGTGATCTCATTTGCTGTGTGATTTTTGTAAACAAAAGGTAAAAATTAAAGTTGTTCAATGAAAATGCCTAAAGTTAAATCAGTAATCATTTGTAAACAAATTTAAATCAATCATGTGTACTTCGTTTACTTGTTCAAATGTATTTTCAGTTTATGCTTTGTGATCTCATTTGCTGTGTGATTTTTGTAAACAAAAGGTAAAAATTAAAATTGTTCAATGAAAATGCTTAAAGTTAAATCAGTAATCATTTGTAAACAAATTTAAATCACTTTTTAATACCATTAATCTATTTCACATTCCATTTTTTTAATTCAATTCAACAAATTCTTTAATTTAATTTTGTAAATGTGTATGTATGTGTGTATGTATGTACACGTGTTCGTTTCACAAAGTACTGATTTTCTCTTGTTTGTTTTGATTATTTTGTTAACATCTTAATAACAAATATACTACAGTTGTCCCTTTCTCGCAGTGACTGCACCACAAATGATTTTAGCTTTTTGCATACGTCAGTTATTACAACTCTGGTCTACTTTGTGCTGAAAAGAGCGGTCACTCAAAAGAGCTGATAAGCACAACACTACAATAAATGTTTATTATCTGTGTTAACATAAAATCTACACCCAACATAATATGTAACATAAGATCGTCAAATTCAATCGCAGAGCGAATTCAGACTTCAAATTAGTATTATCTCAATCGTATAAGATTTTTTATGAGAGCGTTGTTATAAGAAATCCTATAACAACAATCTTATGCGATGAATTGTCAAAAAACACACGTACATGAAAATAAATTAGTACGCATATGTGTGCTTATTAAAATAAATGAAAAACTATGTTCTGGACAAATTTTCTGAGATTTTATATGTTTAAATGTGTTTAATTGACTTATAAATTAATGTTTGTGTGAAAAAGTGAAAATAAAATAACTAATTATGCAAAAATAAAACATGTTAACTCGATGAGAATTTCCATAAAATGAAATGTTAAAAGAAAAGTTAAATTACGTTGTCCCCTTGCATAAGATGAAGAGAAATATCGGCATTTTATTTTTGTTATTCTGCCGACGTTTTCTCACATATTATGTCAGAGTTAATCGCAGTTGTAGAGGCTATGTAATTGGTAAAGGGTCACTCAGACTATAATACAAGTATTAATACTTTTGACGAAAATGCATCGCTGGTCTTATATTTGTTCCAAAAATTTCAAAAAACAATAACAACTCAACATGTCAGAGCTGCATTTTCCACAAAAGCATTAATACTTGTATAATAGTCTGAACGGGGCTTTAGTAGTTATCAGAGTAGCAAGCCGAGCCGCCGCCGAACTTGGCTTATCAGCGGCCTAGTACTCAGCCGATGGTGTCTATTCTGAAATACGCGTCGACTTGGTGAAACTTACATGGAAAACAAAAACAAAACTGAGTAAATGTAAAAAAGTTGTTTTTGTTTCTCATACAAAATTAACTGTTTTTGAAAGAAAGAGAAACGCGTTGATATTCTCACGTTTATTTCATTTATGAAATGCATGGCAAACAAAAACAATTTTTGAAAATTTGTTTTTGTTGAATGTTTTCTATAATAGCCCCCGATATTTTGTCTTATTTTTCTTAGTTTTCAAATTTCGTATTTAATATGATATCGAGCGTCCCGGTAAGAAAATGTTTATGTGAACGGTAACGGTGACGTAGCTGCGACAACACTTACATACATAAGTATGTACGTGCTCTTTTGGAGTCCCTTCTTAAATACATGCACGTTTACATAGACTTTTTTTGTTTAAGCAGTCAGGCGACTTTTTGATAATTAATTGATCAAATCTTTTTGTTTGTTGATCCGCAGCACTGTTCCAATAGTTATTAATTTTTAATTCAATCGGAAAGTTTAAATCAAATTTATATATAGAAAATTCATGAATAAAATTCCGCGAGAAATTTTTTCCCAGGGAACGATTCCAACTAATAGCAAGTAATAGGGAAAACTAAAAATTCCAATTTGAAAAGGGAGAAATTTCTGGCGAAATTTTATTCATAATTGCCCTGATAGTCTAGAATGTTTCTATGGCCGGGTTTACATCTGTGTGCCAAATGCCACACAAGCGTAAAAAAAGCGTAACCAACTAATTACTAATGAAAAACTATTTGATTCAGACATGTATTTATTAAGTTAAACAATTTGAAATTTATTTGCTGGTGGTTTAGCTTGGTCTATATACGTATTTCATTGGCGCTTGAACCAAATCATCAGTAGACTTCAACCACAAATTTTGAACAGTCACAAACCTCTTACTTTATGCACAGACTTTCAAAAACTATATGAGAATGTATGAGTTTCAAAGCCTACTAAGCTTATTTTGTCCTTGTGATTTTCAAAAATATTATTATTTTATGAATTCTCATATAGTTTTTGAAAGTCTGTGCATAAAGTAAGAGGTTTGTGACTTTTCAAAATTTGTGGTTGAAGTCTACTGATGATTTGGTTCAAGCGCCAATGAAATACGTATATAGACCAAGCTAAACCACCAGCAAATAAATTTCAAATTAAAATATAATTATGACAATATGTCGAATAATAAATTTCTTAAATGTTAAATTTTAGATTTTATTTTTCATTTTGCCTTGTAATTTCTTTTATTGTTATCCAATGGATTTCTAATTGTATAAAGGTGTAGAAAAATAAAATAGATTCATATCGAATATAAATTATTTGCTGGGTTTTGTATGAGTTTCAAAGCCTACTAAGCTTATTTTGTTTTTGTGATTTTCAAAAATATTATTATTTTATGAATTCTCGTATAGTTTTTGAAAGTCTGTGCATAAAGTAAGAGGTTTGTGACTTTTCAAGATTTGTGGTTGAAGTCTACTGATGATTTGGTTCAAGCGCCAATGAAATACGTATATAGACCAAGCTAAACCACCAGCAAATAAATTTCAAATTAAAATATAATTATGACAATATGTCGAATAATAAATTTCTTAAATGTTAAATTTTAGATTTTATTTTTCATTTTGCCTTGTAATTACTTTTATTGTTATCCAAGGATTTCTAATTGTATAAAGGTGTAGAAAAATAAAAAAGATTCATATCGAATATAAATTATTTGCTGGGTTTTGTATGAGTTACAAAGCCTACTAAGCTTATTTTGTCTTTGTGATTTTCAAAAATATTATTATTTTATGAATTCTCATATAGTTTTTGAAAGTCTGTGCATAAAGTAAGAGGTTTGTGACTGTTCAAAATGTGTGGTTGAAGTCTACTGATGATTTGTTACAGCAACAATGAAATGCGTATATAGACCAAGCTGAACCACCAGCAAATAAATTTAAAATTAAAATATAATTATGACAATATGTCGAATAATAAATTTTAGTGTTGTGCTTATCAGCTCTTTTGAGTGACCGCTCTTTTCAGCGCAGCTCACTTTACTGAAGTATTTCATTCAGTTAGCTCAGTAGCTCAGTTCATTTGTAGTGAAACATTTTTCATGCATAAAGAAAGAGCGAACACAGAAACATAAAAAGTGACAGATTTATACAGAGTCTGTTCGTGTGTGTGTCATAATTGCAAAACAAGGCAGACGAAGTATAAAAAATAGATAAAAGTAAAATAGTTTCATGAGTGGTATTTGTTAATAAATATACATATCTACATATGTATACTTTTTTATGTATGTACTTGTGCGACACAACAAATTTGCTGAAAAAGCACAAGGCTTATACCGAACTCTTTCATTAGGTCGTTTTAGACACAAGCCCACTAAAATTACATAGGTTTGTGTCTAAAACGAGCTGCTGAATAAGTCCACATTATATTTAAATGGGTTTGATTATAGTTTTGTGTCAAAATTAAGCTACTGTTCGATACAAATGTAGAAACTACTCAGTACTGAGCTGACAGCGCTCAGTGAATTGAACGGCTCACAGCGCTCAGTTAAGTGAATCGTTCAATTGAACTAGTTCGTTCATGAGCTACACAACTCTAATAAATTTCTTAAATGTTAAATTTTAGATTTTATTTTTCATTTTGCCTTGTAATTACTTTTATTGTTATCCAATAGATTTCTAATTGTATAAAGGCGTAGAAAAATAAAATAGATTCATATCGAATATAAATTATTTGCTGGGTTTTGTATGAGTTTCAAAGCCTACTAAGCTTATTTTGTCTTTGTGATTTTCAAAAATATTATTATTTTATGAATTCTCATATAGTTTTTGAAAGTCTGTGCATAAAGTAAGAGGTTTTTGACTGTTCAAAATTTGTGGTTGAGGTCTACTGCTGATTTGGTTCAAGCGACAATGAAATACGTATATAGACCAAGCTAAACCACCAGCAAATAAATTTCAAATTAAAATATAATTATGACAATATGTCGAATAATAAATTTCTTAAATGTTAAATTTAAGATTTTATTTTTCATTTTGCCTTGTAATTACTTTTATTGTTATCCAATGGATTTCCAATTGTATAAAGGTGTAGAAAAATAAAATAGATTCATATCGAATATAAATTATTTGCTGGGTTTTGTATGAGTTTCAAAGCCTACTAAGCTTATTTTGTCTTTGTGATTTTCAAAAATATTATTATATTATGAATTCTCATATAGTTTTTGAAAGTCTGTGCATAAAGTAAGAAGTTTGTGACTGTTCAAAATTTGTGGTTGAAGTCTACTGATGATTTGGTTCAAGCGCCAATGAAATACGTATATAGACCAAGCTAAACCACCAGCAGATAAATTTCAAATTAAAATATAATTATGACAATACGTCGAATAATAATTTCTTATAAGGTAAACAATTTCATACATAATTAATAGACAATTTTATAGAATCCAAAATGATTACAAACTGTTTAAATCAATAATATATGTCTGAATCAAACAGCTTTTCATTAGTAATTAGTTGTTTACCTTTTTTTGAGCAAATGCCACAAGAAAAGCCAGATGTAAGCTCAGCCTATGGCTTCACAAATAATTTAAGAAGTTATTTTTCTTGGCATTTAGGACATCAATTACTGCAATATTCAAACTATTGCAAAATAAGTAATGTTACAACGTATGGATTCAATAATTCACGTACACAATTTTTTTTCAAATGCAAATCGGCGTTAAGCCGTGCAGCCGCCGCCGAAATTTTTTGGTCGGCTTGCTACTCTGGTACCCTACAGGAAGGCTATCAGTTAATTATCTAGTGATTTGACTATTAGCGACGACGACAATTTCGGTCACTGGCCCCAGTTAGTTTATTAGGGGCTTGGTGAAAAGAATTACCAAAACATTTGTGTACGTGTGATTTGTTCTCTCTCTCTAACTTATTAATTTCACTTAATTAAAACACATATATCTGAACTGTTTACTCAGCTACGTTTTTGCCAGTCACAGATTACATAAGCATTGGTGAACTATGACTGGTCAATGGTTTCAAGGCAACTAGTCACCTATTACTAGTCAATATTTACGTAGAAACTGGTAAAATGTAACTTTAAAATAAAAAATATAATTTATAATACTTTTTGTTTAATTTTATTTGCTTTTTATTACAAAAATAACTCTAAAATACATAAGTAAATAGCATTTAAAACAAAAAATACAAATATACAAAATCACCAAATAACTTTAGCGGTATATAGCCCTCCCATCTTTTCACCTCCAACGCACCTTGCTCTCTAGAAATATCTAAAACTTAGAAAATAAATATACATATTAAATTAAACTTTGTAAATATCTTTTATGCACTATTTTACTTATCTTTTTCAATACTTTTATAAACTTCCACAGACTGCATGAATTGCGCCTTCTTCACAACGCATTTTCCCCTTTCCAAATATCTAAAAATTGGAAAAGGAACGAATACATGCATACATATGTATGTATATTTTTAATTAAACTGTATAAAATTTCTTTTATTCATTATTGTTTTTATCTTACTTTTTCACAAAATCCATAATTTTTTTAACACTTATACATTTTAACTTTAAAAACCGAACGAACTATAAATTATTTTCAGTAAAATTCAATATTTTAAAAATTTTGACATATGTACATTAGATGTTCCACTCTAGCATATATGTTAGAGTAGAGAGACTATACTAAATGTTGAAGTGAATGAAAAATGTTGTAAATGTATTAGTAAAAAATTTTTGTTTGTGTTAGTTTTAGTCATTCATTTCTTGTAGGGTAGTCATACACCAAGGCGAATGCATATAAGGTGACCTTATCGCTACAACAATACAACAATACTAAAAACAACATGCAATTCGTCTGGCTTTAAAAAACCCCATCTGTCAAAATTAGTTGACTAATATACCAATGCATACATACATATTTATAAAACACATACACTTTTCACTTTAAATGTAAACAAACATTAGATAAAAGAAGAGATTTTGACAATCGGGGTGCAAAGCAGTTCAATTAGGCTTCGAACACCTGATAATCATCTGGACTGTTAAGGACACCTGTTATCAATTCGCCTTGGTCATACACTACAGTATCGAATTCAATATCAGGTGACCTTATTAGTACAACAATTTTAAAACACAAATAACAACGTAGTTTGCTATGCTAGAAAACCAAATCTCAAAAGATTTCTGAGCAAATTTTGACGTTTTGGTTGAAATCGCTCAATTTCGCATCAACAGCTGATAATCAGCTGGGCTGATAAGGTCACCTGATACTTAATTCGCCTTATATACACTATACTTTTCTCTTTTTGCCACGAGTTTTAAAAAAACCTGATTGGAGCTTTTTTACCTGCCACTTTCTTCACTTCTGTGTCAATATTCCAAGGCGTATTTATCCCAATTTACACGAGGCAATTTTACTTGCGCAAGTCATAAAATTTTCTATTAAAGTTGCTGTAGCGCTTAGATAGAGCAACTTTAGTTGCGCAAGTCTTTTTCGATTGCTTATACATATGATTGCTTATACATATACATATACATACAAAGAAATGTCAAATTTGATATAGAGGGAATGATAGCAAAAACAGAATTGCCAGTACGGTCAAGTCTGTACGGCAATTCTGCTGCTTTTTACACTCTTCACTTCTTCCTCACTTCTTTGTTCAACAAATCCATGACTTGCGCAAGTAAAATTACGTCGTGTAAATTGGGACTTTAAAGCTTAAATAAATTTTTAACCAAGAAGCATTCTATGCAATCATGCTGGACGCCAGAAATCTGCGCAGATCGGCTGACAGACGGCTGAGCCGAGTCGCCGAAGGCTTTTTGTCAGCCGCTGCCGCTGATTTTTTTTCGGCTCAAATCGGCTAAGATTAGCCGCCGATTGATGATTTTTTTTATATTTTGCTTGTAGGTTTAAAGGACGCAAGAGAAGAAAACAAAACTTTTTTCAAGCAGAGTTGCAAAAAAAGGAGTATTTTTCTCTTTGTTTACAATAAACGCACGTGCTCGTTGGCGCGTTATTGTTTTTGTTTACATTAACAGCACGTGCTTGAGCAAAATACCATGAAATTTCGTTTTAAACAAAAAAAAACCATTATTTCAGTAAACATTACAACATGTGCAATGCCAATGTCAATTCAAACATATGAAATAAATTTATATATATACCCTTCTATAGTAATTGAAGTGCTAAATGGAAAGTATTGATTGTGCCTTATTGCTGCATATACAAATGCATTAAGCACAAAAATACCTTCAATAACTGGTAACTGTCATATTCAGATTTACTTTAGTTCAGAAGTTATAGCCCAGCAAACTTTTTATTGACAAAAAAAGTTTTACCTTATAAAACCATAACGGTTTATTGTGCGCTATTGACACAAAAATTAATCAATTAGGAACTTAAATGTCTTTTAGAATTAATAACTGTCATATCCAGATTTACTTTAGTTCTGAAGTTATAGCCCAGCAAACTTTTTATTGACAAAAAAAGTTTTGTCCTCTAAAACCAAAACGGTTGATTGTGCGCTATTGACACAAAAACTAATCGATTAGGAATTAAAATGTCTTTTAGAATTAATAACTGTCATATCCAGATTTACTTTAGTTCTGAAGTTATAGCCCAGCAAACTTTTTATTGACAAAAAGTTTTGTCCTCTAAAACCAAAACGGTTAATTGTGCGCTATTGACACAAAAACTAATCACTTAGAAATTAAAATGTCTTTTAGAATTAATAACTGTCATATCAAGATTTACTTTAGTTCTGAAGTTATAGCCCAGCAAACTTTTTATTGACAAAAAAAGTTTTGTCCTATAAAACCAAAACCGTTAATTGTGTGCTATTGACTTATATATTAATCGATTAGGAATTAAAATGTCTTTTAGAATTAATAAATTGCATATCCAGATTTACTTTAGCTCTGCAGTTATAGCCCAGCAAACTTTTTATTGACAAAAAAAGTTTTGTCGTATAAAACCAAAACTGTTGAGTGTGCGCTAATAACACATATTCTAATCGATTTAAGATAAAAATGTCTTTTAGAATTAATAACTGTCATATCAAGATTTACTTTACTTCTGAAGTTATAGCCCAGCAAACTTTTTACTGACAAAAAAACTTTTGTCTTTTAAAACCAAAACGGATAATTGTGCGCTATTCATACAAAACTAATCGCTTAGGAATAAAAATGTCTTTTAGAATTTATAACTGTCACATCCAGATTTACTTTAGTTCTGAAGTTATAGCCCAGCAAACTTTTTATTGACAAAAAAAATTTACCTTATTAAACCAAAACGGTTTATTATGCGCTATTGAGATATATACCAGCCAACAAAAAATTAAAATATCTGTTAAAATTTATAACAGTCATATCCAGATTTACTTTAGTTCTGAAGTTATAGCCCAGCAAACTTTTTATTGACAAAAAAAGTTTTACCTTATTAAACCAAAACGGTTTATTGTGCGCTATTGACACATATACCAACCGATAAAGAATTCAAATATATTTTAGAATTAATAATTGTCATATCCAGATTTACTTTAGTTCTGAAGTTATAGCCCAGCAAACTTTTTTGGGTCGTTGAAAATAGAAAAAAGTTTTCGTCTTATAAAACCAAAACGATTCATTTTGCACTATTCAGACATATACCAATCAATAATGGACAAAAATACATTTTAGAATTGGTGACAATCTTTTTCTGAATTACTTTAGTTCAGAAGTTATAGTCCAGCAAACTTTTACAAATTTTCATAAAATTTGTGATAATACAGGTTTTTCCTTTAGGTGTGTAAGTGGCAACGTCGTGGTAATTTGCCTAGTAAAATATGTAAACAAACTGTGGAAAAAAGTGCTGATTTTGCAAATCAATAAAAATAGGTAATTTTTACTTTTATTAAAAAAAGTTCTAAGTTTTATGCTTTCGTATCCGCAGAATCAGATTTAACAGATGTCATAATTTTTATTTGAATAACTATGGAGAAAAATACTCTCGAAAATTACTCCAACCAATAATTTGTTCTTGCATATAAAAAGAAAAGTATTAATTGGGCCCAATTGAATCATATACCAATCGATAGGAAATCAAAATACCTTTTTAAATATGTGGCTTTGATATTCTGAATTACTTTAATTCAGAAGTTATGTGTAGTAGGTTGTTTAAATAAAATTTTTATTTAGTTTATTTATATTTAATTTATTTTAAATAAAATAAAATGATTATTTCCTGAGCTCAGCTAGGAGCTCTAGGAATGTTGTTTAATGATTAATTTTAAAATAAAAATACATTGTCTTATATACTAGTTATGAGAATAAAGCTTAACCTATCTTAACATAAGAGGGAAAAGAAAAGGTATATGCTTAATAAGCAAATTGTTCCTTTTAGTTTCCCACGGTAGGCGTGCGGCGTGTGTCTCATAAGAAATTTGGAAAACATGGATTTTGTATTGTTTATATTTATTATATAAACACATGTGGTTATTAATTATGATTCATTCAAGTGCATTATGATGCAGCCTTTGATCAGACTGGCGAGTGTCAAATAGCATCTGTACAAAATACATATTTACGTTGCAGTCTGTCTAACACTTCATGCAGCGGTATTTGCCCGATTGCATGAGTGTCAAATGTCCAGTGCACAAAAATAATTTCAATTCCATTGGATGTTATGTATGTTGCGGTCAAGTTGACTTTAAATGTTTACTACGCAATGTTAGTCGTAGTGATAGATAGAACACGCTACACCTCCACCTTTTATAAGAATGTTCATATAACGTTAGTTTCATGGACATTCTTTTACAATTTGTTATTTTAAATTATATAATAGAGTAGAATTATTTATTTATATTTTTGTAGTCCGGACATACTTGTATATTAACTTATTTAGTTCTATATGGCTTAAGTCTATTCTTATGAACTATTTGCTCTTTGATTGATTTCTTATATACTAAGGTTACATTATTTCTTAAATCTATTTTCTTAATCTTGTAAGGTCCTTTATATTGGGTTTCTAACTTATGACCTGCTTCATTTTTCAGTAATACTAGATCTCCTATTTTAAAGTAATTTTTAACGAAACTGAGATTTTCAGTGATTCCAATATATTTCACACAAATACACCTCATCACAAAAATGTATTCCAATAGTGTACAAAATAACGCTTTTACAATCGGTTGTAAAAAAATGTTGCAGAAAGAATATTACAATTTCTATTGTGTTTTTACCTTCTCCTGTAAAATAACAATTATTCGATTTAGGGTCTTTCTACTTGATAGCAACGATGTGTATTTACTGCCTCTTCCACTGTCTTGAGTTCAATTAAATTTTCATTTTTGAGTTAATGATGCATCGTTTTTTTAAACAAACACAAAAATGTTCTTATTTAAGTTGTTTGTAAATTAAAAAATTTAAAATTTTTTTCTCGAAAATAATTTTTTTAAATATGACGTTATTTGAGTGAATGAGCGATATATACTAAAAATATAATAAAAAAACTTAAAACAAAAAAGTTTAGTACTATTGGGGTCGAAAAAGTACAATTTAAAAGCTAATTGGTACGAAATTGTGTGTAAAATGTATTGGAATCACTGAAAATCTCAGTTTCGTTAAAAAAACGAGTTATGGCCTTTCAATAAGTCTTTTGTTTGTATTAAACTTTCGAGTCTTTATTTTGATTATAAAAATATTCGTTCCACATTCGTCGATGAGTGTGGAATTTATAATATTCTCCTGTTAACTTTTAAAAGTTACCAAAAAAAACTTTTAACTATAAAAAAAACTTAAAACAAAAAAGTTTAGTACTATTGGGGTTGAAGAAGTACATTTTTAAATTACGTACGAAATTGTGTGTGAATGAATTTGAAGTTTGAATTGTACCAAAAAACAGTACAATTGTACCAACTTTATCATCCCTGATTTCAACATTGACGTAGTGCTACCAACCACTGAATATTATCTTCATTAGCCATCCCTGTTCTAGTTTTACGCCACTGCTATCGACCCAATAAAAAAATCATAATTTTAATGTTTAATATGTTTAATATTTATTAATAATTTCAAATATAAGGTAATAATAATCATTATTAATAATAATATTTATTTATGTTTTTTATTGTGTTTCACGTTTGGCTATTTATGGTCAGATTTCTTGATTCTTAGGATGCAAATAAAACCAATTTATTTCATCTTTTTTCTCAACGTTTCGTCAGCTTTTTTCCGACGTCTTCAGGAGAATTTTTATTTTTAAATTCTGGCAACAAATTACAAGTTTTTTATTATTTTTTGTCATATTTTTGTAATATTAATTTTTATGTTTGACTTACGATCTTCAGTTACATTATTAAATAAATTATAAAACTGGACAGCACGAACAATTAATTGTATAATTTAAATAATAAAAATTAATGTAAAATATCACAGGCAAACTTAAAACTAATATCACAGAACTTCACTTGTCAAGTTATTGCAATTGAATATTGCAGTTTGGTGTTGTCTTTGTCTTCTTTTGTATTGATTGATTTTTTAATACGTTGCTGTATTCGTAGGCTTTCTAGTGTATATCTTTTATTCGCTCTCTTTTCTCTATCTAATATTTTGACCCCCTTAAAATCTATTTTATGTCCCGTTTCTTTCACATGTTGGGCTAGAGCTGTTGTCTCTTTTCCTTTGTTTATGTCTGCTTCATGTTCTGATACTCTAGTTCCGAGTTTTCGTTTTGTTGTTCCCATAAAATACTCTTTTGCATATTTCTGTTTCATTTCATTGACAAGTTATTTCGTATACAACATTGTCTGTTTCTAATTTGTCAAGTTTTGTTCTTTCCTGTGTAAAAAGACGTCTTAGTGTCTTGTTTGATCTATGTGTGACTATTGTTGTTTTATCATTTATCATCTGTTTTAAGTTTTAAGGGGTCAAAATATTAGATAGAGAAAAGAGAGCGAATAAAAGATATACACTAGAAAGCCTACGAATACAGCAACGTATTAAAAAATCAATCAATACAAAAGAAGACAAAGACAACACCAAACTGCAATATTCAATTGCAATAACTTGACAAGTGAAGTTCTGTGATATTAGTTTTAAGTTTGCCTGTGATATTTTACATTAATTTTTATTATTTAAATTATACAATTAATTGTTCGTGCTGTCCAGTTTTATAATAATGAAATAAAGTATTTCAGAAAATAACATCCACAATTTCTGAAAGTTATTTTTATTATCTATCGAAGGATATATAATTTTGTATCTGCCATACAATATATACTATTTTATAGGCATTAAACTTTCTTGTTAAATTTTAATGATATAAAATTTTTTATTTGGACATAAATTCTCAATTAAAGTAATTCAGAATATCAAAGCCACATATTTAAAAAGGTATTTTAATTTCCTATCGATTGGTATGTGATTCAATTGGGCACAATCAATACTTTTCATTTTATATGCAAGAACAAATTTTTGGTTGGAATAATTTTCGAGAGTATTTTTCTCCATAGTTATTCAAATAAAAATTATGACATCTATTAAATCTGATTCTGCGGATACGAAAGCATAAAACTTAGAACTTTTTTTTAAATAAAAGTAAAAATTACCTATTTTTATTGATTTGCAAAATCAGCACTTTTTTCCACAGTTTGTTTACATATTTTACTAGGCAAATTACCACGACGTTGCCACTTACACACCTAAAGGAAGAACCTGTATTATCACAAAAATTATGAAAATTTGTAAAAGTTTGCTGGACTATAACTTCTGAACTAAAGCAATTCAGAAAAAGACTGTCACCAATTCTAAAAAGTATTTTTGTCCATTATTGATTGGTATATGTCTGAATAGTGCACAATAAATCGTTTTGGTTTTATAAGACAAAAGCTTTTTTATATTTTCAACGACCCAAAAAAGGTTGCTGGGCTATAACTTCAGAACTAAAGTAAATCAGGATATGACAGTTATTAATTCTAAAAGACATTTTGATTTCTAATTGATTTGTATATGTGTCATAAGCGCACAATTAACGGTTTTGGTTTTATAAGGTAAAACTTTTTTTGTCAATAAAAAGTTTGCTGGGCTATAACTTCAGAACTAAAGTAAATCTGGATATGACAGTTATTAACTCTAAAAGACATTTTAATTCCTAATCGATTAGTTTTTGTGTCAATAGCGCACAAATAACCGTTTCAGTTTTAGAGGACAAAACTTTTTTTGTCAATAAAAAGTTTGCTGGGCTATAACTTCAGAACTAAAGTAAATCTGTATATGACAGTTACTAATTCTAAAAGACATTTTAATTTCTAAGTGATTAGTTTCTGTGTCAATAGCGCACAATTAACCGTTTTGATTTTATAGGACGAAAACTATTTTTTTTTATAAAAGGTTTGCTGGGCTATAACTTTCGAAATCAAGTAATTAACAAAATGGCATCTAAAAATTCTGATACCTACTTTTGACTTCTATGGAAATGTATATAAATTAAAAGCGCACATCTAATGTCTTTCTTATTTATTTGAAGTAAATTTCTGGATATAAATTTCATGCGAGCACGTGGCACACATACTCTCTCAAAAAACGCACGTGCTCACACCTACACGTAAAATGATACCTTTTTTGCAACTCTTAAAAAATTTTTTGAGTGACTGAAAAAGGTTTTTTTCAAAAGTTTTTTTTCTTTACGGCGATTGTTGTAAATGTGTTAGTCAAAAATTGTTGTTTGGGTTACTTTCAGTCATTCATTTCGTGTAGGGTACGTAATTCATGACGTTAATTCATGTTGGCAGCACTGCTGCCATGCAGCATGGCATCCAACAGTTACCTGCGCCGAGCAATTTCCTCGGCTGATGAAAAATCGTTCGGAGGCGGCTGAAAATCGGCTTAAATTCGTCTGAGTCGGCTTAACAATTTTTACAACTGGGCCCATACACACATACTGCTTGCAGCCACTGCCGGTGAACCCTTGATATACGTGTGAGCATGATGAAATATTTCATCATGCGTGTGAGATTGATATTTTGCCATCAATCATCATTTAAAACAAAAATTTATAAAATAAACATGCGTTTGACAACAACAAAATTAATTATAGAATTGAAATTAATTAAAAACGTATTTTTTTTACACATTATTTTTTCAGAACTTATTTTTTGTTTGTTTTATTTCCTTTTTTGTTTGTTTTACTCTCTTTTTTTTCAGTAAAACTTCAAATTTAAAATAATACAAATCAGAAAAATTAATAAATTCATTTCTTGTTTATTTGAAAAACTCAGCAATATGAGTTCATTTCAAAATCAAGACTTTTTTGATTTTTCATACTGCATTGTCTGTGTGAGAAATACATTAACAATAATTGAAAATTCACCAAACATGCTTATCGCATGGGCATGAGCAGTATGTGTCTATGGGCCCCTTTAGGCTTTTTTACTACTACACTCACACTTTTATATTTTGGTGTAATCTTGCTTCCAAATTTTCTTTCCAATTTACATATATCCCGGTTATACGCACTTCTTATTTCCCAATAAAAGGGCAAAATGTTGCAGTATACATATATGTAGAATCTACATATACACATGTATGCGGCATATGTATATACATATGCATATGTATAAGCAATCGAAAAAGACTTGCGCAAGTAAAGTTGCTCTATCTAAGCGCTACAGCAAGTTTAATAGAAAATTTTATGACTTGCGCAAGTAGAATTGCCTCGTGTAAATTGGGACAAATACGCCTTGGAATATGCATATGTACATATAAATGTATATACATACATACTAGTGGCCTGTGTAAGCAGTCTTAAAATGTAAATACGTCATGTTTTTTAAATGTACTCTCGTGGCATGCATTATACTAAGCCAATAATAAATGCTGTCGCAGTATAAACGAAGCACGATGGATGTATTAGTGTACGTATATATGACTGTTAACAAGCGATGTCGCCAAGACGTCTCGTTTAAACAAACAATGCAAAGAAGTGCTATTGATACATGTGTGTTTGTAATTTAGCATATTGTACGTTTGGGTGTGTGTGTAACATTTAGATGGTAAGCTATTATTTTTGTGTTTAAGGGAGGTTTTTTAACGCAAGCGCAAACAACTCATGTAAATGCATGTGTGCATTTGTATGTGCGCAGAAAAATTAGAGAGCATACAAAAATTATGTAGGTATGTATGCATGTACATGCATGACGTTAGTATACGCGCCAATGAGAGAAAAAAGCACAAGCACAACAAATTTTTCAGTTGCGAACTATTTTCTTATTTACTCTAATACCTGCAATAAGTTAAACAAACGTATTGCCGAACACGTTGTTTAGCGTTTGTTTCAGAAGATTTCACTGTAGTAAAGCATTTGAAATTGCCCTCATGTCTTAAAAGTTCTTATAAGACGTATTTTGCAGGTCTTTAATACATACACACATTCAAAAATTTGCTGCAACAAAAATTGCAAGTCTGAACCGGGACTACCCGACGAAATCATGATACAATTATACTAGGTACATGCAGAACTACAACAAAATTACAACACCAAAAAACACCTGTATTTTGTTGGTATAAACAAACCCTAAATTGTCGGAAACAACTGTCTTTTGTTTATAAAAATAACAATTACAGGGTAACTAAAGTACAATTGCAGAAGCGGCATTCCTGCATGATTATAGTTATTCAGTGTTGCCAATATGGGTGTAGTTAGACAGTGTGTAATTTCTACTCACATGTGTAGGCGATGTAATTGAATTCTTGTATAATATGTGTGTAATTCTACTTTGGGTTCTATTTTTATTTATTATTGTTTTAATTTTAACCTACACAAAAGATGTGTAGTGTAATTTTCTTCAATGTGTAATTGGAGACACAGCCATGTGTAAATTAATTGGCAAAACTGTAATCATTTTGTTTACACACATACATTAACATTTTTGCAGCTTGCAAACAAAGTTTGACAACTAGGTGCAATGTATACAGTGACAGGCTGGGCTTGTGTATGTACCTAGTATAATTGTATCATGGACGAAATCTTTGGGAAAAACTCATGATACAATTATACTACGTACATGCACGACTACAACAAAATTACAACACCAACAAACACATGTATTTTGTTGGTACATATAAACAAACCCCAGTATGCTCCCCTGTGGCACACCGGATGATATAGATTCGGGCACACTCATGAATTCTCATTCCACAACCGTGAACTTCCGGGTAGTAATGTAACTTTCTAATAAATTCACTAAATTTATTGGTAGATATGATTTTAATTTTAGAATTAGACCTTCATGCCACACTTTATCAAATGCCTGAGAAACGTCAATAAACAGGGCAGAACATAACTTCCTCAAATGTTTTCTTATAAATTGAACCAATCTATGAGTTTGTTCAATGGTGCTATGTTGGGGACAATTTTGTCATGAGAAGCTTTTCGAAGAGTTTTGACATAGTTGACAGCAAACTTATTGGCCTATATGACTCAGCTTTAGTAAGATCTTTGCCCGGCTTTGGAATCATTTTGATTTTTGCAAGCTTCCAGAGTTGTGGATAATACTCCAGTCGTAATATGGCATTAGAAATAAACAGCAAGATTCTTATTGCAATATGCAGCAAGTTCATCAGCATCTTGTTACTAATTCCATCAATACCTGGAGCTTTCTTTGGCTTGAGTTCAGCAATTACTTTATGTACATCACGCATCTTAAACTTTAAGGCTCGAGGGGGTAGAGCAACTACACACGGCAAATCAGCAACACCAGTACATGTATTCGGGGTAAATACGGATTTTAAATGCTCAGCAAATATTTTACATTTTTTCGTATCGCTTCTTGCCCAATCTCCGGTAGATGTGCGCAGAGGTGGCTTAAACTCAACGGGTGTTTTAAGCTTTCTAGCAGCGCGCCACAAAGAGTAATTAGATGTCGGTGAGACATCAGGACCTTCCAAATAATTTTTAAGAGATGCAGTTTTTTCAGATGCAAGCAACTCTTGAAGTCGTTTAGAACATTCTTTAAGTCTGAGTTTATGTTGGGGTGATCTGTGCTGTTGCCATTCCCTTCTAGCTCTTCTTTTTTCACATACGAGATGTTCAATATCCCTGGAATAAATTTTATTAAACCCAGACTGCGGATGGGAGGTAGTGGCATGTTCAGCAGCCTGTTTAATAATTTCGTTAAGATTGGCAATATTAGTTTCAATGTCATTGTGTGTTCTTAACGCAATATTTTTCGTGCAATGACTACTAAGATATTTTTTGAATCCCAGCCAATTAACACGATTGGTCATCTTCGTATATGGGTGAGGTAAGTCACTTCTTAGTGGGTTACAAATTGTAACGATAGTGGGGGAGTGATCGGAGGAGAGATCTAGAGAAGTTTCAACATTAATTAAATCCCTAGAAATATTTTTCATTACGCCAAAATAAATAACATCTGGAATTTTTCGTACGTCAGTAGGCCAATGAGTGGGCTCCCCACTCGAAATAACATCTAAGCCCATTTTTGAAATTGTATTAAACAAAGCTCGACCTCTAGGTGTTAAAAGGCCCGATCCCCAGTACGTATGCTTTGCATTGTAGTCTCCAGCTGCCACGAAACAAGATCCAAGCGATTTGTAGAACTTCTCATACTGATCTTCGGTAACTGAAAATCTGGGAGGTGATTAAATTGATGATATTACGAAATTAGAACAAAAATGTTCTACAAAAATATTCGTAGCTTGCATATATTCTTCACTAACGTTGTCAAGGATATAGTGCTTGAGTCTTGACTTAATTAGAATTGCAGATCCACCGCATGCTCTCCCTCTAGAGTCCTTTGTATCATACATAGTGTAGCCATTTATTTTGAAAAAGCTTCTCGAAGTCAAATGTGTCTCAGAGACCAACATTATATCAATATTTTTTTCCGTAAGGAAGTGCTCAAGTTCATTTTTATGTTGGCGAAGGCCGTTTGCGTTCCAGAAACATATTTTTAACATGTTCATGGCTTGTTAATTAATGCTTGAAGCAGAGTATTCTGCATTCTCAGCATTTCTTGCATCATGTTAGTCATATTTGTTGTAAAGTTGTTTATAGTTTGCACCAAATTGTCAATAGTAGCTTCAAGGCGACTAAAGTTAAAGCTTGAGTTTGCATTCTTTGAATTATTTGGAGGTGGAACATTTTGTGGGGGAATAGAATTTGTTTTAGCAGCATCGGCATACGATACACGGGAAGTAACTGGTTGGCTCATTTGCACAAAAGTGGCGGAGTAAGCGTTTGCTGATTGAGATGGAGCTAATTTGGGTTTTTGCACCATAGTCTATTTGGCAAAAGAGTACACAGGACAACCTGTGTAGTTAGCGGTGTGATTACCTCCACAATTACTGCATTTTTTATCACTTTGATCTTTTGGCTTATTGCAACTAGCAGTGCCGTGTAATTCGCCGCACACAACACAAACAGTGGGTAATTTACAGTATGTTTTTGTGTGGCCATATTCTTGGCAATTATGGCACTGTACGGGACCTGATCGCTTATGTGGCTCTTCAACTGTGATTTTTCGGTATAAGAGGTATTTTAGGCTATAAATTGGGTGTGTCTCGTTTTTTTTCAGCTCTATATCATTCGGCACCAATTCAACACGAAATTGAGGCTGGGGGATCTTCTCCCTATTGATTATGTTGGTAACATTTTGTACCTTAAATCCTTGTATCATGAGTGCATCTTTTACTTCTTCGGGATTAACATAAGAGTCAATACCCTTCAATACGATCTGCATACCTTTGGCACTCTTAAACTGGTACGTATAAAAACTTGTTTTATTTTTTTCAAATTCAGTCACTATTTGACGGAAATTTTTTTCTTCGTATATTTGAATTTTAGTTTCGTCAATATTACCACGCTTTATTGGAATAACATGAAATGCGTTTTCACCAATGGCCGAGACTAATTTTTTAATTAGTTCGTTAGAATTTTTCTCTCTCAAATATATAGGTGGTGGCTTAAAATACTTTTGCGATGATGCAGCGGGCTTGTCGTCGGTGACTTGCAATAATGAAAAACGATTTTGACGATTGGTAGATGATGCGCTATTATCCCTAGACATCTTTGGAGCAGATGAAATTTTTGAAGAATTCGGGCTTCGCCCACGCTTTACCACTGTTATGTATCTGTCCATTCCGACTTGTACCTTGGATTTTGAGCTACTTTTATCTGTAGTGATAACTTTATTAAGTGATGAACACGAGCCGGAAGGAGATGATATTACTGACTTATATGAAGAAGTACTAGGCAACTGTAATGTTAATGAATCACTATTTGGCATTGGACAAAGCGAAGTTGATCGCTGACGAAAAATTGGATTTGTCGTTAAAAAAATACTTTCATTAGATTTATTATTTGTATTATTTTCATTGAGAGCTTCAGAACTACACCTTCAACAATTCATAATTATTGTCCTTATAAGTTAGCCTTTGCAAAAACTCCTAACAGTTTTCAGATTTTCAATGTAGATAAAGTAGAACCACTATATAATATAGAGGACTATGCCAAAGAAACAAAATTTAGATTAGAAGTAGCATATAAGAGGGCCCAACAATTATTAGATAGAAATAAACTTAAGCAAAAATTAAACTATGATAGGGATATAATTGATTATAACTTTAAAATAGGAGATCTAGTATTACTGAAAAATGAAGCAGGTCATTAGTTAGAAACCCAATATAAAGGACCTTACAAGATTAAGGAAATAGATTTAAGAAATAATGTAACCTTAGTATATAAGAAATCAATCAAAGAGCAAATAGTTCATAAGAATAGACTTAAGCCATATAGAACTAAATAAGTTAATATACAAGTATGTCCGGACTACAAAAATATAAATAAATAATTCTACTCTATTATATAATTTAAAATAACAAATTGTAAAAGAATGTCCATGAAACTAACGTTATATGAACATTCTTATAAAAGGTGGAGGTGTAGCGTGTTCTATATATCACTACGACTAACATTGCGTAGTAAACATTTAAAGTCAACTTGACCGCAACATACATAACATCCAATGGCATTGAAATTATTTTTGTGCACTGGACATTTGACACTCATGCAATCGGGCAAATACCGCTGCATGAAGTGTTAGACAGACTGCAACGTAAATATGTATTTTGTACAGATGCTATTTGACACTCGCCAGTCTGATCAAAGGCTGCATCATAATGCACTTGAATGAATCATAATTAATAACCACATGTGTTTATATAATAAATATAAACAATACAAAATCCATGTTTTCCAAATTTCTTATGAGACACACGCCGCACGCCTACCGTGGGAAACTAAAAGGAACAATTTGCTTATTAAGCATATACCTTTTCTTTTCCCTCTTATGTTAAGATAGGTTAAGCTTTATTCTCATAACTAGTATATAAGACAATGTATTTTTATTTTAAAATTAATCATTAAACAACATTCCTAGAGCTCCTAGCTGAGCTCAGGAAATAATCATTTTATTTTATTTAAAATAAATTAAATATAAATAAACTAAATAAAAATTTTATTTAAACAACCTACTACACATAACTTCTGAATAAAAGTAATTCAGAATATCAAAGCCACATATTTAAAAAGGTATTTTGATTTCCTATCGATTGGTATATGATTCAATTGGGCCCAATTAATACTTTTCTTTTTATATGCAAGAACAAATTATTGGTTGGAGTAATTTTCGAGAGTATTTTTCTCCATAGTTATTCAAATAAAAATTATGACATCTGTTAAATCTGATTCTGCGGATACGAAAGCATAAAACTTAGAACTTTTTTTAATAAAAGTAAAAATTACCTATTTTTATTGATTTGCAAAATCAGCACTTTTTTCCACAGTTTGTTTACATATTTTACTAGGCAAATTACCACGACGTTGCCACTTACACACCTAAAGGAAAAACCTGTATTATCACAAATTTTATGAAAATTTGTAAAAGTTTGCTGGACTATAACTTCTGAACTAAAGCAATTCAGAAAAAGATTGTCACCAATTCTAAAATGTATTTTTGTCCATTATTGATTGGTATATGTCTGAATAGTGCACAATGAATCGTTTTGGTTTTATAAGACGAAAACTTTTTTCTATTTTCAACGACCCAAAAAAGTTTGCTGGGCTATAACTTCAGAACTAAAGTAAATCTGGATATGACAATTATTAATTCTAAAATATATTTGAATTCTTTATCGGTTGGTATATGTGTCAATAGCGCACAATAAACCGTTTTGGTTTAATAAGATAAAACTTTTTTTGTCAATAAAAAGTTTGCTGGGCTATAACTTCAGAACTAAAGTAAATCTGGATATGACATTTATAAATTCTAAAAGACATTTTTATTCCTAAGCGATTAGTTTTGTATGAATAGCGCACAATTATCTGTTTTGGTTTTAAAAGACAAAAGTTTTTTTGTCAGTAAAAAGTTTGCTGGGCTATAACTTCAGAACTAAAGTAAATCTGGATATGACAGTTATTAATTCTAAAAGACATTTTTATTTTAAATCGATTAGTATATGTGTTATTAGCGCACAGTTAACAGTTTTGGTTTTATACGACAAAACTTTTTTTGTCAATAAAAAGTTTGCTGGGCTATAACTGCAGAACTAAAGTAAATCTGGATATGAAATTTATTAATTCTAAAAGACATTTTAATTCCTAATCGATTAATATATGTGTCAATAGCACACAATTAACGGTTTTGGTTTTATAGGACAAAACTTTTTTTGTCAATAAAAAGTTTGCTGGGCTATAACTTCAGCACTAAACTAAATCTGGATATGACAGTTATTAATTTCAAAAGATATTTCAATTCTTTGTCGGCTGGTATATGTGACAATAGCGCACAAATAACCGTTTTGGTTTTATAGGACAAAACTTTTTTTCTGGTAATAAAATGTTTGATGGGCTATAACTTCTGAACTAAAGTAAATCTGAATATGACAAACTTTTTTTGTTAAGTGTATATAGATTTCCTATTGATTGTTTTGTATATCAATAGCGCACACTTAATCGTTTTGATTTTATAGGACGAAAACTATTTTTTTTATAAAAAGTTTGCTGGGCTATAACTTTCGAAATCAAGTAATTAACAAAATGGCATCTAATAATTCTGATACCTACTTTTGTCTTCTATGGAAGTGTATATAAATTAATAGCGCACATCTAATGTATTTCTTATTTTTTAAAGTAAATTTGTGGATATAAATTTCATGCGAGCACGTGGCACACATACTCTCTCAAAAAACGCACGTGCTCACACCTACACGTAAAATGATACCTTTTTTGCAACTCTTAAAAAAGTTTTTTACGTGACTGAAAAAGTTTTTTTTCTTCACGGCGATAACAAAAACTGTAACGCGCCAACGAGCACGTGCGTTTATTGTAAACAAAGAGAAAAATACTCCTTTTTTTGCAACTCTGCTTGAAAGAAGTTTTTTTTAGAAAAGTTTTTTTTCTTCTCTTCCGTTTTACAACAATTTTTCATTCAATCCAACATTTATAATAGTTGCTCTACTCTAACATATATGCTAGAGTGGAACATCTAATGTAAATATGTCAAAATTTTTAAAATATTGAATTTTACTGAAAATAATTTATAGTTCGTTCGGTTTATAAAATTAAAATGCATAAAAGTGTTAAAAAAATTATGGTGTTTGTGAAAAAGTAAGAAAAAAACAATAATGAATAAAAGAAATTGTATACAGTATAATTAAAAATATACATACATATGTATGTATGTATATATGTATTCGTTTCTTTTCCAATTTTTAGATATTTGGAAAGGGGAAAATGCGTTATGAAGAAGGCGCAATTCATGCAGTCTGTGGAAGTTTATAAAAGTATTGAAAAAGATAAGTAAAATAGTGCAAAAAAGATATTTACAAAGTTTAATTTAATATGTATATTTATTTTCTAAATTTTAGATATTTGTAAGAAGCAAGGTGCGTTGTATACGAAAGTATGTGAGGGTTATATACCGCCTAAGTTATTTGGTGATTTTGTATATTTGTATTTTTTGTTTTAAATGCAATTTACTTATGTATAAAAACTAAACAAAAAGTATTATAAATTATATTTTTATTTAAATGTTACATTTTACCAGTTTCTACGTAAATATTGACTAGTAATAGGTGAGTAGTTGCCTTGTAACCATTGACAAGTCATAGTTCACCAATGCTTATGTAATCTGTGACTGGCAAAAACGTAGCAGATTAAGCAGTTCAGATATATGTGTTTTAATTAAGTGACTTTAATAAGTTAGAGAGAGAGAGAAAAGATCACACGTACACAAATGCTTTAGTCATTTTTTTCACCAAGCCCCTAATAAGCTAACTGGGGCCAGTGACCGAAGTTGTAGTCGTCGCTACTAGTCAAATCACTAGTCAATCTTGTAGGGTAGTGCTACTACACTCAACATAATCGTCTTTAGCCATCCGTGGTGTTGAAATCAAGGTTGGCAACCGAAATAAATAACGGTATCGGTATCGATACCGGTACAACTATATTTTAAATTTCGGTATCGGTAACGGTATCGGTATTTTTTTTATTTCGGTATCGGTATTACCGGTACATACCGTTAACGAGTTTATAATACCGGTATACCGATATTACTTCTAAATTATTAGTTCATATTCAATTATATGCCCACTGTCATAGCAAAAAAAAAATTTTTTAAATTACCTCGAAAATTAAACAAAATAATGAAAATAAATACATATATACATTGTATAATATACACAGGAAGTACATGTAGAATTGTATGCACTTATGTACGTATGTAGTATATCAATTAAAGAAAAATATCTTTGCGACCAGTTTAATGTGCATATATTAAAAAAGAACTCTTCAAAACTTAAAATCTTCGCATCAGCTTGTGTATCTGGTACAGCCAATATACTAATTTTCGCGATTTCATATACAATAAATGTGGCTTAAAATGGCTTTGGTAGAGATTTTTCGTTTCTAAAGGCATTCAGCAGCTCACGCAGTTTGTTAGTATTACACGCTAGTGATGATTATGATATGATTGCACTTTCCGGTTAATTACAAAGAAGAGCGTTTCATAAGAATGTGTGAAGGAGAACAAAAACGTGTTCATAAAAAAAATTAATTAAAATATATTTTTGAAATTTTCATTTTGGTGGGAATCGGTATACCGGTACATACCGGTATATACGTAAGCGGTATTTTGGATACCGGTATTTTCTAACCGAAATGGATTTCGGTATCGGTATCGATACCAGTATCTAGTTTTAGCGGTATTTGAATCGGTATCGGTATTTTTACGATACCGTTTGCCAACCTTGGTTGAAATACACCACGGTTATCGACTCTAAATTAAAAAGATAATTTTATTGTTTAAGTTGTTGAATATTTATTAATAATTACAAATTAAAGCTAATAATAAACATTATTATATTAATATTTATTATTAGTTCCAATTCCTGGTGGTAGTTGGTATTTGTGCTGCCGCAATGAAACTGTGCTATCTACATCTTATACCTGTATTATCAGTAGCTACACACTATTATTGACATTTTATAAAAAGTTTGCGAATAGGAAAATATTTACGAAGTTGCAAGTTTAATGTGGTATAAGTTCTGAGTTCCACAAATTTAGAAAATGACAGTCACCAATTTAAAAAAGTAGTTTTGTTTTCTATCGACTGCTATATGTTGCAATAAGATAATATGAGAGGTTTCTTTTTTATGAGTGGAAAACTTTTGTCCTTATTTTAGAGCCTTCACCGACTTTGCTAGGATATAACTTCTGTAATAAGGTAATTCAAGCAATGACAGTCATTACTTCTAAAAATAATTTTTATTATCTATAAAAACATATATGTGTTAATACCTTAAAATAAATAGTTATTATTTTATAGGCATAAAAGTTTTTTGGTAAATTTCCGTTACAAAATTTTTTTATTGGGCTGTAGCTTCTGAAATAAAGTATTTCAGAAGATGACAAAAACTATTTCTGAAAGGTATTTCAACCTTCTATCCAATGGTATATACCTTAATAGGGTACAAGAAATCATTTCCTATTTATATTCAACAAAAAAATTCTAACCGCAATTTTCAGGAGCATTTTTCTCCTCTAGAAACTAAAATAAAAATAATGACAGCTAGTAAATCTGATTTTGCTCACACAGTGGTATTAAAACTAATAAACTTTATTGAAATTCAGTTTAAATTTACCTATTTTTATCGTGTTACAAAATCTCTATTTTTTTACAAAGTTTGTTTACATATTTTACTAGGAAGAATACCGCAAGGTTGCCACAAATATAATTAATATGGAAGTTTGCATTATCATGAAAATATTGCAAAATTTGTTAAAGTTAATTCACAAATAACTTCTGAATTCAAGCATTTCAGAAACTGACTGATGTCAAATCAGAAACCTACTTTTATCTTTTATCGATTTTTATACGATTTATTACGGTACAATGACTGATTTAAATTTTACAGACAAAGCAATTTTTTACTAAATTTTTGACTTTGAAAAGTTTGCTGGGCTATAAATTCTGAGTGTAAGTATTTAGAAAAATAACAATTACTGTTTTTGAAAAGAATTTAAATTCTTTATTGATTAGTACTAGCCGCTATATGGTACATTGAATAGTTTTTCATTTGTAGGTCAATCAAATTTTCCCTAATTTTGGTGACTTTAAAAAGTTTGCTGGGTATAACTTCTGAACACAAGTATTTAGGAAAATAGTATTTGCTGGTTTTGAAAGAAATTTCGATTCTCTATTGATTGATACTAATCGCTATATGGTACACTGAATGGTTTTTCACTTATAGGCAAAACAATGTTTTAAAACTTTTTGACTTTGAAAAGTATGCTGGGCTATAACATCTGAATGCAAGTATTTAGGAAAATAGTATTTACTATTTTGAAAAGGTATTTAAATTTTCCAATGACTGGTTAGTAGTCGCTATATACTAAATTGAATAGTTTTTTAGTTATAGGTGATACAAATATTTTTTATTTTGGTGACTTTAAAAAGTTTTCTGGGGTGTAGCCTCTGAATTAAAGTGTTTCAGAAAATGACACTTACAATTTTTAAAAGATATTTAAATTGTCTATCAGTTGATATAAGTCGCATTACGGTACAACGAATTGATTTCGTTTTCTTAGCAGAAAACTTTTTTTTTAATTTGACTGACATTAAAAAGTTTGCTGGGTATAACTTGAGAATGATAGTGTTTCAGAAAATGACAGTTACGTTTTCTTAAAGCTATTTTAGTCATCTAACAACTAATAATAAATAATTAATCTACAACAAATATTTTTTAATATTATAATAATTTATTCGACCTTTTAATTTAATATATACAAGTTTTATTTAAGCTTTAGGTCCTTTTTGTAAGTAATTGATAACAATATTTATTATTTTATCGATATTTCACTGCAACGTTGTGTAGCTTCTTCAGGAAATAATAAATTATTTTAAATTTACTAATACATATACATACATACATAATGAAAAATATATATATGACAAATTGAAAAATATTCAAAAGATCAAAGAGCCTTTTACAATCAAAAAAATTTAAAAGAATTAAATTATAAAAACGATGAAATAAGTACATGTGTCCTTAAATATAATAGTTAATTAAATACATACATATATATACACACATACACATAGATTAACATATAGGCATATATACATATTATATTTATGGACACATGTACTTATTTCATCGTTTTTATAATATAATTCTTTTAAATTTTTTCGATTGTAAAAAGCTTTTTGAACTTTTGAATATTTTTCAATTTGTCATAAATGTATTTTTCATTATGTATGTATATGTATTAGTAAATTTAAAATAATTTATTATTTCCTGAAAAAGCTACACAACGTTGCAGCGAAATGTCGATAAAATAATAAATATTGTTATTAATTATTTACAAAAAGAACTTAATAAAAAAAAGCTTAAATAAAAGTCGGTGGAGGCTCTAAATAAATAATAACTTAAAAAAACAGTTCTTTAATGTTTTTGTGATTTTCAAAGGTTTGCTGGGCTATAACTTCTGAATGCAAGTATTTGGAAAAATGATCATTATCAATTCTAAAAGGTATTTTAATTCCCTATCGAATGGTACTAGTCGCTAAATGGTACATTGAATAGTTTTAATTTTATGGGCCAGCTAACTTTTTCCAGAGTGCTATTTTCAAGTGCTCTTTCTTCTAGAGTATGGTAATGAAAAAGTGACAGTTGTAAAATTAGGTTCTACGCCCTCTAATGTACCTAATTTAGTAATTGTTCTCTTTTAATTAATTAGTTATTACTTATTTTCAGTGCAATAAATATACAAATAAATATATATTCTTTTGCCAAAAGTTGTTTACTTTGAAAAAGTACTTTATTTGCAACTCTGAAAAAGTTTGCCAAATAACTGTAAAAGTTGTTTTCTTCTCGGCGATTTTATTAGTTCCAATTCGTGGTGGTAGTTGGTATTTGTGCTGCCACATAAAACTGTGCTATCTACATCTTATAACTAGTAGCTGCACGCTATTATTGACATTTTATAAAAAGTTTGCGAATAGGAAAATATTTACGAAGTTGCAAGTTTGATGTGGTATAACTTCTGAGTTCCACAAAATCAGAAAATGACGGTCACCAATTTAAAAAATTAATTTTGTTTTCTATCGATTGCTATATGTCACAATAAGATAGCATGAGTGGTTTCTTTTTTATGAGTGGAATACTTTTGTCCTTAATTTAGAGCCTCCACCGACTTTGCTACGATATAACTTCTGAAATAAAGTAATTCAAGCAATGACAGTCATCAATTCTGACAATAACTTTTATTATCTATAAAAACATATATTTGTTAATACCTTAAAATAAATAGATATTATTTTATAGGCATAAAAATTTTTTGGTCCATTTTCGTTACAAATTTTTTTTTATTGAGCTATAACTTCTGATATAAAGTATTTCAGAAAATGAAAAAGACTATTTCTGAAAGGTATTTCAACCCTCTATCGAATGGAGTATACCTTAATAGGGTACAAGAAACCATTTCCTATTTATATTCAACAAAAAAAATCTAAACGTAATTTTCAAGAGCATTTTTCTTCCTTAGAAACTAAAATAAAAATAGTGATTTTTATCGTGTTACAAAATCTCTATTATTTTACAAAGTTTGCTTAAATATTTTACTACGAAGAATACCGCAAGGTTGCCACACACATACTTAATGTGTAAAACTGCACTATCATAAAAATATTGCAAAATTTGTTAAAGTTAATTCACAAATAACTTCTGAATTCAAGCATTTCAGAAAATGACTGGAGCTAAATCGGAAACCTACTTTTATCCTTTATCGAATCGTATATGATTTATTACGGTACAATGAATGATTTCAATTTTATAGGCAAAAAAAATTCTTACTAAAGTTTTGACTTGAAAAGTTTGCTGGGCTATAACTTCTGAGTGTAAGTATTTGGAAAGAGAACAATTACTGTTTTTGAAAGGAATTTAAATTCCCTATCAATTGGTACTATATATACTATATATCGCTATATGGTATATCGAACAGTTTTTTATTTGTGGGCCAAACAAGTTTTCTCTAATTTTGGTGACTTTAAAAAGTTTGCTGTGTATAACTTCTGAAGGCAAGTATTTATGAAAATAATATTTACTGTTTTTGAAAGAAATTTTGATTCCCTATTGATTGGTACTATATGGTACACTGAATGGTTTTTCATTTATAGGCAAAACAATGTTTTAAAAATTTTTGGACTTTGAAAAGTTTGCTGGGGTATAACTTCTGAGTGAAAGTATTTGCAAAAATAACAATTACTGTTTTTGAAAGGTATTATGTACGCTATATGGTACACTGAATGGTTTTTCATTTATAGGCAAAACAATGTTTTAAAAATTTTTGGACTTTGAAAAGTTTGCTGGGGTATAACTTCTGAGTGAAAGTATTTGCAAAAATAACAATTACTGTTTTTGAAAGGTATTTAAGTTTCCTATTGACTGGTAAAAGTCGCTATATGGTACATCTAATAGTTTTTTAGTTAGTTAGTTAGTTCTGAATTAAAGTGTTTGACAAAATGACAGTTACATCTTTTAAAAGATATTTAAATTGTCTATCAATTGGTATAAGTCGCATTAAGCTACAATGAACTGATTTTGTTTTATTACCAGAAAGCTTTTTTTTTTAATTTGACTGACATTCAAAAGTTTGCTAGGTATAACTTGGGAATGATAGTGTTACAGAAAATTACAGTTATTTTTTCTTAAAGATATTTAAGTCTTCTAACAATTCATAATAAATAATTAATGCTACAAAAAATAGTTTTTGTTTTACAAGTGAAAGAACAATTATTTAATATTTTTGTGATATTCAAAGGTTTGCTGGGCTATAACTTCTGAATGCAGAAGAAGAAGGAAAAATGATTATTATCAATTCTGAAAGGTATTTTGATTCCCTATCGAATGGTACTAGTCGCTATATGGTACATTGAATAGTTTTAATTTTATGGGCCAGCAAACTTTTTCCAGAGTGCTATTTTCAAGTGCTATGTTCTTCTAGAGTATGGTAATGAAAAAAGTGACAGTTGTAAAATTAGGTTATACAGCTTTTTATGTACATAATCCAGTTTTTTTTAATTTTATTAATTAATTACCCCTTTGAAACGTTTTGGAGAATGGTAAAATTTTTTCACATTTTATATGCAAATCAAAACAAAATTTCTCCTTTTTTTGCAACTCTGTGTAAGGTTTACAATTTTTTCAGAGTTTGCTTTCTTCACTTGCGTAAGCATGTAACACATATGCAACATATGTGTCAGAAAAGAAATCGCTATAAGATAAACTTCCGGATATGGCAATAAAACAACAAAAATAATATCTAGTCAATAGTTTCAAAAGGAAGAGATAGATTATTTTAATATATAGTACATTGAAACTTTAATTCCTACTATCATTCTTAGAAAAAAAGCTAAGGAGTTTCAGACGAATAAAATTATTGCTATGAAAAAATTTACGTAATTCATACGGAAGGATGTTCCAAAATCGCACCACTCTCAGAGTAAATGACCTTTCAAAAAATGAACATATAACCCTCGATATATATTTTATGTGTAGACAATATGTCAGTGTGGACTCTATGTTAAGACACTTTAAATTCCTTGTGTGGTCATAGTGTACAAGGCGAATTCAGTATCAGGTGACAACATGTAGTTTGCTATGCTAGAAAACCAATCTGAGCAAATTTTGAGATTTTGGTTCAAATTGCTCAATTTTCCATTAACAGCTGATAGTCAACTGGGCTGATAAGGTTACCTGATACTGAATTCGCCTCGATAGTGTAATGATACGGATTTTGTCAACTGCTCGCATTCCCTATTCGAATCCAGCAATTCTACCATTACTCAAACTTGGCAGCACATTAATCGATTTAGTACACGCTGTGGTAATTTTTTTTTGCAATTTCTTTTACTTCTTTATAGTACATTTATTTATAACACATTTATAATCTATGAAGAACGCATCATTTTAATAGTAAAGGTATGTATATAAAACATTTGATTATCTATGTTTTAACTGCAAAATGTTAGAAATCAACATACAAATTTACATATTGGCCATTTACTTCATTATTGTCACGATAAAAAAACAGTATGGAAAAAAACGCGTTTATAGTTTTTAATTTACATGGAGGAGGTGGTAGTACAAGTCATTTATCTGAAATTTTGTATATAAAACTACGAAATGCCGAATTATTTTGCGTCATTAGCTCAAAAAACAGTTATGACACGAAGTAAATAAGCCATATGTACATCATACCCATGTAAACAAGCCCAGGCAGAAATCGCCAACCGTACAAGAAAACCAAACTGTTCTCAACGATGCGGCTTACAATCTGGAATACTGTTTGCAAATGCTCTTAATAAATATTTATTTGTTATTTCGTTTTTATTTATTATTATGTTAACTTATAATTTATTGTTAAGGCTTAAGGATTTTCTCCACCATGGTGTTTCCCGAGACGGCGGAGCCTAGTAAAGATTTTCTGGCTTTGCAAAGTTTTCTTGCTTAATATCGTTTTCCTGCATGGCCGACAAAGAGTCTATTTTTACCATTTCATGAAATGTATTCTCAAAAGCTTTAAGATGATACCAATATTGGTCAAAGGCCAATAACTCTGAAACTAAGCCTCGCCCCCATTTTTTTCCTTAATTTTTTATTATTTTTCAATTTTCTATAGGATAGGATACTTTTTTTTAATTTCTGGGAGGTGCCCCTAACTTGATATGTTCCAAGTTCTTTATGTAACAGAGTGATAGCAACTGTTTTATTTTAGTATTTGGTAAGAATACACTTAAGATCCATCATGATTAGCTCTATTTCAATTTTTTTCTAAACTTTAACGACATAAAATCCTACGTCCCTGGATGACAGTGAATATAAAAAAATCAAAGTTTCGTTAAATATTGCATTTTAAATACATATATCACTAGGGAAAGGATTTTCATGCATTTAAAATCACTTATTTTATGTACATAAATAAAATATGCAGTAAAAATATCAAAATGTGTATTTAAAACTAATAAAATATGCATTTATCAATTTTTTTCAACATTTAAGAAACTTAAGCTTCATTGCTTTGTTAGCATAAATTTTGAAATTAAAAACTTAAAAAAATGTAAAAAGCCCCAAGGCTCTATAATTCGCACCATCTTATTTACTCTTCATTAATGACTTATTTCATGTGCTAAACTTTTGTAAAATTTCGTATTTGCCGATGACATTCACTTATTGTTGTCTGGCGAACACCAATTTTCGGATGCATTCTCAGAGTGAATCCGGAAAAAACAAAGGCAATGATTTTTCAAATATTTTTCCTGTTACTTTATAGTTAAAATTAACAAATACAGTTATTGACAAGCTTAGTGTAATCATAGATGACCAACTTTCTTTCTTTCAAGAATTTATGTCACATTGCGTAGATTATATCATCTTAACTTATACCTACCACTTCATGTTAAGAAATCCCTGTGTCATACGTTGCTTATGTCCAAACTTAATTATTTTATTGAAATCTATTCTGGTTGCATAATGTCGGTTGTTCATAAAGTTATTCGATTTGTCTATGGACTAAGACTTATATCTCGATTATGGATGGCAACCAAACTGTAATTGTGTTGCTAGTTGGTGAAATGGTATTGCGGATGGCAACTGGCAACTAACAGCTGGTAATTTCAGTTGCCATATTGGCAACCACAAATTTGAAGTTGCATAGTAAAAAGTGGAGAAATTAAGTGCTATATTATTTTTATTTTCGAGTTTCTTTGCATATTAAAAATAAAATTAGATTTAAAGTTAAAATACATTGTTAAAACTTATTTTAGGCCGCCTATTAGATTCCACATTTTGCATTTCCTTCTCTTCATCAGCAATTAATTCGACTTAACTAATAATTATTAAGATAAGTATTATTTTAAGCACTTTTACTTAATGAATTTCTTTTAAGCACTTGCATTTCTTATATTCTGCATTTTTGTTCACATTATTTTCAGCTGCCAATCTGTCATAATCGTATTTTCGATAACTTTTTGGCAACTGTAGGAAGTTGCCATACATAATACCAATTTTAGTTTCAGTTGCGTTGCTAGTTAACTCGGCAACTGAAGTTCGGTTGCCATCCATAATCGAGTCATTAGTTTCAGTCGCGTTGCTAGTTAACTCGGCAACTGAAGTTCGGTTGCCATCCATAATCGAGCCATTAGGCTGAGCTTACATCTGGCATTTCTTGTGTGTCATTTGCCCAAAAAAAAACGTAACCAACTAATGAAAAACTGTTTGATTCAGACATATATTTATTGATGTAAACATTTTGCAATCATTTTGGATTCTATAAAATTTTCTATCAATTATGTATGAAACTGCTTAACTTAATAAATACATGTCTGAAACAAATATTTTTTCATTAGTAATTAGTTGGTTACGCTTTTTTACGCTTGTGTGGCATTTGGCACATAGATGTAAACCCGGCCTTAGGCAACATGTTTCTAACTATCTAAAAAATTTTTGGAGTCTCACTTTTGATGATTATCTAAACTTTAGATTATTGATTTATCTCTAAAATTATCAAAACTCAAACACCTACTCAAATCGTGAAAATGATATTATTTTCAAGATCCTCTAGAAACCCTCAAATTGTCATACCTCGCATTTATTTTATTTTATTTATTTTTATTAGTTCATAAAGGTAATACAAAGCCTATAGGCCAAATAACTATGGTATTTATGAAAAATCGTTTGTTGTTAGACTTGCACGGATGTGGAATACCTTGCCAATTCATCTTCGTTCTTTCGCGCTGCATTTATTCTCATTTAAGAGGAAGCTACAAACATTTTTTGCAAACTAGTTGAATATATTATTTTTTTCTTTGTTATCTCACAAAACTAAATTGAAGTTAGCTATATATTGTATTTATTGATATAGTGATTTTGTTGAATTACACTTTTTGTACACTTAGGGCAAGTTTTTTAACTAGTTAGTTAAACTTAGTTTAACATACGTTTGAGTTAACCAAGAAACAAAGTTAAACGGATTTTAACCGGTCTTGCTGTTAAAATGAAATGGTTTTTGGTTGACAGCGCGAGTAAGGTTGGCTTTATTGCTGATATGTATAAATTAGATTTTTATTAATGTATTGACCTGAAATGTAGGGCACTTTGGGTAAGAACATGGTGTCGTTTCAATTGCGGTAAAGTTGTGAATACTCCATCTGAAGGTCCAGATCTATGTCCTATTCAAAATTTATGGGTTTAACTGAAAAATAGTGTTTCCAAATTATATTTCAAGAGCTAATTGGAGTTAAGAACAGTAATACGAGGGGAAAGTGAGAAATTTCAGCGGTATATATGGAATAAAAATTTTATTTTTTATGACAAGTCGTCTTACAGGCCTATTTGATGCCAATGGCGGCCAAAAACAATATTCACTTTTGTACACCTTAAAATCTTTCCCATTTGCTTACTATATAATACAAGGATGTAAAAACATTTTCTTGACAAAGAAACTTTTGAGTTTTTTTGGTTTTCATGTAATTTTTATGCTCTCATTCTTAATTTTGCTTATAACTTACGACTATATGTGCACTTAAATGTATATAAAATGAAGTCAACTACAAAAAAATTTCATAATGCAAAAAGGGAGAAAAATATTTACGATAAAAGTCAAAATTTACAACGATTTTAACTATGTAAAAACAATTACTTGACATACTGTATGTATGTATGCACATTTGCACGTATATTTATCATTTGACAGTTCTAACTTTAGTTTAACTGGGCAATGTTTCAGTGTGTATATTTGCAGGAAGCCATTCGAGCTGTTTTTACCCGCCTCATAACTTTGTAACCCGTAATCGTAAAATTATAAAATTTAAACCATAATGAGAATAAATTCATGTTATCTCACACGTTTGAAAGTTTTACAATGGAAGGTTCTGGAGATATGGAGTTGCAAAAAGTGCACATTTTAAGACATACTCACTGACCTACTGACTCACTCATCATTATTATGAAGCACTTCCGTTATAGCTAGAGATCTGAAATTTTGTACACAAGTTGATCTAGGTGACCGTTGAACTAAAAAATCTGAAAACCAGAAAATTTTAACAAGGGGGCGGGGCTACGCCCATAAAAATTAAACTGTGCTATTGAGCTGAAATTTGGTACACAAGTAGGGCTATGTGAGTAATCACCTAGCAAAATCTAAAAAACCGAAAATTTTTAAAGCTCAGAATTAAAAACACGCATCTAAAGCGTTTAACTTAAGCGATTTTATTGAAATTTGACACACATGTTGCAATAATACCAGGCTATAAAATTTTGTTAATAAAAGTGGGCGTTAACACGCCCTAACAATATAAACCTATTTCATGTATTTCCGGTCAGCACATTTAAATGTACTATTTATGTAACTATTATCCGTTTCCAACGCAACTAAACAGGAAAGATAAACACTAGCCAAAGAAAATTTTGGATTAAAAAAAGTAGGCGGAAACACGCCCATAAGAATAAACAATTAAAATTTGCGCTAGTGAGCTAAAATTTGTTAAACGAGTAGTTATAGATTAGAAAATTTGCTAGAAAAATCTGAAAACTCAAAAAGACCTTTAACTGAAGCGATTTTATTGAAATTTGGCATACATGTTGCAATATTGCAAGGCTATAAATTTACTTTGAAAAAAGTGGGCGTTAACACGCCCCTACATTTTAAGCCTACTATTTCATATATGTATGTACAGTTGAATATACTATATATATTGATAAATTTATTACTAGCCGTTTCCAACGAAAGTCGACAAGAAAGATAACTACTGGCCAAAGAAAATCTTGAGATTGAAAAAGTGGGCGGTATCACGCCCATAAGAAAGAATAATTAAAATTTGCGTTAGTAAGCTGAAGTTTGATAAAGAAGTATGTCTAGATAAGGAACTTGGTAAAAAATCTGAAAACCTGAAAATTATAGCCAGGGGCGGGGCTACTTCCACAAAGCTCAGAAATAAAAAAACATCCAATGCGTTTAACTCAAGCGATTTTATTGTAATTTTGGTTTCATGTTATAAATGTTCTTTAAAAAAAAGGGGCGTTAAAACACCCACAAAATTTGCTGCCCTATTTCATGTATGTACTACGGATCAGCATACTATTTATGTATTTATTATTAAACGTTTCTAGCGAAACTCAACAGGAGAGATAAACACTCGCCAAAGAAAATCTGGACTTTGAAAAAGTGGGCTCGATCACGCAAATAAGAATAAAAAATTTAAATTTTCGCTAATGAGGTGAAATTTGATTGACAAGTAGGTCTAAGCTAGAAACTAACTAGAAAAACCTTAAAGCTAAACATAATTTGGCATACATGTTTTAATAATGAAAGGCTATAAATTTTCTTTTAAAAAAGTGGGCGTTAACATGACAATAAGAGCTGAAATTTGATACTACAGTAGGTCAAGATGAAAAACCAACTAGAAAAATCTAAAAAGCAAAATATTTAAACCAGGGGCCACGGTAATATTGTACTGAAGCTTTCAACTGAAACTTAAAACTATCATCTTAAAAAGAGGGCGATGCTAATTGAGCGCTGCTCATAACAAAATCTTGAGTTTAAAAAAGTGACGGAGAATGGGAGGTAACAGCCATAATATTTAAATCTAGAATTTGAACTAGAGAGTTTAAATTCGTTACCCCTTAAGCTAAGGGGTGAGTTGCGTACAGGAAAAATCCGAAAGCACTGGTTGTTATATTAGGGAAGTGGGGCCATGTTTACAAAAACTTAGTTCAATGTTATACGGCAGAGAACTGAAGTTTGGAAAAAAATTGACTTAGGTAAGTTACCAACTAGAAAAATTTAAAACACAAGCTATTCTTTCTATTGAAACTTTACACGCACATTTCACTTATGTGAATTTTAAGTGGATTTTCAAAAGTACTTCGTCTAAGGAGACTTTAGAAAAATAGGCGGGGTCACTTCCATTAAAATGTACACTATATTTTACATATTTCTACTCTGATGATTCTTAAAAAATTAAATGGCCTGGTTTTTTTTTTTGATTGGATTGTAAATGAAAATATTTGAAATTTTGTAAAACGCTACGTTGTTTTCGTTTCATTTCACGTCAAAATATTATAATTGAAAAATATATTATTCCTCATAACAAAAATTAATATAAAAATGATTTCAAACGCAAATTTTATTTATTTTGGAATATGCACTAACGGAAATAAGAAATTCGGAATCAGCAGCATTAGTTAAGGGCACATAATAACGTATTGGACCTTTCTGAAACTTTGAAACATTCAATATTTCCGTGTTGAAGTAAAATGCTATAGTGGATGTACATATACGATTTCCATTACACACATGGATTTTGTTTAGGGAGGTTGTCAAGATCAACTTACTATCCAAAATCTCCTAATGGCAATCATCAAGGGCTCGTATCATTTCTAGGCAAGCTGTTTACTTCATATCACATTTCCCTAAATAAAAAAATAAAGTGATGTCCGCTATTATCTTCTGTATTAAAACGGTAAAAATATTGCCAAGTATGCAGGTTGCATAGAGATAATATGATACCCTAACGATTATAAATTAATATAATACTAGATATACCAACGGATGCCACAATCGTCCGTATTCTAGAATCATAGTGTAAATAATTTTATTAAGATTCAAAGAAAATGTATCTAAACGTCATAAAAAATGCATTAAAACACAGCCACCCATATGCTTACATACATGCATATGCATAATTAAATAATATATGAAATTAAAAACACAAACGAAATCCCTTTAACTAAGGTAATTGAATTTATTGAACTCTCTTCCTTTAAATATTATGGTTTTCATACAACAACAACTAAGAGAAAAAAATTGTTAGATCTAACACATACACACAATTTCATGTTTTGTTTCTTGTAAGCTAATAAATGCGTGTGCAATATGTGTGCATGTGGTAGTAGCAACTTTAAACGCTTATAGCTCCTAAAATAGTAAACCGATTTCAATAAAATATAGATTCTGCATATTTGTAACGAAAAACCCTTTAAAACCATATAAATCTTTTTAAAATCGGTGTAGTAGTACCAGCGTAAAAGGAATTACAAAAAACATGTTTGACTATTAATTATATAGATTGTGATAGGTATTGTGCCAAACAAGAACATGGTCAAAAGTTTTAACTCACTACTTCTTAAGGACTTTTTTGTACTACTTTTTGTATTCTTTAAGGGCCACTCAGACTATAATACAAGTATTAATACTTTTGACGAAAATGCATCCCTGGTCTTATATTTGTTTCAAAAAATTCAAACAAACAATAACAACTAAACATGTCAGAGCTGCATTTTCCACAAAAGTATTAATACTTGTATAATAGTCTGAACGAGGCTTTATTAATACTTCATCAATTTGATGACTGTGTCAGTGATCAGTGTGTCAGTGAGTATGTCTTAAAAATGCACTTTTTCCATCTCCATTTATCAGGAAACTTTCATTACAAACTTTCAAACTTCGCATATGACGACAAAGTCTCCTGAAGTATCAAGTTTTTTCACTTTACAATTGGCGTGCACAAACTAGTTATGAGGGTGTTAAAGCGAATGTATGTGTAAATATAGACACTAATTGCATAGGCCGAGCTGGCCTGGAGCTCTATCGTGCACCTAGATCAAAGTCAGGCAAACGCATACATATATAAAAAAAGAGTAAATTGCATGCTTGTACGAATGTACGTGTAAAAAATATCATAACGAAGTACCCACAGGCGGACTTTTGCTTATCTTTGATCTAGATACTAATTTAAACATTATTGCACCAAAACTGCAATGCAATAATGTTGTAAAAACTTTTCAAACGAATACAATTTAATGAACGTTTTCATATGACATTCAAGTCGTTTGAAAACGTTTGCTACTGTTTTATAAAATACATTTATTTTACGTAAGATAGAATTTTCGTTTTAAAATGTTTTAAAGACTTCAAATTTAAATATAAACCAAAATTTGCTGCTTGAAACGTTTCGTTCTGTGTTACAAAATCAGGCCAAAATGCAACAGTCGGTGCTTGTAATGACACAATGGTGCACCTATCAAACTCTAACCCATTATTGTATGTAGGTCTGCCCTTTTAAACTCATGCAGTCATTATGAATAAAACTATAACAGACTAGAAATTTAAAGTTTAATAAGCTTTATTAAGAAAACCTTTCAAAAAGTAGTGAGATCCTCACAAAAACATGAGTGTGAAAAAAGGCCTAGTTCCTTTCCGAAATTTCGGCCATCAAAAGTAGTGAGATAAAAATTTTCAACAAGTGGCATATTCAAATCACGATGTATATTAGAATTTTTGATGTACCATGGAGCCGATGTTATTAACCGTAAAATTTTGTTTTGCCTTCGTTGGATTCTCTCTACATTGGAAGCTGAAGCAGAGCCCCATAACTGGATACCGTAACACCATATTGGCTTTAAAAGCGACTTGTATAATAAAAGTTTACAGTCCAGGCTAAGTGTTGAATTTCTGCCAATCATCCAGTGTATTTGAGATAACTTAAGTTTCATCTGAGTTAGTTTAAAGTCAATATGATGTTTCCATGTAAGCCTTCGATCAAGGTGTATACCAAGGTATTTCACTTGGGAATGTTGAGGAATATTTTGATTATTGATTCGAATTGGGGAACAAGTATCTCTTCTTAGGGTAAACGTTATATGGACACACTTTTGTTCATTTACCTTAATTCTCCATAAGTTCAACCACATTTCCAATTGTGTAATATGTTCTTGTAAATATCGGGAAGCCTCGTGAGGGTTTTAATGCATACTAAGGCAGGCTGTATCGTCGGCAAACGTAGATGGATATTGCTGCTCAAAGGCATATCACAAGATCAAATACAAAACTGGCCCCAGTATGCTCCCCTGTGGCACACCGGATGATATAGACTCGGGCACACTCATGAATTCTCCTTCCACAACCGTGAACTTCCGGGTAGTAATGTAACTTTCTAATAAATTCACTAAATTTATTGGTAGATATGATTTTAATTTTAGAATTAGACCTTCATGCCACACTTTATCAAATGCCTGAGAAACGGCAATAAACAGGGCAGAACAATACTTCTTTTCCTCAAATGTTTTTCTTATAAATTGAACCAATCTATGAGTTTGTTCAATGGTGCTATGCTGACTTCTAAAACCAAATTGATGGTCTGGGATGCACCCACTATCAGTTAAAGTTGGGGACAATTTTGTCATGAGCAGCTTTTCGAAGAGTTTTGACATAGTTGACAGCAAACTTATTGGCCTATATGACAGCTTTAGTAAGATCTTTGCCCGGCTTTGGAATCATTTTGATTTTTGCAAGCTTCCAGAGTTGTGGATAATACTCCAGTCGTAATATGGCATTAGAAATAAACAGCAAGATTCTTATTGCAATATGCGGCAAGGTCATCAGCATCTTGTTACTAATTCCATCAATACCTGGAGCTTTCTTTGGCTTGAGTTCAGCAATTACTTTATGTACATCACGCATCTTAAACTTTAAGGCTCGAGGGGGTAGAGCAACTACACACGGCAAATCAGCAACACCAGTACATGTATTTGGGGTAAATACGGATTTTAAATGCTCAGCAAATATTTTACATTTTTCCGTATCGCTTCTTGCCCAATCTCCGGTAGATGTGCGCAGAGATGGCTTAAACTCAACTGGTGTTTTAAGCTTTCTAGCAGCGCGCCACAAAGAGTAATTAGATGTCGGTGTGACATCAAGACCTTCCAAATAATTTTTAAGAGATGCAGTTTTTACAGATGCAAGCAACTCTTGAAGTCGTTTAGAACATTCTTTAAGTCTGAGTTTATGTTGGGGTGATCTGTGCTGTTGCCATTCCCTTCTAGCTCTTCTTTTTTCACATACGAGATGTTCAATATCCCTGGAATAAATTTTATTAAACCCAGACTGCGGATGGGAGGTAGTGGCATGTTCAGCAGCCTGTTTAATAATTTCGTTAAGATTGGCAATATTAGTTTCAATGTCATTGTGTGTTCTTAAGGCAATATTTTTCGTGCAATGACTACTAAGATATTTTTTGAATCCCAGCCAATTAACACGATTGGTCATCTTCGTATATGGGTGAGGTAAGTCACTTCTTAGTGGGTTACAAATTGTAACGATAGTGGGGGAGTGATCGGAGGAGAGATCTAGAGAAGTTTCAACATTAATTAAATCCCTAGAAATATTTTTCATTACGCCAAAATAAATAACATCTGGAATTTTTCGTACGTCAGTAGGCCAATAAGTGGGCTCCCCACTCGAAATAACATCTAAGCCCATTTTTGAAATTGTATTAAACAAAGCTCGACCTCTAGGTGTTAAAAGGCGCGATCCCCAGTACGTTTGCTTTGCATTGTAGTCTCCAGCTGCCACGAAACAAGATCCAAGCGATTTGTAGAACTTCTCATACTGATCTTCGGTAACTGAAAATCTGGGAGGTGAGTAAATTGATGATATTACGAAATTAGAACAAAAATTTTCTACAAAAATATTCGTAGCTTGCATATATTCTTCACTAACGTTGTCAAGGATATAGTGCTTGAGTCTTGACTTAATTAGAATTGCAGATCCACCGCATGCTCTCCCTCTAGGGTCCTTTGTACCATGCATAGTGTACCCATTTATTTTGAAACAGCTTCTCGAAGTCAAATGTGTCTGAGAAACCAACATTATATCAATATTTTTTTCCGTAAGGAAGTGCTCAAGTTCATTTTTATGTTGTCGAATGCCGTTTGCGTTCCAGAAACATATTTTTAACATGTTCATGGCTTGTTAATTAATGCTTGAAGCAGAGTATTCTGCATTCTCAGCATTTCTTACATCATGTTAGTCATATTTGTTGTTTATAGTTTGCACCAAATTGTCAATAGTAGCTTCAAGGCGACTAAAGTTAAAGCTTGAGTTTGCATTCGTTGAATTATTTGGAGGTGGAACATTTTGTGGGGGAATAGAATTTGTTTTAGCAGCATCGGCATACGATACACGGGAAGTAACTGGTTGGCTCATTTGCACAAAAGTGGCGGAGTAAGCGTTTGCTGATTGAGATGGAGCTAATTTGGGTTTTTGCACCATAGTCTATTTGGCAAAAGAGTACACAGGACAACCTCTGTAGTTAGCGGTGTGATTACCTCCACAATTACTGCATTTTTTATCACTTTGATCTTTTGGCTTATTGCAACTAGCAGTGCCGTGTAATTCGCCGCACACAACACAAACAGTGGGTAATTTACAGTATGTTTTTGTGTGGCCATATTCTTGGCAATTATGACACTGTACGGGACCTGATCGCTTATGTGGCTCTTCAACTGTGATTTTTCGGTATAAGAGGTATTTTAGGCTATAAATTGGGTGTGTCTCGTTTTTTCAGCTGTATATCATTCGGCTCCAATTCAACACGAAATAGAGGCTGGGGGATCTTCTCCCTATTGATTATGTTGGTAAAATTTTTTACCTTAAATCCTTGTATCATGAGTGCATCTTTTACTTCTTCGGGACTAACATAAGAGTCAATACCCTTCAATACGATCTGCATACCTTTGGCACTCTTAAGCTGGTACGTATAAAAACTTGTTTTATTTTTTTCAAATTCAGTCACTATTTTACGGAATTTTTTTCTTCGTATATTTGAATTTTAGTTTCGTCAATATTACCACGCTTTATTGGAATAACATGAAATGCGTTTTCACCAATGGCCGAGACTAATTTTTTAATTAGGGCGTTAGAATTTTTCTCTCTCAAATATATAGGTGGTGGCTTAAAATACTTTTGCGATGATGCAGCGGGCTTGTCGTCGGTGACTTGCAATAATGAAAAACGATTTTGACGATTGGTAGATGATGCGCTATTATCCCTAGACATCTTTGGAGCAGATGAAATTTTTGAAGAATTCGGGCTTCGCCCACGCTTTACCACTGTTATGTATCTGTCCATTCCGACTTGTACCTTGGATTTTGAGCTACTTTTATCTGTAGTGATAACTTTATTAAGTGATGAACACGAGCCGGAAGGAGATGATATTACTGACTTATATGAAGAAGTACTAGGCAACTGTAATGTTAATGAATCACTATTTGGCATTGGACAAAGCGAAGTTGATCGCTGACGAAAAATTGGATTTGTCGTTAAAAAAATACTTTCATTAGATTTATTATTTGTATTATTTTCATTGAGAGCTTCATAACTCACAGTAAAATAGGCATTTCTGCCGTTAGAACTCACTTCATAATTTTTTGTATTTGAGGTACTCATATAGCGTATTCCTCAAGGGCACTTTTTGTGTTTTTTTGCTTACGGTTTTTTTTTTGTTTTTGTAATTTATGATTGTTTATTTGTTTTTGAGTTACTCGTATAGAGTATTCGTCAATGTCACTGCTTGTGTTTTTTTTGTTTTCGGTTTTTTTTTGTTTTTTTTTATTTCCACTATGTAAAAATATTATCAAAGCAATGAAGCTTATTTATTAAAGTCAGTATGTACCTATTACGAATAATATGCACTACGAATATTTTTTTGTATAATTTTTTGTTTGTTTAATAAGAATGTAAGAAAAAAAAATATTGAATAAAATACTTGTAATATTTTTTAAAGACCAAGAGGCTTCATGTATTACTGCTATTGAAATAAATAAATAAATAAAATACCTCAGCTTCAATGCTTTTTTAACAAATCTTTTGTCAAATCATATAGAATACAAAATACGAGTAAAGTTCATTCGAACTTTTATTTACGTACATTAATCAATAAATGTTTCTTTTTAAATTGTCAAAGGTAAATCTTTGACGATTTTTTCTGAAAAATTTTTTTATGTCGTAAAAATTAAGTTATTGGTGCGCATTTAAATGCTGCTGTTTCTAAGTTTTCGTTGTTAGAACTATATTGATACAATTTGTTGCATATATTTTAATTTATTTTTTACCGCATCTTCAATTAATTCAACTCCAGGTGTTAAAGTAACGAAGGTCTCTAATTCGGATATAGTGTGAACAAGAAAGCAATACTATGTGTGCACATACATATATCTATTTAGGCAGAAGGCTGTCGGATACTATATATTTTTATTAATAAAATGAAAGAGATTTTAAAGTAAAAAAACTTGCCCCATATGCAAAAAAATAACGTATGCTTCAAGTGTACGTTAAAACCAGTTTTTGTATGAACATTTTGTACCCTTCAAGCATAAGTTATTTTTTTGTTGCAAATTGGGGAAAGTTTTTTGACAAAAATTTCTTAGATTTTATTAATAGAAATATAGTATCCGACAGCTTTCTGCCACGTCCCCCATCTAGTTACTGTAGAATTTATTCGTATCACTGGATATTTTTCTTTAAAGGCTGAAACACTCCAAGAAGCTTTCAAAAGCACGTTATATCCACATGAAATGAATGCGGTTTAAAAGGGCTATTATACCATGCTCTTGATATTCTTGACTCAAGCCAAGGTATTGAACTTTGACTCCTACGGTGTTTTTGAATATCGATTCATATCAAAAACTATCATCGTAAATTTTTCTCGTTTTCTCCTTTTTGTTCTTACACAGTCGTAAAAACTGCAGCTCTTATATACTTTACAACTAGTAAAAAAACAAAAATTAGATTTATAGCATGAAAAAACTAAAAAAATTTATTAAAAATATACATTTATGATGAAAAATGCAAAAATATGTATTTGTTATAAAATATGCACTAACAAATCGATGTCATTTTGTCGCAAATCGTTGATTCGAAAAGATATTATATTTACGTTGATCTACGACCAACGACAGAAAACATGTATTTACATGAAAATTCTTTCCTTAATTATCACATTTGTATACAGAATGTTTGTTACTAAAAATTTCTGATACAATCATGGTATAATTGTACTAGGTACATGCACGACTACAACAAAATTACAACACCAAAAAACACATGTATTTTGTTGGTATAAACAAACCCTAAATTGTCGGAAACAAATGTCTTTTGTTTATAAAAACAACAATTACAGAGTAACTAAAGTACAATTGCAGACGCGGCATTCCTGCATGATTATACCTATTCAGTGTTGCCAATCTGTGTGTAGTTCTTGTGTAATCTGTGTGTAATTCTACTTTGGGTTCTATTTTTATTTATTTTTGTTTTAATTTTAACCTACACAAAAGATGTGTAGTGTAATTTTCTTCAATGTGTAATTGGAGACACAGCCATGTGTAAATTCATTGGCAACACTGTAATAATTTTATTCACACACACACACACTAATATTTTTGCAGCTTGTAGACAAAGTTTGACAATTATATGCAATGTATACAGTAACAGGCTGGGCTTTTGCATGTACCTAGTATAATTGTATCATGACCATGACATTTCCATTATCGGGAGGAATGGTTGTAATTTTATAGTCATAAATGTTGACAAGAAAATGGTGCTTTCGATTCAACTGTGTCTATAATTTTTCCCAGTGAACAATTGCTATTTTTAACAATAGGAAATACTTATGGTGTATTATTTGAACTATGGGATTTGTATTGATTTAACAGTTGGCTTTAAATACCCCAAACTATTTTCAAAGTCAAAAGCCGAAAATTGTGATTGATGTGGGAGCTCCTATGTTGATTACATCTGGCATATGGATTAGATTATGTATATTCATAGTTTGCGAATTAGGGCCGTAATATTGATGCATAAGTTCAACATTTGATTTTTACAATTCTTGAACGTATTTTGATTTCCATGTGCCTAACTTTCTTTGTTGACGATAAAATACGAAAAGGAGTAAATAAAATTAAAAAATATTTGTACATTTCAAGATCTAATACATTTTTTAAGTAATTGCACCAGCATATAACGATAAGAAACGGAATTGTGTAGCTTTCCAGTTTGCTAAATTCATTAAATCGTATGATTTTCTTTGAAACTCAAAAGGTACATTTTTAGATACGCCGCAACGCTTGAAATATTGGGAGTATATTACAATTAACAATAAAATTATAATGGGAAAACACTTAAATTGTGGTTTTTATCTAGCCATCGTAAAATTATAAAATTTTCATTTGACCTCATATGGAAAGTTTTAAAGTTTTACAATGAAAGGTTCCGGAGATACGGAGGTGCAAAAAGTGCATAGTTTAAGACATACTCTATGACCATTGACCACTGACACACTCATCAATATTATGAAGCACTTCCGCTATAGCTACAGATCTGGAATTTGGTACACAAGTAGATCTAGTTGAGCGATGAACTAGAAAAATCTGAAAATCGAAAATTCTAACCAGGGGGGCGGGGCTACGCCCATATAAATTAAACTTTGTGCTAGTGAGCTGAAATTTTGTACACGAGTAGAACTATGTGAGTTATCACCTAGAAAAATCTGAAAACCCGAAAATTTTTACCAGGGTCCGGGGCTACGCCCATAAAGCTCTGAACTAAAAACACATATCTTAAGCGTTTAACTCAAGCAATTTTATTGAAATTTGGCACACATGTTACAATAATACAAGGATATAGATTTTTATAAAAAAGTGGGCGTTAACACGTCCATACAATTTAAACCTCCTATTTCATGTACTTCCCGCCAGTACATTTAAATGTACTATTTATGTAACTACTGTTATCCGTTTCCAACGAAACTACACAGGAAAGATAAACACTAGCCAAAAAAATTTAGATTAAAAAAGTGGGCGGAAACACGCCCATAATAATAAAAAATTAAAATTTGCGCTATTGAGCTGATTATAGAGTAGCAAATTACTAGAAACATCTGAAATCTCAAAAATGTTACCAAGGTGGGAGGGGCTGCGCCCATGAGGCTCAGAATTTAAACTACTAATCTAAGGCCTTTAACTGAAGCGATTTTATTGATATTTGTCATACATGTCGCAATGATGCAAAGCTATAAATTTACGTTGAAAAAAGTGGGCGTTAACACGCCCATACATTTTAAGCCTACTATTTCATATACATTTGAATATACTACATATTTATAAATTTATTACTATCTATCTATTACTATTTATTACTATTTGCAGCTCATGTGCTTCGTGTATCATTTAATAACATACATATGTATGTATGTATGTGAAATTTTACTTTTATTCATTCATTCTTCAGCCACGTACATTTTTTCTCAACACACCATTATGTACATATGATAGAAGAAGTTTTATGTTTCTTATTTGTTTTAGAAAACCAAATACAAACAAATGTGTTATTCTCATTTAATCATTGACCAACCATACAATAATTGTTTAAAAAAATCAACATTAACAACTAGTAACAGAAACGCTAAATAACATATTTGTTCATACCAGAACCAAAAACACGCAAAACTGGTGCAAAAAGTTCCATCTGTGCAATGCTATAGTATATATGTACGAATGTTTATACCCTGAAGGAAATGTCGATGGTGAAAATGTACTGAGTCGCTTTTGACTTTGTCACCAGTGCTACTCTACAATTATTCAATACAATAGCCCAATTCACAATCTTATGCAAATGGCCTTGCATCGTTGCACAAGATTGTGAATTGGGCTAATGTACAATACTTTGTGCTTGTCATTGACAATCTACTAACACTATAACAATTCACTAGGTACTGATTACGTAGTTCTTATGGCAGCATGGAGACATACCAACCAGACATTTACTGGTACATTTCTGTACCATACGTACGGTTAAGGAATTAACTCTGCATACACCCATCATTTTTGGGGTTTGAGGAAACTTGGGAAGAAAATAAAAAAAATTAATTATGCCAATATTTAGTTGCTAATAAATATGTATGTATGTTTATACAAAAAATAAAAATATAATTATAACAACAACAACAAAAGCAAAAATATTCAAAATCCCTAGGAAAAAAGTCTACATACAGGCATAAAATACATGAAAAAATACGTGCAAAATGTTCGAGGTAGTCAAGTTGTTTGAAAATTCGGTGATTTCCGGTACCAAGCCGTCAAAAAATGGCATCCGAATATGGTCTAATATAAAAATATATATAAAATTTAAAACAACGAGACTCACCCAATTTATAATGTAAAATATCTTTTATACCGAAAAATAACAGTTGAAGAACCACAAAAGCGTTCTGGACCCGTACAGTGCCATAATTGTCAAGAATACGGTCACACAAAAACTTACTGCAAGTTACCTTCAGTTTGTGTTATCTGCGGTGAATTGCACGGTACTGCTGGTTGTACCAAACCTAAAGATCTAGCAGAAAAAAATGTAGTAATTGTGGACGTAATCACACCGCTAACTACAGAGGATGTCCCGTATATTCTTTCGTTAAACAGACTATGGGGCAAAAACCTAAATTAGCTCCAGCACAAACAGCAAACGCTTACTCCGCCACTTTTGCTCAAATGAGCCAACCTGTCACTTCCCGTGTATCGTATGCCGATGCTGCTAAGACTAGTTCTATTCCCACACTAAATATTCCACCTCAAAATAATTCAACGAGCAAACACAAGCTTTAATTTTAGTCGCCTTGAAGCTACTATTGAGAATCTGGTGCTGACTATAAATAATTTTACAACAAATATGACTAGCATGATGCAAGAAATGCTACGAATGCAGTCCACACTGCTTCAAGCATTAGTTAACAAGCCATGAACACGTTAAAGATAAGTTTCTGGAACGCAAAGGGCATTCGCCAACATACAAATGAACTTCAGCACTTCCTCACGGAACAAAATATTGATATAATGGTGGTTTCTGAGACTCATTTGACTTCAAGAAGTCTATTCAAAATTAATGGCTACATTTTATATGATTCAAAGGACCGAAGAGGAAGAGCTTGCGGGTGTTCAGCAATTTTGTTAAAGTCAAGACTCAAGCATTATATTCTTGACAACATTTGTGAAGAACATCTACAAGCAACGAATATTTGTGTCGAAAATTTTTGCACAAAATTTGTCATATCATCAATTTACTCCCCTCCTAGATCCGCAATTACTGAGGATTTCTACAAATCTCTCGGCCCTTGTTTCGTAGCAGATGACGACCATAATGCAAAACATATATTCTGGGGTTCGCGTCTTATGACACCTAGAGGACGAGCGTTGTTCAACACAATTTTAAAAACGGGTTTGGACGTCATTTCGAGTGGGGAGCAAACTTATAGATTTATAGATGTTATAGATTTTGGCGTCATGAAAAATATTTCTAGGGAATTAAGCATGTTGAAGCTTCCCTAGATCTATCGTCCGATCACTCTCCCACGATTGTTACAATCTGTAGCCCACTGAGAAGTGCACTACCTCACCCATATGTGAAAATGGTCAGTCGTGTTAATTTGCTGCGATTCAAAAAATATCTTAGTAGTCATTGCAATGAAAACATTAAGCTAAGAACTCATTATGATATTGAATCTAATATCGCCAATCTTAACGAAAATAATAAGCAGGCTGCTGTAGATGACCACAAAATAACATTAGATTAAAAGAGTGCACTAAAAGACTCCAAGAACTGCTTGCATATGAAAAAACTGCATCTCTTAAAAACTATCTAGAAATTCTCGATGCATCTAATTTGTGGCGCGCTGCGAACAAAATTAAAACACCCGTTGAGTTTAAACCACCTCTGCGCACTTCTACCGGAGTTTGGGCCAGGAGTGATATTGAAAAATGCAACTTGTTTGCAAAGCATTTAAAATTCGTATTTACCCCAAACACATGTACTGGTGTTGTTGATTTCCCGAGTGTAGTTGCGCTACCCCCTCGACCCATAAAATTTAAAATGTGTGATGTACAAAACCAAATTGCTGAACTCAACCCGAAGAAAGCACCGGGTATTGATGGAATTAGTAACCAGATGCTGATAAAATTGCCTCGTATTGAAATTAGAATCATTTTATTAATTTTTAATGCCATTTTACGACTAGAGTATTATCCCCACAGCTGGAAACTTGCCAAAGTTAAAATGATTCCAGAGCCGGGCAAAGATCTTACCAAAGCAGAATCATACAGGCCAATAAGTCTGCTATCAACAATGTCAAAACTTTTCGAAAAACTGCTCATGTCAAAATTGTTCCCAATTGTCCCAATTGGTAGTGGGTGCATCCCAGACCATCAATTTGGTTTTAGAAGTCAGCATAACACCATTGAACAAACGCATAGATTGGTTCAATGTATAAGAAGAACATTGGATGAAAAGAAGTACTGTTCTGCACTGTATTGACGTTTCGCAGGCATTTGATAAAGTGTGGCATGAAGGCCTAATTTTAAAATTATAATCATATCTACCAATAAATTTGGTAAATTCATTAGAAAGTTACATAACTACCCGGAAGTTCACGGTTGTGGAAGGAGAATTCATGAGTGTGCCCGAATCTATATCATCCGGTGTGCCACAGGGGAGCATACTGGGGCCAGTTTTGTATTTGATCTATACTTGTGATATGCCTTTGAGCAGTAATATCCATATATCTAAGTTTGCCAATGATACAGCCTGCTTAAGTATGCAGGAAAACCCTCACGAGGCTTCCCTATATCTACAAGAACATATTACACAACTGGAACTATGGTTAAAATTATGTTATGTTATTATATTATGTTCCTCAACATTCACATGTAAAATACCTTGGTATACACCTTGATCGACGACTTACATGGAAACACCATATTGACTCAAAGCTAATACAAATTAAACTTAAACTAACTCCGATATATTGGCTGATTGGTAGAAATTCAACACTCACCCTACACTGCAAGCTTTTAGTATACAAGTCGCTTTTGAAGCCACTATGGGGCTACGGAATTCAGTTATGGGGTACTGCTTCAGCTTCTAATGAGAGAATCCAACGAAGGCAAAACAAAATTTTACGTTTGATAACATCGGCTACATGGTACATCAAAAACTCAAAAATACATCATGATTTGAATATGCCACTAGTAATTGATGAAATAGCAAAATTTGCAAGCAAATATTTAACAAAATTCGAGTCATCCTAATCCGCTTGCTCGTAACATCTTGAATTTTACTGGTCACATCCGCCTAAAAAAGAGGCGGATTTCTTGAAAATATATATTTTTTTCTTTTTTTTTTTCATTATCACTATTATGTATTATTTATAACTATCACTAAGTTTATGCCCGACATAAGATTTAAGATTTTAATACTTATTGGGGGCTATTCTGGAATACGCGTCGAAGAAGTGAAACTTTGCTTTAAAACGAAAACAAATTTTCAAAAATTGTTTCTTGTTGCTATACATTTCTTAAATGAAATAAACGTGAGAATTTCAACGCGTTTCTATTTCTTTTAAATACGGTTAATTTTGTATGAGAAACAAAAACAAATTTTTTACATATACACAATTTTGTTTTTTTATCCATGTAAACTTCTCCAATTCGACGCGTATTACAGAATAGACACCATTGTTAGTTCATATTTGAAAATACAATATAAATAAATAAATGTTAATAACATGAGTGATAGTAGATGAGCAAATTGCTCGCGATTCACGCGTAACATCTGGCAGAAACGATTTTCATCCATTGAAGACAAAACATTTTCGCGCCAATGAATTGATTTTGGAACTTCATACACAACTCATCTGCGACACTTCATACAGCTCGACCAGTACATTTTCGGTTTCATGTTCATCATCGTGAAAAATTTCTGCATTACCAAAATACACAGCCCGACAAAATTAAAAAAGATTTTTGCTTCTTTGAATTTATCAACTAATTCTAGTTAATTTAGGTGCGCTGAATTTAAATCTGTACTCAGTTTGTCTCTATCAGCTCTAGTTTTCATGATATAGCTTTTTTATACCCTCCACTGTAAGTGAGGATTACTATTATTTTTTGTGTAATTGCTAGATAAACGGGAATGTTATTTGTGCAATATTTTCAGAACGTTATTTTTTCTTTTTGCACATGGAGCATATCGGAAGTTAGTTGCTTGCAAGAGGTGGTTTATTGCAGTTGGCAAAGTTTATTAAAAAAGTGTTGATCTAAATAGAAATGACTTCCAATAGAAGACGTTGTAAAAATTAAAGAAAACAAGACCTATTTCGGAATTTGTTAAAAAATCGTATTTATATTACCCTGAAGTTGATCTTGGTGACCAAGATAAAAGCTGGGCTTCACACATTGTGTGCAATACTTGCTGTGCAAATTTGCGACAGTGGACTCAAAGAAAACGAAATAGGCTTAATTTTGGTGTGCCGATGGTTTGGAGAGATCCTAGAAATCATTTAGACGACTGTTACTTCTGTTTAGTGAAAATCTGAATAAATGGCAGTATCCCGATTTACCGTCAGCGCGCCGTCCGATTCCCCATTCAGAAGATGTTCTGATTCCAAAACTGAATGATTCCTCAGAGCTGACTTCGTAGTTTGAACATAATACCGCTAATGATCTAACTGATTGCGACAGTGTTTTCGAAGGCACAGAAAATATTCCTCAACGTTTTAATTCGAGAAGCGTCTGAAGTGTTAGCTTCGAGGCTAAATGATAAGAATTTGTTAGAACATGGAACAAAAATAACTTATTATCGCACTAGGGATAAAGCTTTTTTAAAATTTTTTTTACTAAGGAAGACAATCTGGTGTTTTGTAATAATATAAATAGTCTTATGCAGGAAATGGGGCTATCTAAGTATCTACCTAGCGATTGGCGCCTCTTTGTGGACAGTTCCAAGAGAAGTTTGAAGTTCGTCTTATTGCACAATGTGTATGCATCAAATCCAATTGAAGACTCCACAGCAATGAAAGAAGAATATAACAACATTGCATTAGTGATAAAAAAAGATAAAATACCAAGACCACCAATGGATAATTTTTGTTGATCTTAAAATGGTAAATTTTCTTCTGGACAACAGAGTGGTTATACTAAGTACCCATGCTTTTTGTGTCTCTGTGGTAGCAGATCCAAGCAACAACATTGGCGGCAAAAATATTGGCCTACGAGAGAAAAAATTATTGTTGGCGATAAACATATTCTAAATGAAGCTTTACTTGCACGTGAAAAGATCGTCCTACCACCGTTGCACATTAAATTAGGACTCATGAAGCAGTTTGTTAAGGCTCTGAATCACGATGGGGGAATATTTTGCATATATTTGCAGCAAAATGCCTAATCTAAGTAGAGATAAGATTAGAGCAGGAGTTTTTGACGGTCCCCAAATAAAGCAGTTTATAAATGACAACGATTTTGATAATCCAATGACCGAAACTGAACGAAATGCGTGTACATCATTCGTGCAAGTTATAAAAAATTTCTTGGGAAATAATAAAGCTCCAAATTATGTTCAATTAGTGGAGAATATGCTGGATAAGCTCAGAGACCTTGGCTGCAACATGATCGGTCACTTGGACCGATTTCCCGAAAATTTGGGTAATTTAAGCGAAGAACAAGGAGAAAGGTTTCACCAAGATATCAAAATTATGGAGAATCGGTACCAAGGAACGTGGGATACACATATGATGGCAGACTACTGTTGGAATTTGCAAAGAGACTAATCCGGCTCTTCATTCCAGATTGTCTCTTAAAAGAACCTTTACATTCTGTAACTAGAATTATATTTATATTATGTTTTTAATGCTTTGTGAGAATTTTTTTTATTTATTAAATCTGTATGAAACAGTTTTATTTCTTTGTTTTTTTTTCAATTCCTATGGAAATGTTTTACTTTTTGTCATGAAAACTAGAGCTGATAGAGAGATTTGAACACCCAAATTAACTAGAATCAGTTGATAAAATCAAAGAAGCAAATTGATTGTTGGCCTGTGTTATTTGTAATTAAACTACTAAACTTCGATAAATCTTGTCTACTTACCGCCAGCAAACGTTATTTGTGTAAAAGCATGAGTAATTAAATGGTTTCCATTTTTTTTTGCACTTTCTCGTGGCATGTTTTATTTTTTATTTCATTATAATAAATTGTGTCAGAACAATAAACCAGCTGTCTTACTACGAAAGTTACCAGACTAACAAAGTTTTAAAAAGGGGGTCGTTCACAGTTGGTAAATTTAACAAATTAACAAACTACCGAGTAACAAATTAACAAGTTCGGTGTGAATACCGCTAATGTAGCTACTACTAGAATTTTAGTGTTGATATAGAGACATTTGGCCCCAGTCTGACTGCAGGGTACCTATCGCAGAACTCTACTATGCACTATGGGTAAGTTGACCAATTTTTTTTGTCAAAAATTAATAACAAATTGAAAAGATTTTTGAATTTTTTTTGTTTATGTAGAGATAAGCTATGAGATAACTTTAAATTAAAAAAGATTTTGAAATTTATAAAGTTGTAACCCACTTCTGCGGATTTTTTTTATATATTATTTTTTTTTTATTTCGAATATACATATGTATATTTATTGGCAAATATGATTTGAATTTTAAAATTATGCCTTCATGCCACACTTTATCAAAGGCCTGAGAAACGTCAACAGGGCAGAACATTTTTTCTTCAAAAGTTCTTATAAATTGCACCAATCTATGAGTTTGTTCAATGGTGCTATGCTGACTTCTAAAACCAAATTTATGTTCTGGGATGCACCCACTATCAGTTAAAATTTTGTCATGAGCAGCTTTTCGAAGAGTTTTGACATTGTTGATAGCAGACTTATTGGCCTGTATGACTCAGCCTTGGTAAGGTCTTTGCCCGGCTTTGGAATCATTTTGACCTTCGCAAGCTTCCAGCTTTGTGGATAATACTCCAGTCGTAAAATGGCGTTAAAAGTAAATGACAGGATTCTAATTGCAATATGGGGCAAGTTTATCAGCATATTGTTACTTATTCCATCAATACCTGGAGCTTTCTTCGGGTTGAGTTCAGCAATTAGTTTCTGAACATCACGCGTCTTAAATTTTATGGGTCGAGGGGGTAGCGCAACTACACTTGGTAAATCAACAACACCAGTACATGTGTTTGGGGTAAATACGGATTTTAAATGCTCAACAAATATGTTACCTTTTTCAGTATCGCTTCCGGCCCAACCTCCGGTAGAAGTGCGCAGAGGTGGTCTATATTCAACGGGTGTTTTAAGCTTTCTAGCAGCTCGCCACAAGGAGTAATTAGATGCAGGTGTGGCATCAACATTTTCCAGATAATTTTTAAGACACAGATTTTTCATATGCCAGCAGCTCTTGGAGTCGTCTAGTGCACTCTTTAAACCTAATTTTATTTTGGGGTGATCTGTGCTGTTGCCATTCCCTTCTAGCTGTCCTTTTTTTCACGTAAAAGACGTTCAATGTCTGTAGAATAAATTCTATTAAACCCAGTCTGCGGATGGGAAGTAGTGGCATGTTCAGCAGCCTGTTTAATATTTTCGTTAAGATTTTCAATGTTAGATTCAATATCACCTGGTGTTCTTAGGTTAATATTTTCCGTACAATGGCTACTGAGGTATTTTTTGAACCCCAGCCAATTAACACGGTTGATCATCTTTACGTATGGGACAGGGAAGTCACTTCTTAGTGGGCTACAAATTGTAACAATCGTGGGAGAGTGATCGGAAGAGAGATCTACAGAAGCTTCAACATGAATTAATTCCCTAGCGATATTTTTCATGACTCCAAAATCTATAACATCCGGAATTTTTTGTATGTCCGTAGGCCAGTAAGTGGGCTCCCCACTTGAAATGACGTCCAAGCCCATTTTTGAAATTGTGTTGAACAATGCCCGACCTCTAGGTGTAATAAGACGCGAACCCCAGAACGTATGTTTTGCATTGTAGTCCCCAGCTGCTACAAAACAAGGGCCAAGAGATTTGTAGAATTCCTCGAATTGATCCTCAGTAATTGCGAATCTGGGATTGGAGTAAATTGATGATATCACGAAATTTGTAACAAAATTTTCGACACAAATATTTGTTGCTTGTAGATGTTCTTCACAAATGTTATCAAGGACATAGTGTTTGAGTCTTGATCTAATTAGAATTGCTGACCCACCGCATGCTCTCCCCCTCGGGTCCTTTGAATCATATAGAGTGTAACCATTTATTTTAAATAAGCTACCCCTACCCTTACCAATAAAATTAAACACAAGATAATCACAAAAGATGACATCCCCATTTACACCAAGCCCTATAGATTTCCACATATCCACAAAGCACAGGTAAAAAAACAAATATCTGAAATGTTAAATCAAGGTATCATACGTGAAAGCTACTCACCTTGGAGTGCACCGGTGTGGATAGTTCCCAAAAAAGCAGATGCTAGTGGGAAGCGTAAATGGCGTTTAGTAATAGACTATAGGAAGCTAAACGAAAGAACGATCTCTGATAGATACCCAATACCAAACATTAATGAAATATTAGACAAACTAGGTAAATGTATGTATTTTAGTACATTAGACCTGGCAAGTGGTTTTCACTAAATAGAAATGAGTGCAAAAGATATCACTAAGACTGCCTTCACATTAGAAGGAGGACAATACGAGTTTGTTAGAATGCCATTTGGCCTTAAAAACGCACCATCCACATTTCAAAGAGTGATGGATTGCATCTTGAAAGACCTAATAGGAACTGTATGTTTGGTATACTTAGATGATATCATCGTTTACTCAACTTCACTCCAGGAACATACCGAAAACTCAAAATTCAGCTGGACAAATCAGAATTCCTACATAAGGAATGTGAATTTTTAGGCCATATTGTAACCACTGAAGGAGTAAAACAAAACCCTGATAACATACATATCAGCCTTCCAAAATTTTCCGATTCCTACAAACCAAAAGGAAATAAAATCATTCCTGGGTTTATTAGGTTATTATCGTAAATTTATAAAGGACTTTGGTAATATAACTAAACCATTCACAACATGTCTAAAGAAAAATAAAACTATTATAGTCGACGATAAATATAAAAAGACTCGAAATTTGTAAAATCCATCTAACTAATGACCCAATCTTACAATATCCAGATTTTTCTAAACCTTTCAACCTCAACTGACGCAAGCAATTTGGCGATTGGAGCTATCCTATCGCAAGGTCCCATAGGAAATGACAAGCTAATTTGCTATGCAAGTCGCACACTCACAACATCAGAAATCAATTACTCCACGGCAGAGAAGGAACTTTTAGCCATAGTTTGGGCTACTAAATACTTTCGGCCATATCTATTCGGTCAAAGTTTTAGAATAATAACAGATCATAAACCCCTTAAATGGATCAAGAGCCTCAAAGAACCAAATTCAAAATTAATTCGTTGGTGATTAAAGTTAGAAGAATACAACTACGAAATCGTATATAAAAAAGGTAAAATAAATACGCTGACGCCCTTAGCCGAATAAAAACAGACCCTTCAGAAACTCAAAATATTAATACATTTGACACACTATCTAATCAAGCCACCTCGGGAAGTACCATTCACTCAGCAGAAGAAAATTATGATGACGGCATACCTGTTTCGGAAAAACCAATACATGAGCTCAATTTACAAGCTTTATTTAAAAAAGGAAATATTAATCCTCACGTAAAACTCGAAGTAATCTTCAAAAATAAACAGAAAAACCTTTACATATCCTATTTATACAGAAGAAATTATAACAGACATTTTAAAAACCACCTAGCCCCTAATAAAACTACAGCAATTTTCACTGACGATTAATCTTTTGCTATAATTCAAAATGTATACGCAAAACATTTTGCACAGAGCAAAATTTTCCGTTTAGTTAGATGCACTGAAATAGTAAAAGACATAAAAGGAAATGATAATCAGGATCAAATCATTCAAGACTTCCATGAAAACAATAACCACAGAGGAATACAAGAAACATTCGATCAGCTTAAACGTGAATATTATGAATTTGAGTAACTTAAGTTTCATCTGAGTTAGCTTAAAGTCAATATGATGTTTCCATGTAAGCCTTCGATCAAGGTGTATACCAAGGTATTTCACTTGGGAATGTTGAGGAATATTTTGATTGTTGATTCGAATGGGGGAACAAGTATCTCTTCTTAGGGTAAACGTTGTATGGACACACTTTTGTTCATTGACTTTAATTCTAATAAGTTCAACCAGATTTCCAACTGTGTAATATGTTCTTGAAGATATCGGGAAGCCTCGTGCGGGTTTTTGTGCATACTAAGGCAGGCTGTATCATCGGCAAACGTAGATGTATGGATATTGCTGCTCAAAGGCATATCACAAGTATAAATCAAATACAAAACTGGCCCCAGTATGCTCCCCTGTGGCACACTGGATGATATAGATTGGGGCAGACTCATGAATTCTCCTTCCACAATCGTTAACTTTCGGGTAGTTATGTAGCTTTCTAATAAATTCAGAAAATTTATTGGCAAATATGATTTGAATTTTAAAATTATGCCTTCATGCCACACTTTATCAAAGGCCTGAGAAACGTCAATAAACAGGGCAGAACATTTTTTCTTCAAAAGTTCTTCTTATAAATTGCACCAATCTATGAGTTTGTTCAATGGTGCTATGCTGACTTCTAAAACCAAATTTATGTTCTGGGATGCACCCACTATCAGTTAAAATTTTGTCATGAGCAGCTTTTCGAAGAGTTTTGACATTGTTGATAGCAGACTTATTGGCCTGTATGACTCAGCCTTGGTAAGGTCTTTGCCCGGCTTTGGAATCATTTTGACCTTCGCAAGCTTCCAGCTTTGTGGATAATACTCCAGTCGTAAAATGGCGTTAAAAGTAAATGACAGGATTCTAATTGCAATATGGGGCAAGTTTATCAGCATATTGTTACTTATTCCATCAATACCTGGAGCTTTCTTCGGGTTGAGTTCAGCAATTAGTTTCTGAACATCACGCGTCTTAAATTTTATGGGTCGAGGGGGTAGCGCAACTACACTTGGTAAATCAACAACACCAGTACATGTGTTTGGGGTAAATACGGATTTTAAATGCTCAACAAATATGTTACCTTTTTCAGTATCGCTTCCGGCCCAACCTCCGGTAGAAGTGCGCAGAGGTGGTCTATATTCAACGGGTGTTTTAAGCTTTCTAGCAGCTCGCCACAAGGAGTAATTAGATGCAGGTGTGGCATCAACATTTTCCAGATAATTTTTAAGACACAGATTTTTCATATGCCAGCAGCTCTTGGAGTCGTCTAGTGCACTCTTTAAACCTAATTTTATTTTTGGGGTGATCTGTGCTGTTGCCATTCCCTTCTAGCTGTCCTTTTTTTCACGTAAAAGACGTTCAATGTCTGTAGAATAAATTCTATTAAACCCAGTCTGCGGATGGGAAGTAGTGGCATGTTCAGCAGCCTGTTTAATATTTTCGTTAAGATTTTCAATGTTAGATTCAATATCACCTGGTGTTCTTAGGTTAATATTTTCCGTACAATGGCTACTGAGGTATTTTTTGAACCCCAGCCAATTAACACGGTTGATCATCTTTACGTATGGGACAGGGAAGTCACTTCTTAGTGGGCTACAAATTGTAACAATCGTGGGAGAGTGATCGGAAGAGAGATCTACAGAAGCTTCAACATGAATTAATTCCCTAGCGATATTTTTCATGACTCCAAAATCTATAACATCCGGAATTTTTTGTATGTCCGTAGGCCAGTAAGTGGGCTCCCCACTTGAAATGACGTCCAAGCCCATTTTTGAAATTGTGTTGAACAATGCCCGACCTCTAGGTGTAATAAGACGCGAACCCCAGAACGTATGTTTTGCATTGTAGTTCCCAGCTGCTACAAAACAAGGGCCAAGAGATTTGTAGAATTCCTCGAATTGATCCTCAGTAATTGCGAATCTGGGATTGGAGTAAATTGATATCACGAAATTTGTAACAAAATTTTCGACACAAATATTTGTTGCTTGTAGATGTTCTTCACAAATGTTATCAAGGACATAGTGTTTGAGTCTTGATCTAATTAGAATTGTTGACCCACCGCATGCTCTCCCCCTCGGGTCCTTTGAATCATATAGAGTGTAACCATTTATTTTAAATAAGCTACCCCTACCCTTAACAATAAAATTAAACACAAGATAATCACAAAAGACGACATCCCCATTTAAACCAAGCCCTATAGATTTCCACATATCCACAAGGCACAGGTAAAAAAACAAATATCTGAAATGTTAAATCAAGGTATCATACGTGAAAGCTACTCACCTTGGAGTGCACCGGTGTGGATAGTTCCCAAAAAAGCAGATGCTAGTGGGAAGCGTAAATGGCGTTAAGTAATAGACTATAGGAAGCTAAACGAAAGAACGATCTCTGATAGATACCCAATACCAAACATTAATGAAATATTAGACAAACTAGGTAAATGTATGTATTTTAGTACATTAGACCTGGCAAGTGGTTTTCACTAAATAGAAATGAGTGCAAAAGATATCACTAAGACTGCCTTCACATTAGAAGGAGGACACTACGAGTTTGTTAGAATGCCATTTGGCCTTAAAAACGCACCATCCACATTTCAAAGAGTGATGGATTGCATCTTGAAAGACCTAATAGGAACTGTATGTTTGGTATACTTAGATGATATCATCGTTTACTCAACTTCACTCCAGGAACATACCGAAAACTCAAAATTCAGCTGGACAAATCAGAATTCCTACATAAGGAATGTGAATTTTTAGGCCATATTGTAACCACTGAAGGAGTAAAACAAAACCCTGATAACATACATATCAGCCTTCCAAAATTTTCCGATTCCTACAAACCAAAAGGAAATAAAATCATTCCTGGGTTTATTAGGTTATTATCGTAAATTTATAAAGGACTTTGGTAATATAACTAAACCATTCACAACATGTCTAAAGAAAAATAAAACTATTATAGTCGACGATAAATATAAAAAGACTCGAAATTTGTAAAATCCATCTAACTAATGACCCAATCTTACAATATCCAGATTTTTCTAAACCTTTCAACCTCAACTGACGCAAGCAATTTGGCGATTGGAGCTATCCTATCGCAAGGTCCCATAGGAAATGACAAGCTAATTTGCTATGCAAGTCGCACACTCACAACATCAGAAATCAATTACTCCACGGCAGAGAAGGAACTTTTAGCCATAGTTTGGGCTACTAAATACTTTCGGCCATATCTATTCGGTCAAAGTTTTAGAATAATAACAGATCATAAACCCCTTAAATGGATCAAGAGCCTCAAAGAACCAAATTCAAAATTAATTCGTTGGTGATTAAAGTTAGAAGAATACAACTACGAAATCGTATATAAAAAAGGTAAAATAAATACGCTGACGCCCTTAGCCGAATAAAAACAGACCCTTCAGAAACTCAAAATATTAATACATTTGACACACTATCTAATCAAGCCACCTCGGGAAGTACCATTCACTCAGCAGAAGAAAATTATGATGACGGCATACCTGTTTCGGAAAAACCAATACATGAGCTCAATTTACAAGCTTTATTTAAAAAAGGAAATATTAATCCTCACGTAAAACTCGAAGTAATCTTCAAAAATAAACATAGAAAAACCTTTACATATCCTATTTATACAGAAGAAATTATAACAGACATTTTAAAAACCACCTAGCCCCTAATAAAACTACAGCAATTTTCACTGACGATTAATCTTTTGCTATAATTCAAAATGTATACGCAAAACATTTTGCACAGAGCAAAATTTTCCGTTTAGTTAGATGCACTGAAATAGTAAAAGACATAAAAGGAAATGATAATCAGGATCAAATCATTCAAGACTTCCATGAAAACAATAACCACAGAGGAATACAAGAAACATTCGATCAGCTTAAACGTGAATATTATGAATTTGAGTAACTTAAGTTTCATCTGAGTTAGCTTAAAGTCAATATGATGTTTCCATGTAAGCCTTCGATCAAGGTGTATACCAAGGTATTTCACTTGGGAATGTTGAGGAATATTTTGATTGTTGATTCGAATGGGGGAACAAGTATCTCTTCTTAGGGTAAACGTTGTATGGACACACTTTTGTTCATTGACTTTAATTCTAATAAGTTCAACCAGATTTCCAACTGTGTAATATGTTCTTGAAGATATCGGGAAGCCTCGTGCGGGTTTTTGTGCATACTAAGGCAGGCTGTATCATCGGCAAACGTAGATGTATGGATATTGCTGCTCAAAGGCATATCACAAGTATAAATCAAATACAAAACTGGCCCCAGTATGCTCCCCTGTGGCACACTGGATGATATAGATTGGGGCAGACTCATGAATTCTCCTTCCACAATCGTTAACTTTCGGGTAGTTATGTAGCTTTCTAATAAATTCAGAAAATTTATTGGCAAATATGATTTGAATTTTAAAATTATGCCTTCATGCCACACTTTATCAAAGGCCTGAGAAACGTCAATAAACAGGGCAGAACATTTTTTCTTCAAAAGTTCTTCTTATAAATTGCACCAATCTATGAGTTTGTTCAATGGTGCTATGCTGACTTCTAAAACCAAATTTATGTTCTGGGATGCACCCACTATCAGTTAAAATTTTGTCATGAGCAGCTTTTCGAAGAGTTTTGACATTGTTGATAGCAGACTTATTGGCCTGTATGACTCAGCCTTGGTAAGGTCTTTGCCCGGCTTTGGAATCATTTTGACCTTCGCAAGCTTCCAGCTTTGTGGATAATACTCCAGTCGTAAAATGGCGTTAAAAGTAAATGACAGGATTCTAATTGCAATATGGGGCAAGTTTATCAGCATATTGTTACTTATTCCATCAATACCTGGAGCTTTCTTCGGGTTGAGTTCAGCAATTAGTTTCTGAACATCACGCGTCTTAAATTTTATGGGTCGAGGGGGTAGCGCAACTACACTTGGTAAATCAACAACACCAGTACATGTGTTTGGGGTAAATACGGATTTTAAATGCTCAACAAATATGTTACCTTTTTCAGTATCGCTTCCGGCCCAACCTCCGGTAGAAGTGCGCAGAGGTGGTCTATATTCAACGGGTGTTTTAAGCTTTCTAGCAGCTCGCCACAAGGAGTAATTAGATGCAGGTGTGGCATCAACATTTTCCAGATAATTTTTAAGACACAGATTTTTCACATGCCAGCAGCTCTTGGAGTCGTCTAGTGCACTCTAGCTGTCCTTTTTTCACGTAAAAGACGTTCAATGTAGAATAAATTCTATTAAACCCAGTCTGCGGATGGGAAGTAGTGGCATGTTCAGCAGCCTGTTTAATATTTTCGTTAAGATTTTCAATGTTAGATTCAATATCACCTGGTGTTCTTAGGTTAATATTTTCCGTACAATGGCTACTGAGGTATTTTTTGAACCCCAGCCAATTAACACGGTTGATCATCTTTACGTATGGGACAGGGAAGTCACTTCTTAGTGGGCTACAAATTGTAACAATCGTGGGAGAGTGATCGGAAGAGAGATCTACAGAAGCTTCAACATGAATTAATTCCCTAGCGATATTTTTCATGACTCCAAAATCTATAACATCCGGAATTTTTTGTATGTCCGTAGGCCAGTAAGTGGGCTCCCCACTTGAAATGACGTCCAAGCCCATTTTTGAAATTGTGTTGAACAATGCCCGACCTCTAGGTGTAATAAGACGCGAACCCCAGAACGTATGTTTTGCATTGTAGTTCCCAGCTGCTACAAAACAAGGGCCAAGAGATTTGTAGAATTCCTCGAATTGATCCTCAGTAATTGCGAATCTGGGATTGGAGTAAATTGATATCACGAAATTTGTAACAAAATTTTCGACACAAATATTTGTTGCTTGTAGATGTTCTTCACAAATGTTATCAAGGACATAGTGTTTGAGTCTTGATCTAATTAGAATTGCTGACCCACCGCATGCTCTCCCCCTCGGGTCCTTTGAATCATATAGAGTGTAACCATTTATTTTAAATAAGCTACCCCTACCCTTACCAATAAAATTAAACACAAGATAATCACAAAAGACGACATCCCCATTTACACCAAGCCCTATAGATTTCCACATATCCACAAAGCACAGGTAAAAAAACAAATATCTGAAATGTTAAATCAAGGTATCATACGTGAAAGCTACTCACCTTGGAGTGCACCGGTGTGGATAGTTCCCAAAAAAGCAGATGCTAGTGGGAAGCGTAAATGGCGTTTAGTAATAGACTATAGGAAGCTAAACGAAAGAACGATCTCTGATAGATACCCAATACCAAACATTAATGAAATATTAGACAAACTAGGTAAATGTATGTATTTTAGTACATTAGACCTGGCAAGTGGTTTTCACTAAATAGAAATGAGTGCAAAAGATATCACTAAGACTGCCTTCACATTAGAAGGAGGACACTACGAGTTTGTTAGAATGCCATTTGGCCTTAAAAACGCACCATCCACATTTCAAAGAGTGATGGATTGCATCTTGAAAGACCTAATAGGAACTGTATGTTTGGTATACTTAGATGATATCATCGTTTACTCAACTTCACTCCAGGAACATACCGAAAACTCAAAATTCAGCTGGACAAATCAGAATTCCTACATAAGGAATGTGAATTTTTAGGCCATATTGTAACCACTGAAGGAGTAAAACAAAACCCTGATAACATACATATCAGCCTTCCAAAATTTTCCGATTCCTACAAACCAAAAGGAAATAAAATCATTCCTGGGTTTATTAGGTTATTATCGTAAATTTATAAAGGACTTTGGTAATATAACTAAACCATTCACAACATGTCTAAAGAAAAATAAAACTATTATAGTCGACGATAAATATAAAAAGACTCGAAATTTGTAAAATCCATCTAACTAATGACCCAATCTTACAATATCCAGATTTTTCTAAACCTTTCAACCTCAACTGACGCAAGCAATTTGGCGATTGGAGCTATCCTATCGCAAGGTCCCATAGGAAATGACAAGCTAATTTGCTATGCAAGTCGCACACTCACAACATCAGAAATCAATTACTCCACGGCAGAGAAGGAACTTTTAGCCATAGTTTGGGCTACTAAATACTTTCGGCCATATCTATTCGGTCAAAGTTTTAGAATAATAACAGATCATAAACCCCTTAAATGGATCAAGAGCCTCAAAGAACCAAATTCAAAATTAATTCGTTGGTGATTAAAGTTAGAAGAATACAACTACGAAATCGTATATAAAAAAGGTAAAATAAATACGCTGACGCCCTTAGCCGAATAAAAACAGACCCTTCAGAAACTCAAAATATTAATACATTTGACACACTATCTAATCAAGCCACCTCGGGAAGTACCATTCACTCAGCAGAAGAAAATTATGATGACGGCATACCTGTTTCGGAAAAACCAATACATGAGCTCAATTTACAAGCTTTATTTAAAAAAGGAAATATTAATCCTCACGTAAAACTCGAAGTAATCTTCAAAAATAAACATAGAAAAACCTTTACATATCCTATTTATACAGAAGAAATTATAACAGACATTTTAAAAACCACCTAGCCCCTAATAAAACTACAGCAATTTTCACTGACGATTAATCTTTTGCTATAATTCAAAATGTATACGCAAAACATTTTGCACAGAGCAAAATTTTCCGTTTAGTTAGATGCACTGAAATAGTAAAAGACATAAAAGGAAATGATAATCAGGATCAAATCATTCAAGACTTCCATGAAAACAATAACCACAGAGGAATACAAGAAACATTCGATCAGCTTAAACGTGAATATTATGAATTTGAGTAACTTAAGTTTCATCTGAGTTAGCTTAAAGTCAATATGATGTTTCCATGTAAGCCTTCGATCAAGGTGTATACCAAGGTATTTCACTTGGGAATGTTGAGGAATATTTTGATTGTTGATTCGAATGGGGGAACAAGTATCTCTTCTTAGGGTAAACGTTGTATGGACACACTTTTGTTCATTGACTTTAATTCTAATAAGTTCAACCAGATTTCCAACTGTGTAATATGTTCTTGAAGATATCGGGAAGCCTCGTGCGGGTTTTTGTGCATACTAAGGCAGGCTGTATCATCGGCAAACGTAGATGTATGGATATTGCTGCTCAAAGGCATATCACAAGTATAAATCAAATACAAAACTGGCCCCAGTATGCTCCCCTGTGGCACACTGGATGATATAGATTGGGGCAGACTCATGAATTCTCCTTCCACAATCGTTAACTTTCGGGTAGTTATGTAGCTTTCTAATAAATTCAGAAAATTTATTGGCAAATATGATTTGAATTTTAAAATTAGGCCTTCATGCCACACTTTATCAAAGGCCTGAGAAACGTCAATAAACAGGGCAGAACATTTTTTCTTCAAAAGTTCTTCTTATAAATTGCACCAATCTATGAGTTTGTTCAATGGTGCTATGCTGACTTCTAAAACCAAATTTATGTTCTGGGATGCACCCACTATCAGTTAAAATTTTGTCATGAGCAGCTTTTCGAAGAGTTTTGACATTGTTGATAGCAGACTTATTGGCCTGTATGACTCAGCCTTGGTAAGGTCTTTGCCCGGCTTTGGAATCATTTTGACCTTCGCAAGCTTCCAGCTTTGTGGATAATACTCCAGTCGTAAAATGGCGTTAAAAGTAAATGACAGGATTCTAATTGCAATATGGGGCAAGTTTATCAGTTATTTTATATTGTTACTTATTCCATCAATACCTGGAGCTTTCTTCGGGTTGAGTTCAGCAATTAGTTTCTGAACATCACGCGTCTTAAATTTTATGGGTCGAGGGGGTAGCGCAACTACACTTGGTAAATCAACAACACCAGTACATGTGTTTGGGGTAAATACGGATTTTAAATGCTCAACAAATATGTTACCTTTTTCAGTATCGCTTCTGGCCCAACCTCCGCTAGAAGTGCGCAGAGGTGGTCTATATTCAACGGGTGTTTTAAGCTTTCTAGCAGCTCGCCACAAGGAGTAATTAGATGCAGGTGTGGCATCAAGATTTTCCAGATAATTTTTAAGACATACAGTTTTTTCATATGCCAGCAGCTCTTGGAGTCGTCTAGTGCACTCTTTAAATCTAATTTTTTTTTTGGGGTGATCTGTGTTGTTGCCATTCTTTTCTAGCTGTCCTTTTTTCACGTAAAAGACGTTCAATGTCTGTAGAATAAATTCTATTAAACCCAGTCTGCGGATGGGAAGTAGTGGCATGTTCAGCAGCCTGTTTAATATTTTCGTTAAGATTTTCAATGTTAGATTCAATATCACCTGGTGTTCTTAGGTTAATATTTTCCGTACAATGGCTACTGAGGTATTTTTTGAACCCCAGCCAATTAACACGGTTGATCATCTTTACGTATGGGACAGGGAAGTCACTTCTTAGTGGGCTGCAAATTGTAACAATCGTGGGAAAGTGATCGGAGGAGAGATCTACAGAAGCTTCAACATGAATTAATTCCCTACCGATATTTTTCATTACTCCAAAATCTATAACATCCGGAATTTTTTGTATGTCCGTAGGCCAGTAAGTGGGCTCCCCACTTGAAATGACGTCCAAGCCCATTTTTGAAATTGTGTTGAACAATGCCCGACCTCTAGGTGTAATAAGACGCGAACCCCAGAACGTATGTTTTGCATTGTAGTCCCCAGCTGCTACAAAACAAGGGCCAAGAGATTTGTAGAATTCCTCGAATTGATCCTCAGTAATTGCGAACCTGGGAGGGGAGTAAATTGATGATATCACGAAATTTGTAACAAAATTTTCGACACAAATATTTGTTGCTTGTAGATGTTCTTCACAAATGTTATCAAGGACATAGTGTTTGAGTCTTGATCTAATTAGAATTGCTGACCCACCGCATGCTCTCCCCCTCGGGTCCTTTGAATCATATAGAGTGTACCCATTTATTTTAAATAAGCTACCCCTACCCTTACCAATAAAATTAAACACAAGATAATCACAAAAGACGACATCCCCATTTACACCAAGCCCTATAGATTTCCACATATCCACAAGGCACAGGTAAAAAAACAAATATCTGAAATGTTAAATCAAGGTATCATACGTGAAAGCTACTCACCTTGGAGTGCACCGGTGTGGATAGTTCCCAAAAAAGCAGATGCTAGTGGGAAGCGTAAATGGCGTTTAGTAATAGACTATAGGAAGCTAAACGAAAGAACGATCTCTGATAGATACCCAATACCAAACATTAATGAAATATTAGACAAACTAGGTAAATGTATGTATTTTAGTACATTAGACCTGGCAAGTGGTTTTCACTAAATAGAAATGAGTGCAAAAGATATCACTAAGACTGCCTTCACATTAGAAGGAGGACAATACGAGTTTGTTAGAATGCCATTTGGCCTTAAAAACGCACCATCCACATTTCAAAGAGTGATGGATTGCATCTTGAAAGACCTAATAGGAACTGTATGTTTGGTATACTTAGATGATATCATCGTTTACTCAACTTCACTCCAGGAACATACCGAAAACTTAAAAAAAGTTTTTGAAGCCCTCGGAGAAGCCAACCTCAAAATTCAGCTGGACAAATCAGAATTCCTACATAAGGAATGTGAATTTTTAGGCCATATTGTAACCACTGAAGGAGTAAAACAAAACCCTGATAACATACATATCAGCCTTCCAAAATTTTCCGATTCCTACAAACCAAAAGGAAATAAAATCATTCCTGGGTTTATTAGGTTATTATCGTAAATTTATAAAGGACTTTGGTAATATAACTAAACCATTCACAACATGTCTAAAGAAAAATAAAACTATTATAGTCGACGATAAATATAAAAAGACTCGAAATTTGTAAAATCCATCTAACTAATGACCCAATCTTACAATATCCAGATTTTTCTAAACCTTTCAACCTCAACTGACGCAAGCAATTTGGCGATTGGAGCTATCCTATCGCAAGGTCCCATAGGAAATGACAAGCTAATTTGCTATGCAAGTCGCACACTCACAACATCAGAAATCAATTACTCCACGGCAGAGAAGGAACTTTTAGCCATAGTTTGGGCTACTAAATACTTTCGGCCATATCTATTCGGTCAAAGTTTTAGAATAATAACAGATCATAAACCCCTTAAATGGATCAAGAGCCTCAAAGAACCAAATTCAAAATTAATTCGTTGGTGATTAAAGTTAGAAGAATACAACTACGAAATCGTATATAAAAAAGGTAAAATAAATACGCTGGCGCCCTTAGCCGAATAAAAACAGACCCTTCAGAAACTCAAAATATTAATACATTTGACACACTATCTAATCAAGCCACCTCGGGAAGTACCATTCACTCAGCAGAAGAAAATTATGATGACGGCATACCTGTTTCGGAAAAACCAATACATGAGCTCAATTTACAAGCTTTATTTAAAAAAGGAAATATTAATCCTCACGTAAAACTCGAACTAATCTTCAAAAATAAACATAGAAAAACCTTTACATATCCTATTTATACAGAAGAAATTATAAGACATTTTAAAAACCACCTAGCCCCTAATAAAACTACAGCAATTTTCACTGACGATTAATCTTTTGCTATAATTCAAAATGTATACGCAAAACATTTTGCACAGAGCAAAATTTTCCGTTTAGTTAGATGCACTGAAATAGTAAAAGACATAAAAGGAAATGATAATCAGGATCAAATCATTCAAGACTTCCATGAAAACAATAACCACAGAGGAATACAAGAAACATTCGATCAGCTTAAACGTGAATATTATGAATTTGAGTAACTTAAGTTTCATCTGAGTTAGCTTAAAGTCAATATGATGTTTCCATGTAAGCCTTCGATCAAGGTGTATACCAAGGTATTTCACTTGGGAATGTTGAGGAATATTTTGATTGTTGATTCGAATGGGGGAACAAGTATCTCTTCTTAGGGTAAACGTTGTATGGACACACTTTTGTTCATTGACTTTAATTCTAATAAGTTCAACCAGATTTCCAACTGTGTAATATGTTCTTGAAGATATCGGGAAGCCTCGTGCGGGTTTTTGTGCATACTAAGGCAGGCTGTATCATCGGCAAACGTAGATGTATGGATATTGCTGCTCAAAGGCATATCACAAGTATAAATCAAATACAAAACTGGCCCCAGTATGCTCCCCTGTGGCACACTGGATGATATAGATTGGGGCAGACTCATGAATTCTCCTTCCACAATCGTTAACTTTCGGGTAGTTATGTAGCTTTCTAATAAATTCAGAAAATTTATTGGCAAATATGATTTGAATTTTAAAATTATGCCTTCATGCCACACTTTATCAAAGGCCTGAGAAACGTCAATAAACAGGGCAGAACATTTTTTCTTCAAAAGTTCTTCTTATAAATTGCACCAATCTATGAGTTTGTTCAATGGTGCTATGCTGACTTCTAAAACCAAATTTATGTTCTGGGATGCACCCACTATCAGTTAAAATTTTGTCATGAGCAGCTTTTCGAAGAGTTTTGACATTGTTGATAGCAGACTTATTGGCCTGTATGACTCAGCCTTGGTAAGGTCTTTGCCCGGCTTTGGAATCATTTTGACCTTCGCAAGCTTCCAGCTTTGTGGATAATACTCCAGTCGTAAAATGGCGTTAAAAGTAAATGACAGGATTCTAATTGCAATATGGGGCAAGTTTATCAGCATATTGTTACTTATTCCATCAATACCTGGAGCTTTCTTCGGGTTGAGTTCAGCAATTAGTTTCTGAACATCACGCGTCTTAAATTTTATGGGTCGAGGGGGTAGCGCAACTACACTTGGTAAATCAACAACACCAGTACATGTGTTTGGGGTAAATACGGATTTTAAATGCTCAACAAATATGTTACCTTTTTCAGTATCGCTTCCGGCCCAACCTCCGGTAGAAGTGCGCAGAGGTGGTCTATATTCAACGGGTGTTTTAAGCTTTCTAGCAGCTCGCCACAAGGAGTAATTAGATGCAGGTGTGGCATCAAGATTTTCCAGATAATTTTTAAGACATACAGTTTTTTCATATGCCAGCAGCTCTTGGAGTCGTCTAGTGCACTCTTTAAATCTAATTTTTTTTTGGGGTGATCTGTGTTGTTGCCATTCTTTTCTAGCTGTCCTTTTTTCACGTAAAAGACGTTCAATGTCTGTAGAATAAATTCTATTAAACCCAGTCTGCGGATGGGAAGTAGTGGCATGTTCAGCAGCCTGTTTAATATTTTCGTTAAGATTTTCAATGTTAGATTCAATATCACCTGGTGTTCTTAGGTTAATATTTTCCGTACAATGGCTACTGAGGTATTTTTTGAACCCCAGCCAATTAACACGGTTGATCATCTTTACGTATGGGACAGGGAAGTCACTTCTTAGTGGGCTGCAAATTGTAACAATCGTGGGAAAGTGATCGGAGGAGAGATCTACAGAAGCTTCAACATGAATTAATTCCCTACCGATATTTTTCATTACTCCAAAATCTATAACATCCGGAATTTTTTGTATGTCCGTAGGCCAGTAAGTGGGCTCCCCACTTGAAATGACGTCCAAGCCCATTTTTGAAATTGTGTTGAACAATGCCCGACCTCTAGGTGTAATAAGACGCGAACCCCAGAACGTATGTTTTGCATTGTAGTCCCCAGCTGCTACAAAACAAGGGCCAAGAGATTTGTAGAATTCCTCGAATTGATCCTCAGTAATTGCGAACCTGGGAGGGGAGTAAATTGATGATATCACGAAATTTGTAACAAAATTTTCGACACAAATATTTGTTGCTTGTAGATGTTCTTCACAAATGTTATCAAGGACATAGTGTTTGAGTCTTGATCTAATTAGAATTGCTGACCCACCGCATGCTCTCCCCCTCGGGTCCTTTGAATCATATAGAGTGTAACCATTTATTTTAAATAAGCTACCCCTACCCTTACCAATAAAATTAAACACAAGATAATCACAAAAGACGACATCCCCATTTACACCAAGCCCTATAGATTTCCACATATCCACAAGGCACAGGTAAAAAAACAAATATCTGAAATGTTAAATCAAGGTATCATACGTGAAAGCTACTCACCTTGGAGTGCACCGGTGTGGATAGTTCCCAAAAAAGCAGATGCTAGTGGGAAGCGTAAATGGCGTTTAGTAATAGACTATAGGAAGCTAAACGAAAGAACGATCTCTGATAGATACCCAATACCAAACATTAATGAAATATTAGACAAACTAGGTAAATGTATGTATTTTAGTACATTAGACCTGGCAAGTGGTTTTCACTAAATAGAAATGAGTGCAAAAGATATCACTAAGACTGCCTTCACATTAGAAGGAGGACACTACGAGTTTGTTAGAATGCCATTTGGCCTTAAAAACGCACCATCCACATTTCAAAGAGTGATGGATTGCATCTTGAAAGACCTAATAGGAACTGTATGTTTGGTATACTTAGATGATATCATCGTTTACTCAACTTCACTCCAGGAACATACCGAAAACTCAAAATTCAGCTGGACAAATCAGAATTCCTACATAAGGAATGTGAATTTTTAGGCCATATTGTAACCACTGAAGGAGTAAAACAAAACCCTGATAACATACATATCAGCCTTCCAAAATTTTCCGATTCCTACAAACCAAAAGGAAATAAAATCATTCCTGGGTTTATTAGGTTATTATCGTAAATTTATAAAGGACTTTGGTAATATAACTAAACCATTCACAACATGTCTAAAGAAAAATAAAACTATTATAGTCGACGATAAATATAAAAAGACTCGAAATTTGTAAAATCCATCTAACTAATGACCCAATCTTACAATATCCAGATTTTTCTAAACCTTTCAACCTCAACTGACGCAAGCAATTTGGCGATTGGAGCTATCCTATCGCAAGGTCCCATAGGAAATGACAAGCTAATTTGCTATGCAAGTCGCACACTCACAACATCAGAAATCAATTACTCCACGGCAGAGAAGGAACTTTTAGCCATAGTTTGGGCTACTAAATACTTTCGGCCATATCTATTCGGTCAAAGTTTTAGAATAATAACAGATCATAAACCCCTTAAATGGATCAAGAGCCTCAAAGAACCAAATTCAAAATTAATTCGTTGGTGATTAAAGTTAGAAGAATACAACTACGAAATCGTATATAAAAAAGGTAAAATAAATACGCTGACGCCCTTAGCCGAATAAAAACAGACCCTTCAGAAACTCAAAATATTAATACATTTGACACACTATCTAATCAAGCCACCTCGGGAAGTACCATTCACTCAGCAGAAGAAAATTATGATGACGGCATACCTGTTTCGGAAAAACCAATACATGAGCTCAATTTACAAGCTTTATTTAAAAAAGGAAATATTAATCCTCACGTAAAACTCGAAGTAATCTTCAAAAATAAACATAGAAAAACCTTTACATATCCTATTTACACAGAAGAAATTATAACAGACATTTTAAAAACCACCTAGCCCCTAATAAAATTACAGAAATTTTCACTGACGATTAATCTTTTGCTATAATTCAAAATGTATACGCAAAACATTTTGCACAGAGCAAAATTTTCCGTTTAGTTAGATGCACTGAAATAGTAAAAGACATAAAAGGAAATGATAATCAGGATCAAATCATTCAAGACTTCCATGAAAACAATAACCACAGAGGAATACAAGAAACATTCGCTCACCTTAAACGTGAATATTATTTTCCATACATGAAATCAAAAATAATTCAAACAATAAATAATTGTAATTCATGCCAAAGGCTAAAGTATGACAGAAACCCTCCAAAAAATACATTTTAAAACCCCATACAACTGTTTAACCACTAGACATACTACATACTATAGACATTTATACAATTAACGGAAAAAATATTTTAACAATTATATATAAATTTTCTAAATTTGCCGCCGCATATACTTTAACAGCAAGGAATAGCATTTGCTCAATTAAATCTTTAAAACACTTTCTAAGCATGCTTGGAATCCCTAGCGAAATTATTTGTGACCAAGGAACCGAGTTCAATTCAAATATATATAAAGATTTTTGGCAACAATATCAAATCAACATTTTACGTCTTTCCAACAACCAAGTAGCAATGCCCCTGTGGAGAGACTCCACTCAACGTTAACCTGTATATTTCAGATTAATAATATATATTTCAGATTAATAATAGAAAAAGTTAAAGAGAAAAAGCTAGAAGTGGATCCCGACGATATTCTAACAGAGACCCTCATAACCTACAACAATGCAATCCATTCTTCTACAAAATTAACACCCTGTGAACTTTTCTATGGTAGAACTTACAAATTTGACCGCCAAATCACATTCAGTAACGAAAACGAATATCTTTCCAAAATAAATCAATTTCAAACTCAACTATATGACTATTAAGAATAAATTACAAACTGACACAGACAAACACATAGCAAAACTGAACACCAATAGACAAAACCCATTAGATTATCAAGAAAACGGCTATATCTACAGGAAAGAATGTAGAAGAAATAAGCTAACACCAATATTTTCTAGGCATAAAGTACAAAAGAACAATAGAGTAACTTTAATAAACACACTAAACAAAAAATTGCACAAATCAAAAATAAAGAAAAGACGATTTTGGAAACAACCATATTTTACCTATTTCAGATTAATTACCATAATACACGCACAAACACTAAACCTACAAAATCATACTATAACACAGGCTCTTTGAAAACAACACAACACAAATAAATAGACCTCAAAGATAAATTAAATTCAATAACGCCGAGACACCGCACCAAAAGAGGATTGTTTAAGGGTATAGGATCGGCAGTGAAATTTATTACAGGAAACATGGACAGCAATGACGCTTCTCGTATTAACGACGTAATATTTAATTTGACATCGAACTTACAGACTGAAACAAATAAACAAAACATACTTAACATTAAAATTATTGAAAGAATAGAAAACATTACAAGCCACATAAATAATGAGCAAGATATTATAGTACGGTCATTACAACACTCACAAAAAAGCATTTCATCCAACTACAAACTCATTAATGACATTCAGTACTTAAATCAAATCAATTATCATATTGATTTACTATCAAATCATATTACAAGTATTTCCGAAAAATGACTGTATCCAGACTTAACATTATACCAAAAATTATCTTAAATATAGATGAATTGGAAGAAATCGAAAGCAAACTGAAAACCCAGTCTATTAAAGTCAATACCATATAACACTTATATGAACTCCTAGAATTACATGCCTACTACAATAACACAAATATCATTTTCAATATTCTTATTCCACACATTCCTCAGGAACAATACACAATTTCGCACACAATCCCCATACCTATAAACAGAACAAAAGAGATAATAATAACATCATACACAATTTATAATAACGATAAAATACAATATTTCGACAATTTATGCAAAAAAATTTAACACATGTATTACTGCAAAGAAAGTTCACAACAAGAAACAATACAAAAGTCCGCATGTTTTGGAAAAATTATACATAACTTAGAAGCAAAATGTAAAGTGAATGATGTAGGCCAGATAGCTAAAGTCATACAACTTGAACTAGGACTAGTATTAACAACAAATCTACCACCAACAAAAATTAAAACTGCATGTGATTTGAACGAACATATTATCGAAGGAAACATGTTATTACATTTTAAAAACTGTGACCTGACTATCAATGACAAAATACAATCCAAACATATATTGGGACGAATTTATCCTAAACCAATCTCCACAATTAATTACAAAACCTTTGTTCACAATAGAAAGCCCATTCCCAAACTAAAAGAGTACCATCTAAAAAATAAATTGGCCATAGAATATCAAATAACACAGAATTACACAAATACATAAACTACACCCTAATAGTTGCAATAATTAGTGCAATAATTATAATTTTCTTAATAAAACACAAAACAAAATACACCATAAACGAATTCCCTACCACCAGTATAGTCACTCCCGACCGTCAATACTTCTGGTCATCGCTCCATACTAAGGGGGAGGAGTTACTGAAACACCTACAAACAACAACAAACACACCAACAACAGATACACCAACAAAGCCACCTAGATTAAGTAGTTGCATAAGCCTAAATTAAATTTTTAAAATAAAGAAAAAGGAAATAAAATGAAATACAAAACTTTAGCTTGAATAAACAAAATCAATTGGCATGTATGTATGTAAAATTTATTAACAACAAATTTATAAAGAAATTGCTTTCATAAACGAAATTATTTTAAACATAAAAATTATTGATTGCGAAATAAACAGAATAAACACTTTATTAAACTATTATTAGCATAAGCACTTTGTTATTTAAATAATAAGTTTCATTTAAAAAGAAAATTTTAAAATAAATCAGAATTAATTCAGGAACGAAGAAAAGGAAAGAAGAAAGCCGTGTTTTTTCACAGTGTCTTTGACACAAAACATAAGACGCGCGTCTTCTCTGCTGCATTCGACTATTTAAGCATATTGACGAAATAACTGGATCAGACATGTCCATAGCCCTGTTAAAAACATCAAATAAATTGTTTTTGCGGATGTTCTTGCGGGCATGATGTAGTCTATCTGACTTGTATAATTTGTTCAGCGACTCAGCAGCATCTTCGCCGAAACAACCTACTGGCAGTAAGGTATTTTCAATAATTTCTCTTGAATGAATCAATACCTTGTGAACGGTCGCCGTCATTGGGAGCCAAGGGTGTTCGATTTGTATCATTTAGGTGGTATTGTGGCAAAAAGCGTGAAATTTCTGGGTATTAAATGGGAATTGACAGCAAACAGTTATAAGTATAATTTTTAGGGAATATATCAGCTCAACATCAATATCAACTATTTCCGAAAAGGTGGCATGGTCAGCAAAGGCTATACGGGCTGTATTGTTATCATTGGTGTTTCCAAATCCACAAATTTTTGGTTGGTCAACTTTAAGGGTAATTTTCGACCAAAATAATTGTACAAGCTTTTTTTCCAGAAAGAGTTTTGCGATCGTCATCAGTTCGAATTTGCCATTTTTTAATACAAAAGTGAATACAGCATCGTTATTCTCCTTGCATTTTACATCAATTCAATCTTTCGCAATGTTGTTATACTGAAAACGAAGCTCGCCTACGAAAAAACGACATAACTCAAAAAATCGCAACGTGAAATTCATGAAATAAACTCAAAATTGTCCACTTAACATGTCTCTGATAGTCAAAACACGGCCAAATACGGCCAACATTTATAAAGCTTATCCAAACCGCATGTTTATGAATAAAAAATTATTTGAGGTTAAGTCACAATAATGAGTTTTTCGCACTAAATCAAAAAGTAAACTCAAATCTGTCGACTAACCTGTAATGTGCATACCATCACTTTAATTTTCCATATTTAAATTGTATTATATTTTGTTTAACGTTTTTAGAACAGATTAAAAAATTCACATTAAATACCACTGCATAGACTGCCTGTAACGCGTTGCTCGTAAACAATAACTTTGACGACGTAGAAATCACATGTTGCTCGATTGTTAGAAAAAGATAGTACACAGTCAATTTTAAAAATGGGCTTAGGTGTCATTTCGAGTGGGAAGCCCACTTACTGGCCTACTGACATACAAAAAATTGCGGATGTTATAGATTTTGGCGTCACAAAAGATATTGCTAGGAACTTTATTCAAGTTGAAGCTTCTCTAGATCTTTCTTCCGATCTTTCTCCCACGACCGTTACAATTTGTAGCCCATGAAGTGACTTACCTCACTCATATGTGAAGATTATCAATCAATATGTGAAGATTATCAATATCTCAGTAGTCATTGTACAGAAAAGATTCAGCTTAGAACATCCAGTGATATTAAATTTATTGCCAATCTTAACGAAAATATTAAACAAAATAAAATTTCATTTAACGAGTGCACTAAACGACTCAAAGAGTTGCTTGCATATGAAAAAACTCCATATCTTAAAAACTAAAACTAAACTAAACTTCTACTGGAGGTTAGGCAAGGACAGATACTGAAAAAAAATAACTTGTTTGCAAAGCATTTAAAATCCTTATTTACCCCAAACACATGTACTGGTGATTTACCGAGTGTTGTTGCTCTACCCCCTCGACCCTAAAGTTAAGATGCGTAAACTCAATTCTAAAAAAGATACAGGTATTCATGGAATTAGTAACAAGATGCTGATAAATTTGCCTCGTATTACAATCAGAATCCTTTTATTTATTTTTAATGCCATATTACGACTAGAATATTATCCACACCACTGGAAGCATCCCAAGGTCAAAATGATTCCAAAGGCGGGCAAAGATCTTACCAAGTCTGAATCATACAGGCCATTAAGTCTGCTATCAACAATGTCAAAACTTTTCGAAAAGCTGCTCATGTCAAAATTATCCCCAATTCTAATTGGTAGTGGGTGCTTCCCAGAGCATCAAATTAGTTTTAGAAGTCAGCATAGCACCATTGAACAAACTCATAGATTGGTTCAGTTTATAAGAAGAACTTTTGACGAAAAGAAGTATTGCTCTGCGGTGTTTATTGACGTTTCTCAGGCTTTTGATAAAGTGTGGCATAAAGCCCAATTTTAAAATTGAAGACACCTACCAATAAACATTATAAATCGTTTGGAAAGTTACATTTTTGCCCGGAAGCTCACTGTTGTGGAAGGAGACTATGAGTAAGCCTGAAACTATCTCATCCGGTTTGCTACAGGTTAGCATACTGGGGTCAGTTTTGTATTTCATTTATACTTGTGATATGCCTCTGAGCAGCAATATCCATACATCTACGTTTGCCGATGATACAGCCTGCCTTAGTATGCACAAAAACCCTCACGATGCTTCCCGATATCTACAAGAACATATTACACAACTGGAAGAATGGTTAAAATTATGGAGAATTAAAGTAAACGAGCAAACTTTCTAACATTTCTTTCTAACATTTTATTGCCCTTTAAATAACACCTTTTTGGCATTGATTGGCTGAAATTTAATTTATTTTTGTCTAACTGACTGAGATATAAGATATTTATTGCATACATTCTGACATTTACATGTCTTTTTTATATTTGTATTTTGAAATAATATACTAAATGTTATTGTTCTTCATATTTACCTAATGTATATATTATTTTGTTTTCAAAATCTATTGTTACTTTATATTTACATATATACATATAAAGATACTTTTCTTTTAATGTTTTCTTTTTTGAGTTGAATTATTAACCATATATGGCTCTATGAGCTCGGTTATTTTGTAATTCTTAATAATAAAGTAATAAAAAAGTGTGTTCAGGTAACATTTACCCTGCTAAGAGATACTTGTTGCCCAATTCGAATCAACAATCAAGTTGTTCCTCAACATTCACACGTAAAATACATTGGTATACACGACTGCAAAATACGCTGGCAAATACTTAACAAAACTCGAGTCATATCCTAATCCGCTGGCTCGTAATATTTTGAACTTTACTGGACACATACGTCTTAAAAAGAGGGACAAAAGGACTCTTATAATCAACACTTCAAATGGGACTGCTTGAAAATACTTTTATTTTTCCTCTTAAATTATCACTACTTATGTACTATTTATAACTATTATTAATTTTATATCCGAACCTGGTCGGGTCTAATAATTTTACATATTTTAGCTTTAAGATTTGAATAATTATTGTTAGTTCATATTTGAAGATACAGTAAATAAATACGTCCGGGCATGTTCTGAAAATCAACTGACTTGATAGTGGGTTTTTATTTTAATTTGAAATTTATTTGCTGGTGGTTCAGCTTGGGGTCTATATGCATTTCATTATTGCTGTAACAAATCATCAGTAGACTTCAACCACACATTTTGAATAGTCACAAACCTCTTATCTCATGCACAGACTTTCTTTATTATATGTCAATTCTCAAATAGTTCTTGAAAGTCTGTGCATTTCCAATGTTTCATGTAGTGTATGCAGTTTTCTTTTATATTACGCAGTTATTACGGACAATAGTTTCAATAAAAATTGGTTTTACTATTTGTGACGGAATATTTCGCGAATAGATGTTGAAGGAACATTGTCAATGTATAAAAGTTTGTGAAGATGCAAGAGGCAACGATTTTTATTTGAAAATCTGGATCAATATTTTGTTGCTTGTCTGATTTATCTAAAATATAGTTCAAAGTTTTAATTCTGATATCGAGATCTCTTTTGAAGTTGAAGTTAAATTTTTACGGGAATATCAAAATTAATTTGTTTAAGTCAAAATTTGTATGGCAATTTTGTCTTAACGTACAGTTTAAGCCCAAATTATTTTTTAATCCAGCAGTTATTCTTTCTATACAACTGTTTAACCACTAGACATACTACATACTATAGACATTTATACAATTAACGGAAAAATATTTTAACAATTATAGATAAATTTTCTAAATTTGCCGCCGCATATACTTTAACAGCAAGGAATAGCATTTGCTCAATTAAATCTTTAAAACACTTTCTAAGCATGCGTGAAATCCCTAGCGAAATTATTTGTGACCAAGGAACCGAGTTCAATTCAAATATATATAAAGATTTTTGGCAACAATATCAAATCAACATTTTACGTCTTTCCAACAACCAAGTAGCAATGCCCCTGTAGAGAGACTCCACTCAACGTTAACCTGTATGTTTCAGATTAATAATATATATTTCAGATTAATAATAGAAAAAGTTAAAGAGAAAAAGCTAGAAGTGGATCCCGACGATATTCTAACAGAGACCCTCATAACCTACAACAATGCAATCCATTCTCCTACAAAATTAACACCCTGTGAACTTTTCTATGGTAGAACTTTGTAGTGTACCCCTATAGTCACCCCTAATATCACAATTTAGTATGTGCACTTTCCCATAGGAATGTCACTCAATTTTAACTCAAAACAATAATAATAATAAATAATACTTGTTACAACAAATAACTATCCGTTTTGCAAAGCAACAATTATTAAATATTATTGTATTATTCTAGTTTTAAGGATACCGTTAGTTAAGTATAAAAGAAAGAAATTTTTGGAATAAAAATCAATTTTTGCTTAGCCTTTAAATCGGCTGTTTTATTTAAAAGCATTCAACTGCTTGAATTAAATCTAAGAGCATACATCTGCTCAGGCATAAAATCTGCCTAAGTTTTAATAGAGCCAGTGGCGTTCATTAGCGCCGGCATAACCGGGTAGGCAGACTTTTATAAACCTTACATGGCGATCCTGCCAAATAATAACAAAGATGTCCCTGTAGAGGAATACAAACCTGCGGAACACCGCAAACCAAAATAATAAAACACTACTATTTTTTCATTTTTATATTTAATTTCACTTTTTTAAAATGAATATATAAATTTTCTTATAAATAAACACACAGCTTAATTTATAACAAAATTACACATTTGAAGAAAACTATAACAAAATTACTAATGTAATAAAAGATAACGCGAAGAAGCATTAATAAGAACACAAATGTCAATCACAGATGTTGAGAAATAAGTGCTACCAAATCGGAAGAATTGGTAGTGTTGTAAAGTTTACCAAAAAAAAAAAGTTCAGTGTTACCTATTTGATTCACATATTTTTGCCATAATATATGTTATAACATAAGTTATGATTTGAAATCGCACAACTGCTTAACTTTTAATAGACATAAATTAATATAATTTTAGATGGAAGAATTAAAACAATATTATATTGAATTAGAAAAATTAGAAAAGAACATAAAAAAGAGCAGACAGAATTTTCTCCTCTAACTATAAAATTGAAAAATTATCGCGCTTAATTGAAATTAAATTAGAAATTGACAATATTTGTAGTCGTTTGCAGGAAGAAGGGACCAAATCGTTTATAATCAAATTTAATGAATTATACACAATAGTGTTGAACTTAGTGAAAAATATAAGTACTAAAGAAAGTACAGATTTAACAGATAATTCGGACGCAAGTGTTGCAAGGGAAATTATTAATATGGCACAATTCGATATTGGAGTTGTGGGCAAAAACCTTAACGTTTTTAAAGGTTCGTATGAGGTGTTAGAAGACTTTATAGTGCAAACAGAGTTATTGCATGATATTTTAAAAACAGAAGACCGAGAGATATTCATAAAGTATGTCTATAACTTTAAATTAGCTGCAAATGTCAGGAGTGTTTTGGGACGTTCCAACAGACCTACTACGTTTAATGAATTGAAGAAGTTGTTGGTTGATGCGTACCCGAACCCAAGAACTCTGCAACAAGTCTTAAGTGAATTAGGATCAATAAGGCAAGGAAATTTGAGTATATCAGCCTTTAGAGAGAAAGTTGCATTGTTGTCAGAACAATTGAGCAATTTTGAACTTAAGGCAATAGCAAATCCATCGCAGGAAACAAAAAACGCAATATCTAAAATGAGTGAAAATATGGCCTTAAATGTGTTTATAAAAGGTGTTAATGTGGAATATAAAAATATATTGGTAGCAAGTAGTCCAAAAACTCTCAGTGAAGCTGTAGAGAAATGTATTACAGTGGAAAGAAATATGCAAACAAATGATAATAGTATTTTTAGAATTAATAGGCGTGATAATGAACGTATGTACAATTCGCAAAGAGTGTATGGGGATTATACAGGGTACAGAGGTCAGGGATACCCAAACCAAAATAGTAACAGAAATAGCAACAATTATAATAATGTATTGTATAATAATAATGCTAATTACAATCGCAATAGATATGGCGACAGCAATAGTAACAATAGCAATAATAGGTACAGAAATAGTGGTAATAATGCGAATAGAAACTTTGCAACAAGAAGTAATGATAATAATATGAATTCCTCATATAGAAATAATAATAACAGGAACAATTCGTCGTATAGACCCAGTAATGGCAGACATAACCAGGAAAACTAATAGCGCCGGATAGCAAAGATTGTTATCCAGGAGGGCAAAAATGTTTCAAAATTTCAAATAACACTGATAATTCGATAACAATAACTTGCAGTACCATAAATAAAGAGCTTAAGTTTTTGGTAGACACTGGAGCAGATATTTCTATTTGCAAGCGAGGTAATATAGAAAACATAAATGAACGTAACATATCATCACTAAGTGGTATTACTTTAGATACGATTGATAGTCTTGGCACCGCATATCTAACTTTAGAATTCGATAATAAACCGATAACACACAAATTTCACATAGTTGAAGATAATTTTCCAATCAATACTAATGGAATCATTGGTAGAGACTTTTAGAAAGATATAAATGCAAAATTGATTTTGAAACATACACGTTAACCTTCAATATAGCTGATGAAGAAGTTATTTTACCGATTACCCCAAAACGCGTTTATAAAACTGAAATATGTATACCAGCACGCTCAGAACTGATAACACCAGTCAACATATGTATAAGTCAGGAAAGCATTGTTTTGAACAAAGAATTATGTCCGGGAATTTTTGTAGGGAATAGCATTATACCATCAATAGGACTACAACACATAAAATTGTTGAATACAACTGACAAAGATGTAGTTTTGAAAGATTTGAAGTTAGAAACGAAGCCATTATCAAATTACAATATATATAATTGCGGCAACAATATCAATATAAGTAAAGGCAGAGTACAAAAAGTTTTAGAAGATTTAAATATCGAATCTATAGATCCATTAGCTAGGCAGTCCTTAAAAAACATAGTTACAGAATATAATGATGTATTCCACCTTGATGGTGACAAATTAACAACAAATAATTTTTATAGTATAGATTCTTCACCTGTTTACATAAAACCTTATAGACTACCTGAGTCACAAATGAGCGAAATAAACAAACAGGTAAATAAATTGTTAGAAGATGGTATCATTGAACCATCTGTGAGTCCTTACAATTCTCCATTATTGGTAATACCGAAAAAATCAGCAAATGACACGAAGAAATGGAGATTAGTAGTTGATTTCCGGAAAGTAAATGAAAAAATAGTAAGCGACAAGTTTCCTCTAACCAGAATCGAAGATGTCCTAGACAAATTAGGTAGGGCAAAATATTTTTCTACACTGGATATGACCAGTTCATTTCATCAAATCGGTTTGGATAAAGAATCAAGACCGATTACATCGTTTTCTACCAGGAATGGTCATTTTCAATTTACTCGGTTACCCTTTGGACTGAAGATATCGTCAAATAGTTTTCAAAGGATGCTTACAATTGCATTGAGCGGCTTAGATGCAGAAGCGTTTTTGTATGTCGATGACATTATTGTTTTTGGTTGTAGTATTCAACACCATCACGAGAACTTGATAAAAGTCTTTGAAAAATTGAGGCAGTATAATTTAAAACTGAATACGTGTAAATGTCGTTTTTTGAAAACAGAACTAGTTTATCTAGGTCACCTTATAACTGATAAGGGTATACGTACCGACCCTGCTAAACACGAAGTAATAGAAAACTATCCAGTTCCCAAAAATGTTGATGAAGTCAGACGTTTCGTAGCGTTCTGTAATTACTACAGGCGTTTCGTAAAAAACTTTGCTGTAATAGCTAGAAATTTAAATAAAGTGTTAAAAAAAATACTGTTTTTAGGTGGGACGAAGGTTGTCAAAAGTCTTTTGAAACATTAAAATCAAAATTAATCAATCCACCAATACTCCAATATCCTGATTTTAGGAAACCGTTTATATTAACTACCGATGCATCTAATTATGCACTTGGAGCAGTCCTATCACAAGGTGAAATTGGGTCAGATATGCCCATATCGTATGCGAGCAAATCGTTGAGTAAGCATGATATAAACAAGCCAGTTATAGAAAAAGAGCTGTTAGCTATACATTGGGCTATAAACTTTTTCCGTCCGTACCTTTATGGTAGAAAATTCTACGTAGTGACAGACCATAGACCCTTGGTATCGTTATTTTCTCACAAAAATCCATCATCAAAAATGACTAGAATTAGGTTGGATTTATGTGACTACGATTTCGAAATATCGTATAAGAAAGGTAAGATGAATAGCAATGCAGATGCGTTGTCAAGGATAGTATTGGACAGCGAAGCATTAAAAACGTTAATCCCTACCGAAAATTTACAAAAGCGTAATGATATATTAGTGATGACTAGAAACATGAAAAATAAACATGATGCACAAAAAGATGTCGAGCATAGAGGTGGCATCTCCAGTAAAGAGCCTGATCAACTTTTTATTTGGGAATGTACTTCAATCTCAGACATTAAATCGATGAAAAAACTTAGGTTTGAAATAATGAGTAAAATTAAAACACCTCAAATTGTAGCAAGTGATTTAGAAGTTGTAGTGAGATGTGGTGATAATCCAATTAACACAAAGCTGTATTTGGAGAAGCTACTATTGAAATTACTATCAATAAATGTAAAAGAGCTAGCATTAAATGCTCATGATGAAATTTTCAAATTAGTAACAAAGGAACAGTTTAAAGACACGTTCAACGCATTAAGAGGTAAAAATAAAGCAAATTTAAGAATACTAATATATAAAGAACCAGTAAGGGTATATGATAGGAAAGTACAGGATACTCTCATTAATGAGTACCATAGTTCAACTATAGGAGGACACTTAGGTGTCAGGAAAACGACGCTAAAACTTAAACAAAAATACATATGGAAGAATATGGGTAGGATGATTAAGCAGCATATATTAAATTGTAAAGAATGCAAAATTAACAAGCAAACGAAACACACCAAAGAAAAGCTAACACTAACCGATACGCCAGGGACTAGTTTCGAAACAGTGTCAATAGACACGGTGGGTCCCCTTAGATTCTCAAATAATTTTAGATACATACTAACAATACAGTGCGATTTAACAAAGTATATTATTGCATGCCCCATTGAGACGAAGGATGCTAAGACCGTTGCAAAGGCTCTTGTAGAAAACTTGATTTTAAGATACGGGCACTTCAAAGTTCTTAAGTCAGATAGAGGTACTGAGTTCGTAAACGAGTTAATGGCGGAAGTATGTAAGCTACTGGAAATAAAACAGATTTTCAGCACTCCATACCACCATGAAACTCTTGGATCAGTTGAAAGAAGTCATAGAGTACTGAATGAATTTCTCTTAGGCTTCTGTAAAGATAATGAATGGTACCATTGGATACCTTATTTCTGTTTTGCGTATAACACAACACCGCATATAGACACAAACTACACTCCATACGAGTTAATATTCGGTAGATTACCAAACTTCCCTAATGAAAACTTATTGAATTTTGAACCAATCTATAATATAAATAATTATTCGAAAGAATTGAAAGCTAGATTAAAATTTTCGTTGCAAAAAGCAAAAGAGTTACTGGAGATATCAAAAAAGAAACGCATTGAACAATGTGTAAAATTTAATCCGTTAAATTTGAATGTAGGAGATATGGTCTTAGTAAAAACCTTTAATAGGAAAAAGAATCAACCACCATACCATGGTCCATATAGAATAGTACAAACTAAAGGAGTAAACTCTGTCATAGATCTAGGAAGTAAGTTAAAAGAAATACATAATAATAATTTAAAAAAATATTATTAATATGTTATAATTGTAAAATTATTTGTATAAAAAAAAAAAAAAATTTTAATTTTAAAAAACATAAAATTGTAAAATTTTTCTTAAGGGGTAGGGTGTAGTGTACCCCTATAGTCACCCCTAATATCACAATTTAGTATGTGCACTTTCCCATAGGAATGTCACTCAATTTTAACTCAAAACAATAATAATAATAAATAATACTTGTTACAACAAATAACTATCCGTTTTGTAAAGCAACAATTATTAAATATTATTGTATTATTCTAGTTTTAAGGATACCGTTAGTTAAGTATAAAAGAAAGAAATTTTTGGAATAAAAATCAATTTTTGCTTAGCCTTTAAATCGGCTGTTTTATTTAAAAGCATTCAACTGCTTGAATTAAATCTAAGAGCATACATCTGCTCAGGCATAAAATCTGCCTAAGTTTTAATAGAGCCAGTGGCGTTCATTAGCGCCGGCATAACCGGGTAGGCAGACTTTTATAAACCTTACAACTTACAAATTTGACCGCCAAATCACATTCAGTAACGAAAACGAATATCTTTCCAAAATAAATCAATTTCAAACTCAACTATATGACTATTAAGAATAAATTACAAACTGACACAGACAAACACATAGCAAAACTGAACACCAATAGACAAAACCCATTAGATTATCAAGAAAACGGCTATATCTACAGGAAAGAATGTAGAAGAAATAAGCTAACACCAATATTTTCTAGGCATAAAGTACAAAAGAACAATAGAGTAACTTTAATAAACACACTAAACAAAAAATTGCACAAATCAAAAATAAAGAAAAGACGATTTTGGAAACAACCATATTTTACCTATTTCAGATTAATTACCATAATACACGCACAAACACTAAACCTACAAAATCATACTATAACACAGGCTCTTTGAAAACAACACAACACAAATAAATAGACCTCAAAGATAAATTAAATTCAATAACGCCGAGACACCGCACCAAAAGAGGATTGTTTAAGGGTATAGGATCGGCAGTGAAATTTATTACAGGAAACATGGACAGCAATGACGCTTCTCGTATTAACGACGTAATATTTAATTTGACATCGAACTTACAGACTGAAACAAATAAACAAAACATACTTAACATTAAAATTATTGAAAGAATAGAAAACATTACAAGCCACATAAATAATGAGCAAGATATTATAGTACGGTCATTACAACACTCACAAAAAAGCATTTCATCCAACTACAAACTCATTAATGACATTCAGTACTTAAATCAAATCAATTATCATATTGATTTACTATCAAATCATATTACAAGTATTTCCGAAAAATGACTGTATCCAGACTTAACATTATACCAAAAATTATCTTAAATATAGATGAATTGGAAGAAATCGAAAGCAAACTGAAAACCCAGTCTATTAAAGTCAATACCATATAACACTTATATGAACTCCTAGAATTACATGCCTACTACAATAACACAAATATCATTTTCAATATTCTTATTCCACACATTCCTCAGGAACAATACACAATTTCGCACACAATCCCCATACCTATAAACAGAACAAAAGAGATAATAATAACATCATACACAATTTATAATAACGATAAAATACAATATTTCGACAATTTATGCAAAAAAATTGAACACATGTATTACTGCAAAGAAAGTTCACAACAAGAAACAATACAAAAGTCCGCATGTTTTGGAAAAATTATACATAACTTAGAAGCAAAATGTAAAGTGAATGATGTAGGCCAGATAGCTAAAGTCATACAACTTGAACTAGGACTAGTATTAACAACAAATCTACCACCAACAAAAATTAAAACTGCATGTGATTTGAACGAACATATTATCGAAGGAAACATGTTATTACATTTTAAAAACTGTGACCTGACTATCAATGACAAAATACAATCCAAACATATATTGGGACGAATTTATCCTAAACCAATCTCCACAATTAATTACAAAACCTTTGTTCACAATAGAAAGCCCATTCCCAAACTAAAAGAGTACCATCTAAAAAATAAATTGGCCATAGAATATCAAATAACACAGAATTACACAAATACATAAACTACACCCTAATAGTTGCAATAATTAGTGCAATAATTATAATTTTCTTAATAAAACACAAAACAAAATACACCATAAACGAATTCCCTACCACCAGTATAGTCACTCCCGACCGTCAATACTTCTGGTCATCGCTCCATACTAAGGGGGAGGAGTTACTGAAACACCTACAAACAACAACAAACACACCAACAACAGATACACCAACAAAGCCACCTAGATTAAGTAGTTGCATAAATTAATTAAATAATTAATTAAATTTTTAAAATAAAGAAAAAGGAAATAAAATGAAATACAAAACTTTAGCTTGAATAAACAAAATCAATTGACATGTATGTATGTAAAATTTATTAACAACAAATTTATAAAGAAATTGCTTTCATAAACGAAATTATTTTAAACATAAAAATTATTGATTGCGAAATAAACAGAATAAACACTTTATTAAACTATTATTAGCATAAGCACTTTGTTATTTAAATAATAAGTTTCATTTAAAAAGAAAATTTTAAAATAAATCAGAATTAATTCAGGAACGAAGAAAAGGAAAGAAGAAAGCCGTGTTTTTTCACAGTGTCTTTGACACCCAACATAAGTCGCGCGTCTTCTCTGCTGCATTCGACTATTTAAGCATATTGACGAAATAACTGGATCAGACATGTCCATAGCCCTGTTAAAAACATCAAATAAATTGTTTTTGCGGCTGTTCTTGCGGGCATGATGTAGTCTATCTGACTTGTATAATTTGTTCCGCGACTCAGCAGCATCTTCGCCGAAACAACCTACTGGCAGTAAGGTATTTTCAATAATTTCCCTTGAGTGAATCAATACCTTGTGAACGGTCGCCGTCATTGGGAGCCAAGGGTGTTTGATTTGTATCATTTAGGTGGTATTGTGGCAAAAAGCGTGAAATTTCTGGGTATTAAATGGGAATTGACAGCAAATAGTTATAAGTATAATTTTTAGGGAATATATCAGCTCAACATCAATATCAACTATTTCCGAAAAGGTGGCATGGTCAGCAAAGGCTATACGGGCTGTATTGTTATCATTGGTGTTTCCAAATCCACAAATTTTTGGTTGGTCAACTTTAAGGGTAATTTTCGACCAAAATAATTGTACAAACTTTTTTTCCAGAAAGAGTTTTGCGATCGTCATCAGTTCGAATTTGCCATTTTTTAATACAAAAGTGAATACAGCATCGTTATTCTCCTTGCATTTTACATCAATCCAATCTTTCGCAATGTTGTTATACTGAAAACGAAGCTCGCCTACGAAAAAACGACATAACTCAAAAAATCGCAACGTGAAATTCATGAAATAAACTCAAAATTGTCCACTTAACATGTCTCTGATAGTCAAAACACGGCCAAATACGGCCAACATTTATAAAGCTTATCCAAACCGCATGTTTATGAATAAAAAATTATTTGAGGTTAAGTCACAATAATGAGTTTTTCGCACTAAATCAAAAAGTAAACTCAAATCTGTCGACTAACCTGTAATGTGCATACCATCACTTTAATTTTCCATATTTAAATTGTATTATATTTTGTTTAACGTTTTTAGAACAGATTAAAAAATTCACATTAAATACCACTGCATAGACTGCCTGTAACGCGTTGCTCGTAAACAATAACTTTGACGACGTAGAAATCACATGTTGCTCGATTGTTAGAAAAAGATAGTACACAGTCAATTTTAAAAATGGGCTTAGGTGTCATTTCGAGTGGGAAGCCCACTTACTGGCCTACTGACATACAAAAAATTGCGGATGTTATAGATTTTGGCGTCACAAAAGATATTGCTAGGAACTTTATTCAAGTTGAAGCTTCTCTAGATCTTTCTTCCGATCTTTCTCCCACGACCGTTACAATTTGTAGCCCATGAAGTGACTTACCTCACTCATATGTGAAGATTATCAATCAATATGTGAAGATTATCAATATCTCAGTAGTCATTGTACAGAAAAGATTCAGCTTAGAACATCCAGTGATATTAAATTTATTGCCAATCTTAACGAAAATATTAAACAAAATAAAATTTGATTTAACGAGTGCACTAAACGACTCAAAGAGTTGCTTGCATATGAAAAAACTCCATATCTTAAAAACTAAAACTAAACTAAACTTCTACTGGAGGTTAGGCAAGGACAGATACTGAAAAAAAATAACTTGTTTGCAAAGCATTTAAAATCCTTATTTACCCCAAACACATGTACTGGTGATTTACCGAGTGTTGTTGCTCTACCCCCTCGACCCTAAAGTTAAGATGCGTAAACTCAATTCTAAAAAAGATACAGGTATTCATGGAATTAGTAACAAGATGCTGATAAATTTGCCTCGTATTACAATCAGAATCCTTTTATTTATTTTTAATGCCATAATACGACTAGAATATTATCCACACCACTGGAAGCATCCCAAGGTCAAAATGATTCCAAAGGCGGGCAAAGATCTTACCAAGTCTGAATCATACAGGCCATTAAGTCTGCTATCAACAATGTCAAAACTTTTCGAAAAGCTGCTCATGTCAAAATTATCCCCAATTCTAATTGGTAGTGGGTGCTTCCCAGAGCATCAAATTAGTTTTAGAAGTCAGCATAGCACCATTGAACAAACTCATAGATTGGTTCAGTTTATAAGAAGAACTTTTGACGAAAAGAAGTATTGCTCTGCGGTGTTTATTGACGTTTCTCAGGCTTTTGATAAAGTGTGGCATAAAGCCCAATTTTAAAATTGAAGACACCTACCAATAAACATTATAAATCGTTTGGAAAGTTACATTTTTGCCCGGAAGCTCACTGTTGTGGAAGGAGACTATGAGTAAGCCTGAAACTATCTCATCCGGTTTGCTACAGGTTAGCATACTGGGGTCAGTTTTGTATTTCATTTATACTTGTGATATGCCTCTGAGCAGCAATATCCATACATCTACGTTTGCCGATGATACAGCCTGCCTTAGTATGCACGAAAACCCTCACGATGCTTCCCGATATCTACAAGAACATATTACACAACTGGAAGAATGGTTAAAATTATGGAGAATTAAAGTAAACGAGCAAACTTTCTAACATTTCTTTCTAACATTTTATTGCCCTTTAAATAACACCTTTTTGGCATTGATTGGCTGAAATTTAATTTATTTTTGTCTAACTGACTGAGATATAAGATATTTATTGCATACATTCTGACATTTACATGTCTTTTTTATATTTGTATTTTGAAATAATATACTAAATGTTATTTTTCTTCATATTTACCTAATGTATATATTATTTTGTTTTCAAAATCTATTGTTACTTTATATTTACATATATACATATAGAGATACTTTTCTTTTAATGTTTTCTTTTTTGAGTTGAATTATTAACCATATATGGCTCTATGAGCTCGGTTATTTTGTAATTCTTAATAATAAAGTAATAAAAAAAGTGTGTTCAGGTAACATTTACCCTGCTAAAGGCTGTTTCAGACTATAATACAAGTATTAATACTTTTGTGGAAAATGCAGTTCTGACATGTTGAGTTGTTATTGTTTTTTGAAATTTTTTAAACAAATATAAGACCAGGGATGCATTTTCGTCAAAAGTATTAATACTTGTATTATAGTCTGAAACAGCCTTAAGAGATACTTGTTGCCCAATTCGAATCAACAATCAAGTTGTTCCTCAACATTCACACGTAAAATACATTGGTATACACGACTGCAAAATACGCTGGCAAATACTTAACAAAACTCGAGTCATATCCTAATCCGCTGGCTCGTAATATTTTGAACTTTACTGGACACATACGTATTAAAAAGAGGGACAAAAGGACTCTTATAATCAACACTTCAAATGGGACTGCTTGAAAATACTTTTATTTTTCCTCTTAAATTATCACTACTTATGTACTATTTATAACTATTATTAATTTTATATCCGAACCTGGTCGGGTCTAATAATTTTACATCTTTTAGCTTTAAGATTTGAATAATTATTGTTAGTTCATATTTGAAGATACAGTAAATAAATACGTCCGGGCATGTTCTGAAAATCAACTGACTTGATAGTGGGTTTTTATTTTAATTTGAAATTTATTTGCTGGTGGTTCAGCTTGGGGTCTATATGCATTTCATTGTTGCTGTAACAAATCATCAGTAGACTTCAACCACACATTTTGAATAGTCACAAACCTCTTATCTCATGCACAGACTTTCTTTATTATATGTCAATTCTCAAATAGTTCTTGAAAGTCTGTGCATTTCCAATGTTTCATGTAGTGTATGCAGTTTTCTTTTATATTACGCAGTTATTACGGACAATAGTTTCAATAAAAATTGGTTTTACTATTTGTGACGGAATATTTCGCGAATAGATGTTGAAGGAACATTGTCAATGTATAAAAGTTTGTGAAGATGCAACAGGCAACGATTTTTATTTGAAAATCTGGATCAATATTTTGTTGCTTTTCTGATTTATCTAAAATATAGTTCAAAGTTTTAATTCTGATATCGAGATCTCTTTTGAAGTTGATGTTAAATTTTTACGGGAATATCAAAATTAATTTGTTTAAGTCAAAATTTGTATGGCAATTTTGTCTTAACGTACAGTTTAAACCCAAATTATTTTTTAATCCAGCAGTTATTCTTTCTATATTTATGATTTGAGCGGGCTAAAGTTCGTAACGCTTCTTAAGCCAAATTACATGTGATAATTATTAATAAACAAATAACATCCAAGCTAGTTGTAAATATTCTGACAACACATAGTTGAAAGGAGCAGCCATCCGTTTTCGAAGGCCACTAAACCTTCATCATCAGCGTTCTTCTGTGTTTGTCCACTGTGTGTGGTGTCAGTTGATGTAAATTTCTGCCTTATATACGAAACTTTCTTGCAAATGGAATACGAGAATTGTTTTGATTCATCGTATTTCAATTTTGCTGAAACGTGTTTTGTAACGAAAGCCCCAATTTATTCTTTGTTAATTTTCTTATTGATTAATTTTTTTGTTTATTTTATTTTGTCTATTTTTTATATGCACATGTTGAATGTTTTACTTAAAATATATTTTTATTTACAAATAATCCTTTCTCGTTGTACCTTCATAGTGAACTAACGTCATAGCGGAATTATTTTTTTTTACATACATACTTAACAAAAAAAAATCATATAAAAGAAAATATTCGTAATACATATTATTAACTTTGATAAATAAGCTTTAATTGCTTTGTTAATATTTTTTTGCATAGTCATAAATAACAAAAACAAAAAAACCGTAATAAAAAAAAAAACAAACAAACAAAATGCCCTTGAGGAATACTCTATATGAGTTCCTCAAAAACAAATAAATGTGAAGTGAGTTATAACGGCAGAAATGCCTATTTTACTGTGAGTTCTGATGCTCATAACGATAACAATAAAAATAAAAAACCTGATGACAGACTTACTGTGAGTTCGGAAGCTCTTAATAAAAATACAAAATCTGATAATACACTTTTTCTAACAACAAATCCACTTTTTCGACAGCGATCAACTTCGCTTTGTCCAATGCCTACTAGTGATTCTTTAACATTACAGTTGCCTAGTACTTCGTCAGTTAAGCCATTGAAATCATTCGCTTCGGGCTGTTCATCACCTAACCAAGTTATCACTACAGATAACAGTAGCTCAAAACCAAAGGTACAAGTCGGAATGGACAGATATATAACCGTGGTAAAGCGTGGGCGAAGCCCGAATTCTTCTAAAATTTCATCTGTTCCAAAGATGTCTAGGGATAACAGCGCATCATCCATGAATCGTCAAAATCGTTTTTCATTATTGCAAGACGATAACGAGAAGACCGCTTCATCATCTCAGAAGTCTTTTAAGCCACCACCAATATATGTGAGGGAAAAAAATTCTAACGCGCTTCTAAAAAAACTACTGTCGACCATTGGTGAAAATACTTTTCACGTAATTCCAATTAAAAGAGGTAATATTGATGAAACTAAAATCCAAATATACGATGAAAACAATTTTCGAAAAATTGTAAATGATTTTGAAAAAAATAAAACAAACTTTTACACATACCAACTTAAGAGTGCTAAAGGCCTACAGATAGTACTAAAGGGCATAGATTCATACGTTGAGCCCGAAGAAGTAAAATGTGCACTTCTAGACCAAGGATTTAAGGTAAAAAACGTTACTAATATAATTAACAGAGAAAAGGTCGCCCAACCCCTATTTCGCATTGAACTGGAGCCGAATGACATACAATTGAAAAAAAATGAAACCCATCCAATTTATACCGTAAAGTTTCTGTTACACCGAAAAATCACAGTTGAAGAGCCACGTAAGCGTTCAGGTCCTGTACAGTGCCATAATTGCCAAGAATATGGCCATACAAAAACTTACTGCAATTTACCTACAGTTTGTGTTATCTGCGGTGAATTGCATGGTACTGCTAGCTGCACTAAGCCAAAAGAACAAGCAGAAAAAAAATGTAGTAATTGTGGAGGTAATCACACCGCTAACTATAGAGGATGCCCTGTATATTCTTTTGTTAAACAGACTATGAGTCAAAAACCTAAGTTAGCCCCAGCCCAACCATTAAACGCGTACTCCGCCTCTTTTGCCCAAGTAAGTCAACCAGTTACTTCACGTGTATCGTATGCCGATGCTGCTAAGGCTAGTTCTAGTCCCTCACAAAATGTTTCACCGCAGAACAATTCAGCGAATGCAAGCTCAGGCTTTAACTTTAGTCGCCTTGAAGCTACTATTGAGAATCTGGTGCTAACTATAAACAACTTCACAACAAATATGACGAGCATGATGCAAGAAATGCTGCGAATGCAGAATACACTGCTTCAAGCATTAGTAAACAAACCATGAACATGTTAAAAATATGTTTCTGGAACGCAAACGGCATTCGCCAGCATAAAAATGAACTTGAGCACTTCCTCATGGAAAAAAATATTGATATATATGTTGGTCTCTGAGACTCATTTGACTTCAAGGAGCTTATTTAAAATAAATGGTTACACTCTATATGATTCAAAGGACCCGAGGGGGAGAGCATGCGGTGGGTCAGCAATTCTAATTAAGTCAAGACTCAAACACTATGTCCTTGATAACATTTGTGAAGAACATCTACAAGCAACAAATATTTGTGTCGAAAATTTTGTTACAAATTTCGTGATATCATCAATTTACTCCCCTCCCAGATTCGCAATTACTGAGGATCAATTCGAGGAATTCTACAAATCTCTTGGCCCTTGTTTTGTAGCAGCTGGGGACTACAATGCAAAACATACGTTCTGGGGTTCGCGTCTTATTACACCTAGAGGTCGAGCATTGTTCAACACAACTTCAAAAATGGGCTTGGACGTCATTTCAAGTGGGGAGCCCACTTACTGGCCTACGGACATACAAAAAATTCCGGATGTTATAGATTTTGGAGTAACGAAAAATATCGGTAGGGAATTAATTCATGTTGAAGCTTCTGTTGATCTCTCCTCCGATCACTCTCCCACGATTGTTACAATTTGTAGCCCACTAAGAAGTGACTTCCCTGTCCCATACGTAAAGATGATCAACCGTGTTAATTGGCTGGGGTTAAAAAAATACCTCAGTAGCCATTGTACGGAAAATATTAACCTAAGAACACCAGGTGATATTGAATCTAACATTGAAAATCTTAACGAAAATATTAAACAGGCTGCTGAACATGCCACTACTTCCCATCCGCAGACTGGGTTTAATAGGATTTATTCTACAGACATTGAACGTCTTTTACGTGAAAAAAGGACAGCTAGAAGGGAATGGCAACAGCACAGATCACCCCAAAATAAAATTAGATTTAAAGAGTGCACTAGACGACTCCAAGAGCTGCTGGCATATGAAAAAACTGTATGTCTTAAAAATTATCTGGAAAATCTTGATGCCACACCTGCATCTAATTACTCCTTGTGGCGAGCTGCTAGAAAGCTTAAAACACCCGTTGAATATAGACCACCTCTGCGCACTTCTACCGGAGGTTGGGCCAGAAGCGATACTGAAAAAGGTAACATATTTGTTGAGCATTTAAAATCCGTATTTACCCCAAATACATGTACTGGTGTTGTTGATTTACCGAGTGTGGTTGCGCTACCCCCTCGACCCATAAAATTTAAGACGCGTGATGTTCAGAAACTAATTGCTGAACTCAACCCGAAGAAAGCTCCAGGTATTGATGGAATAAGTAACAATATGCTGATAAATTTGCCCCATATTGCAATTAGAATCCTGTTATTTATTTTTAACGCCATTTTACGACTGGAGTATTATCCACACAGCTGGAAGCTTGCGAAGGTCAAAACGATTTCAAAGCCGGGCAAAGACCTTACCAAGGCTGAGTCATACAGGCCAATAAGTCTGCTATCAACAATGTCAAAACTCTTCGAAAAGCTGCTCATGACAAAATTTGTCCCCAATTTTAACTGATAGTGGGTGCATCCCAGACCATCAATTTGGTTTTAGAAGTCAGCATAGCACCATTGAACAAACTCATAGATTGGTGCAATTTATAAGAAGAACTTTTGAAGAAAAAATGTATTGTTCTGCCCTGTTTATTGACGTTTCTCAGGCCTTTGATAAAGTGTAGCATGAAGGCCTTATTTTAAAATTAAAATCATATTTACCAATAAATTTTCTGAATTTATTAGAAAGCTACATAACTACCCGAAAGTTTACGATTGTGGAAGGAGAATTCATAAGTCTGCCCCAATCTATATCATCCGGTGTGCCACAGGGGAGCATACTGGGGCCAGTTTTGTATTTGATTTATACTTGTGATATGCCTGTGAGCAGCAATATCCATACATCTAGGTTTGCCGATGATACAGCCTGCCTTAGTATGCACAAAAACCCGCACGAGGCGTCCCGATATCTTCAAGAACATATTACACAGTTAGAAATCTGGTTGAACTTATGGAGAATTAAAGTCAATGAACAAAAGTGTGTCCATACAACGTTTATCCTAAGAAGAGATACTTGTTCCCCCATTCGAATCAACAATCAAAATATTCCTCAGCATTCCCAAGCGAAATACCTTGGTATACACCTTGATCGAAGACTTACATGGAAACATCATATTGACTTTAAGCTAACTCAGATGAAACTTAACTTACTCAAATTCATTGGTTAATTGGCAGAAATTCAACACTTAGTCTGGACTGCAAACTTTTAATATACAAGTCGCTTTTGAAGCCAATATGGTGTTACGGTATCCAGTTATGGGGCACTGCTTCAGCTTCCAATGTAGAGAGAATTCAACGAAGACAAAACAAAATTTTAAGGTTATTAACATCTGCTCCATGGTACATTAAGAAATCAAATTTGCATCGTGATTTAAAAATGCCACTAGTGACTGAAGAAATTGCAAGATACGCAGGCAAATACTTAACAAAACTCGAGTCACATCCTAATCCGCTTGCTCGTAATATTTTGAATTTTAATGGTCACATCCGCCTAAAAAAGAGGGACACAAGGGCTCTTATACTCAACACTCTAGATGGGAATGCTTGAAAATACATTTAATTTTCCTTTTTGATTATCACTACTTTGTATTATTTAAATTATCACTAAGTTTTGGCCGACATTGGTCGGGCTAAATAATTATATTTTAGCTTTAAGATTTGATCACTTATTGTTAGTTCATTTTTGAAGATACAATAAATAAATATATGTATTAAAAAAAAAAAAAAAAAAAAAAAATTTACAAATAATTCAATTTGTTTTATTTTTCAGAGTATGTTTTTGGAGGTTTTATTTAGTGCATATTTCAAAGTTTTTGGTGCATATTGAATGCGGATAAAACGCTTTTTTCATAGCACATTTTTGGTTTCCCTGCTAATAACTATTCGGTGCAAACATCTGTACTCTTCTCTCCTCTATATCCCATAAACTCAGACTTGCTGCAATAAAAACTGATATGTCTAAACATGACAAAAAGCACCCCAAATATAATTAAAGCAAAAATAAAGAAATTTGAAAAAAGAAAAAATGTACAAATCGCATAAAAAAGGTTTCAGTGCACTAGTTTGTACAGGAAATGAAAAAAAATTAATCTCTTATTCGCTCTCAAAGTTTACAAAAATTGCTATCTGGAACGCTTTTGGATAACTTTGTAAAAGTTCGTTCTGTTTTTTATGCATCTGGAACAGACCTAACTATTTACAAGCTAACCAGAACAAAAGGAAATGGCGTACGCAAATTGTAAACAACTTTTGTCAGCTACGCATTACCAATAAACGTGAAAAAATTTAATCACCTGATTACTTGCATAGACTATATTGATAGGATTTGGGTCATTCATATCTTGTAGGATGGTTCTTTAGTAAAGTTCTTCTTTTACTTATCACTTATTAATATGTATAATATAATTTTTTGTCCAAAATTGTTTTGTGATTTTATATTGTTGCAATTTCTTTAAACGATATGTGTTCTTTTCTTCCTCCACTTTTAGTTGAGAAAGACTAATTGAATTAGCTACATGCTGTTGTCTTCACTTGGAAGTAGTAAAGAAGTAATATAAAAAATTCCAAATATCTATTGGCGCCATTGATGAGCTGCACCTGAAGTTAAGTGCTACTATTTTGTTTAAAACACTTGTACGAGTTATATAAAATATTTTTGAATAATGGAAAATGATGAGGCAAACGAGGACCGGCTTACAAAAAATGAATTTGCTGAACTTATTCAGCATTTGTCCGTACAAGAAATTCTTGCTATTGAATATCGCGTAAGTTCCGAGTGGAATAAACTGTTTATTCGCAAAAACGCTCCCCAAGTGTTTCTTTGCAATATCTGTGTTCTTGAAACAAGTTCATTTAAAAATTTGCTTGCTCATATTGATGGTAGAAAACACAAACTTCAAATGGAAAGAGTGAAACAATTGTACCACCCTGACTATACATATCCTAAAAATGATAAAAGAGATGGGTTTAAAAAATCACAAATTCAAAAGAATGAAAGTAGTACGGTAAGTCTAACACCGAGCCTACTAGTAGTTGTAGATGAGAAAAGTAAAGGAAAATCTCAAAATTTTTATAATAAAAGCAATGCAAGTTTCAGTACGAATTTTGAAAATAATAAACATACCGAGAAATTTAATGATCAAAATGAATTAGAACATTTAAAGTATTCAACGCAAAGTATAAATCAAAAAGAATTGATTAGTGAGATAGATGCACTCACAGAAAATAAGGAGAAAGAAGGTCGTGCTACTTTTTTCAATTGTAATCACTCAAAAGCTAGTGAGGAAATATCTAGTATAAAATCAAATTCAAAAGAAGAAAACCAGGTTTTTAAAAACATTGCTGAAAAGAGATCTTTTGCGTGCAAAAGTTACGATGGAGATGGAAATTCAAAAAAGCGTAAAATTGTTATTAATCCAGCAGCCGCACTTTCGATTAAAACAAAGAAAGATAAAAATGAGGAGAACATTGAAAAGCCGCAATATCAGACAGATAAAATTATAATACCAACAATTCACAAAAATAATTTATATAATGACAAAGCAATGCCATCAACTGCATTGCAATTCCATTGTAATGATGCTCCAAAATTTTCTGTAAAGTCATACAGCTCTAATCCTAGTGACAGTGATGTTCATGGAATTTTAGGAGTGGAATATGTAATTAAAATTCTCAAGAATCGGAATGATCTCTCTCCTCGTTATGAATGTGGGTTATGCGAACTAGTACTTGATGGATTTGCCATGCAGAGGCATCTAGAAGGATACAATCATCGTTTGAAATTTTGCGAAAAACATTTTCCAACAGCAATACGCCAATATCGTCAATATATGCATAACGTCCCAGATAATGAAATGTTTAAGGTGATGACTCCAGTACTCGGAAAGTTGGCTATAGCAATCGAAAAACATCATGGTAGAAATTTACCATACGAATGCTATGAGCGAGATTTTAGCATTAATCGTCACGAAATACTTGCAAAGGCATTTTCGTGTCGACATGCGTCCGAGCAACATGGGCCGACATTTACTCACGTAGTAGGATCTAAAGAAATAGATACATTCATCAATAATAGACATATGTATGCACCTGCCCCGTTCTCACGTACTGCCATATTTGATTCCAAGCCCGGTACTACTAGTTGCAAAACTTACAACCGTCACCAAATATACGAGAACGATGACAAAGAAACGTACTCTCGAGACCGACATCGTCATGCTGGTCGTGAAAATACCACATCGAATGATCCTTTCTATAAATCATACATGTCATCTACTTTACATGAAGATATGTATCCACCACCAGCTATTTACAATCAAACAGGCAAAACAACTATAATTCAACACGTTGATGACGAAAAATACAATCTGATGGTCGATGATTTTCTTAAGGGAACATTAAAAGGTTTTTCAAAAAGAAGTACATTGTGTGATAATCGGAAAAGTTCCCAATCACCTGCTCGTAATTCGAGATCTGCAAAACGTAAATCACTGTCTCCATTACGTGAAAATGACATTTGGCAAGCTTATCGACACATGGTTGATCACGACTTGTATAATCTTGACGAACGCTACCAGCAATATCGAAATGACCCCGAAACTCATCCTTCATACAATGAAGAGTGGCAAAAGTTTTGGAAACGTAGAAAAGATGAATTGGTCACGGCTGGTCTTGATCATCGTAAATATAACTATCAACCTGAATGGGTTAGATTCGTTAAAATTCGCATAGAAGAGTTGTACTTCCAGGAAGTTGAAAACGTCAAAATAAAATCACGTGAACGGCTGTGTTTGCCAATGTCAAATGAACATATATCAGATGCAAAATATCACGTACGAGCTCCGGAAACAAGCTCAACAACTGAAGTGTTAACGCCGCAGTATAGCACTGACTCAATTATTGATTTATCACCAACTTTAGCGTCAATTTATCCGTCAAATAAAAATATACCGCAAGTTGTTTCAGTATTACGACTAATGACAGCCCTAGAGGACAGTCTGGGTAGCTTGGGACCAAAAATAATTAATTTGCTATCAAAAGCTCTTCAAACTGAAAAAACGAATCCTTTACAAGTTAATGCTATTATACTTAGTGATGAAAACTTTTCATTAATTGAAACGGCGAAAGAAAAGTTTAAGGGATTGATTATTACCGGACTTTTCGAAGAATCAAAGAAGAAGGTTTTAACCCAAGTCGTGAGCGATGCAGAAGAACTCCTTCAGTATGCAAATCAGTTCAAACATCAGTTGGCTGCTGAACGTTCTTTAGTTGAATCTGCTCTGAATCGAATACAAATAAATTCGCCTGGTTTGCTTGACTTTGCGTCCTCATATGTCTCCACTACAAAACATAACAAAAAATCTCAATCATCCTCAAATGAAAATTTGTTAACTCGTATGGACAAGAAAGAACTGGCATCTAAATTAGCTGCTTCGCTAGTAGCTCAGGGAAAAACCGACTTTGACCCTGAACAGTTACAACAACTAATTGCAGTTTATAAATTAATTGAAAAAAAGAAACGTGAAAATGCAGGAACTGTTCTATCGAACAAAGGTACTTATACTTTGCAAGAGCCAACATCTTCCAGTAAAAAAACACTTTCTGATACACTGTCAGACTTGCTGAAGTCATCCACAACCTCTAATATATCCATAATATCTAAAACATTTAATTCTGCACCGGGATCAACAAACCAAAAACCCGGAGACTCTCAACTCGCTTCAATTGCGCCTGAAATATATGGAAAGAGCGTTCCATTAACATCGTTTACAAGTGTTTTACAAAACTCCAGTGACAGTTACTTCAGCAGTGCAGCGCAGTCAAAGGCCAAGCCGTTCCGTACTAGTGGCAGAGTGGAAAACCAGAAGGAACCAAGAAGTGATAATGTTTTGGATTACACCAACAACTTACAGCCAAATCAACAAAATTTCAACATGAGCAATGTGAACAATAATCAGTACCAATATAACAGAATATTACATAATTGGGGATGGAATTCGAATATCGATATGAATCAAAACTACAACATGGGAAGACCTAACAACAACTTAAACCAAAATTCTAATTGGCGAAATTTTTAAATCATAATTATATATAACGCTACTTTTACACATGAAAGTACTTTCTCGAAATTTCTGTGTACATACGTATTATAAATAAAAATTTTAATCAAATAAACGACTTGAAAATTTTTTGTTCGTTTTCATAGGAAAGTAAAATTTCATTTTAAAAATGTCGACGCGTAAAGTCGCAAAATTTTTTATATATTTAGCATTAAAAATGGTTCATATCCCATAAAAATCAATACGAACTATACAACAACCAATCCCACGATGCCACTCATTCTCGTTCACAAGCATTTTAAATGACAAACAGCTGTTTTGCGTTCCACTAGAAGCCTTTAGCACGACAAGTCGAAAGAAAATGATTGCTAACGATAAAGTAAGCATTTCAATACAAATGTGTGCCCAGTAAAATTTTGTTCAGTCATTTGTACGAAGTCTAACGTCAAAAGCAGGCACTTGTATTTTAATTGTCTACTGAGATAAAATAAAACAAATTATTTTTATAATACAGGATTTGCTGGCACTGGGTTTGTTGCGTAACCCGTCGTTGGCGGTATCCTCACGCCTGAGCGGTTTTGCGTCCTTTGGCTGGTCTTTGTGATACTCTTCTCCAGGCATGTATGTGAGTTTGGCAACAGCTTCGATGAGTAAATATTTTAATTTAAAACACAAGTTACTGTACTGAAACCTTACTTGCACATTTCAATCATGCTAGTATTTAATTTTGCGTTTTCAAAAGTACTTCGTCTGAGCAGACTTTAGAAAAATAGGCGGGGTCACTGCTACTAAAATTTACACTATATTTTACATATTTCTACTCAGATGACTTAAAAAATTAAGCAAATTACTCAGTCCTTATTATGGCACAATGGTGCACATATCGTCCTATAACTTATTATTTTATGTAACTCTGCCCTTTTTAACTGGCGCAGACATTATGAATAGAACTATAACAGACTAGAAATTTAAAAAGCTTTATTAAGAAAACCTTCCAAAAAGTAGTCAGATCCTCACAAAAACATAAATGTGAAAAAAGGCCAAGTTCCTCTCCAAAAATTTCGCCCATGAAAAGTAGTGAGATGAAAATGTTGACCAAGTTCGTGTTTCGTACAATACCTATTACTGCAATATGGTATACATTATATAAATTTGTAATTGTAAGGGTGTTATACATATAATTTCTAGATAATGTGCTAACTTGACAGTATTTTTACTTATCTAAAAAAAGAGAAAGAAAGAAATATACATTTGTTTATATCAGGAAAAATGTCAAGTAACCACATTATCTAGAAATTATAAAACAACCTACGATTACAAATTTATATAATGTAAACCATGTTGCAGTAAAAGGTATTGTACCAAACACTAACTTGGTCAACATTTTTATCTCACTACTTTTGATGGGCGAAATTTTTGGAGAGGAGGCCTTTTTCACATTTATGGTTTTGTGTATATATGTATTTACATATGTGTATCCATACCTAGAGGAGAGAGTCCTTAGGATCGGACGAAGGCCAGCTAAACAAAAAATATACTTCTACTCTACGAAGTCGCCGTTGCGCATATATAGTACATGCATGCATACATATGCAAATATGTATTGCGTGTAGAAGAGAAAAATATTGCACCTGTTCAAAGGCCGGCAAGGTAAAACATATTTTCTGGGTCTGTTGGTATTTTTCAAAAACTTAAAGATAATGACAATCACCCAATTGACAATGAATAATGACCTACATAAATAGGTTGTTGGTCATTATTCCATTTGGGTGATTCGTCAGAAAATTTTGCATAGCTTGTGGATTTTTCTGTCTTTATTTATAATAAATAAAAACTTTTTAGTAATTATGCACACTTTTTTCTTTAACAAAAATTGTTTTGTCAAGTTTGTTTATTTTTAATTTATTTTTGGCTGCCACTCCTTGCAAGCTCAATTAGAACAGTTTAATTTTTTAAATTACAATTTACATGTTCGAACGATTTGTTATTCCCATTAGACGATAAATGTGGGAAATCGCTGATGTGGCAATATAGATATTTGACAAAGGGTATATGGCTTACGTTATAGCATTTTTACACTCACTCGCATCTTTGAGGAATGCGTGGAATATGTTGAAAATTTAAAAAACCTGTTCACATTACAACATCTTTCATATGTCATTATTATAATACTATTTTTACGAGTGTGAGCAACTAAAAATTAAAAAATAAAATGGAATTTAAAAATTCAGTAGAAATTGATTTCATTGCTTCTCGTGTTGAGGAGCAGAAACAATTAATGCTACAATATGCAGAATTAGTAGAAATTATGCTAACGGACGATGATGATGAAGAAATACATATTTCGAGTACTTTCTTTATGTGCAAAAATTTCGAGTCCGATCAGCTTGTCGAAATTTGCGATTACTTTTATGTCATTTATTTCGATTTGGAAAAATATATACAAGATTTTATTATATACATATGTAAATGTACGTATATAATAAAATATTGGAGTAGTTAGAGATCTTTCTGTGGGAATAGTATTCCAAAAGGTAGGCCTGAATGCATGTACATACATATGTATACATGTTTATATGTAGTATGTATGCATGTATTTATATAGTTGTATAAATTTTTTCTAGTGATGACAATAAAATAATCGAAAGATGTTGAATGGAAGAAAGTGAGATAGGAACATCTTGTGAAGATGTTGAAAGATGTTGAACATTCAGCCCTCTATAATTCTTATGGGAAGATGTTATCATCTTGCAAAATTTATGACATGTGAGTAAATGTAAAAAGCCTATTAGAAAAGTAAAACTAGGCGAACGATAAGTCGTATAGTATTGGGGCGCACAAACGCACGAATGTGAGTGACTCATAAGAATTAACAGAACGTTAACTTGTGACATCGTGGGTTGGCTGTAAGTTAATTAATTTGTACTCTGTTGATTTAATTTTGTCTCTATTTCTAGTTTTTGTTTAGTACTTAATAAAGCCTGTTACACAGAGTATATAGATAGTACAAGTATTAATACTTTTGACAAAAATGTCAGAGCTGCATTTTCCACAAAAGTATTAATACTTGTATTACAGTCTGAAGCGACCTTAAGAGTTACCTGGAATACAAATATTTAAGGCAATAAATTTATAAGGCAATAAGATAGGAATTACTATTTATGTTAATATTTTTATAATATTGTTTTAAAAAGGAATGAATTGTGCTCCTCAAGTATCTTTGAAGGTAACGTAGTATAATCTTTTCAATATTTATACAAAATAAGGATAATTTATAATAATTATTTGCCAAAATCTTCTAGATTTCTATAAATTTTTAGGTAAGGCCACTAATTACACAGTGATACAAAAAAGAATGAAGTAGAAATTCCCGGGAAGTGATACTATTTTTCTGATAGGTATTGTCGCGTACAACAAGAATCTGTATTTGAAATTTGCCAGTCACATCAGAATTTTGAGATACGGTTAAAAAACCGGTTTTTCGTACCTCTATGCACTTATAAGCGAGTAATTTACTTGTTTAGTAACCGATTTTCAGTTTCTCAACGGATTTGGAAAGAAGAAACTAGTACCTTTAGAATGGTGTACATATTGTTATGGGTGGCTTAAAAGCTCTTTGTGTATTTCTCCACTAAACACATTTTCCCCCCACTTTTTTAGACATTTTTCAACTTTGGCGATATTTTTACGCATTATTTTATACAGAAACTGTAAAATGTTTTAATTTATTCACAAAATATATTTATTTGTGAGTAAAACGCAACTTTGTTTAAAAAAATCCGTTGAAAATTGACTGAGTTATTCAAATATTTATCAAACCTAAGTTTTTGCATATTACTTTTCTTGTTTTTTTTCGCTTTCTGTTTAGTGAAGCTGTGCAAGGAGTTTGCTGTCAAATTTTGTAAATGCAATTCGGAGTATAATAGAAAATTGAGACAACAGAGTTCGCCAAACTTTTTTTTGCTAATTAGAATTACAACAACAATTTGCAAAGAGAGCTTAACTCGTGTAAAAGTATTGTTTTTTTTAATAAGTTAACAATTTGATAATAATCGAGTGCAATTAAAATAAAAATGTGCGACAGACGTGATAAATTTTGCTATATTTGTGGTTTATTTACGGATATCGGTCATAGCCGTAATTTTAGAAACAATATTGTAGTGGTGGAAGTATACAACAAAATCTTCAATCGTTGTTACAAATGCAGCCGCTGGTATGAACCAGAATTTGTTTGTGAATGTTGCTGTGCAACACTAAGAAAATGCAAAGTTCTACCGTCAGTTACTTTGCCCTTTTCTACGCCTATGACTTGGCATCATCATAAGCCAGATGATTGTTACTTTTGTCAAACCAATACTTCAGGCTACGCTTTTAAAACGCGCAAAAGTGTAAAATATGCAAATGTTGCAACTGTTACAAAACCTATATATGCAAAGGATGAAGTTCCGACAAATAGCACATCTGCTGTTGAAACTGAAAGAGAGTTGGAAGAAGAAGAGTACCTTCCATCCAAATCCACTACAACGGAACGGCATTTAATTTCAATCGCAGATTTTGCCGATCTCATTCGCGATTTGAATTTGTCAAAACGACAATCGGAAATACTCGGTTCACGAGTAAAGCAGTGGAATTTGGTGGAAAACGATTTTCGTGTAACATCTTGTAGAAGGAGTGACCGTACTTTTTTAATTGAAGAAAGTTTTAAGGCAGATCACAATGACAGTAATCTTGTGTATTGCGTTGATGTACCCAAACTATTATCGGCACTGAATCACAACTATAAGGCAGACGAATGGCGACTTTTCATTGATGGTTCATGTAAAAGTATGTTTTCCTTATAAAAAAAATAGTTTTTATTTAATTATTTTAAATCTGTATTGGTATATCCAGGCTTGAAAGCTGTTTTATTACATAATCAAAATCAGTTACCATGAGTTCCAATCGCATATGCGACAAGCACTAAAGAAACTTACGAAGTAATGAAAAAAATACTTCGATTCGTCAGCTATACCACTCATAAATGGAAAGTCATCGCTGATTTAAAAGTTTTAACAATTTTATTTGGTATGCAAGGGGGTTACACAAAGCATCCAATTATCTTTGTGAATGGGATAGTATGGCCATCTCATGAGGCGTATCAAATAGGTAGCAGAAATATTTTAAACGTCCCATTAGTTTCACCTGAGGATGTTATTTTGCCACCACTGCATCTGAAGCTGGGATATATGAAACAATTTGTTAAAAAACTTGATGTAAACAGCGCCGCTTTTTGCTATCTTAAAGAAGTGTTCCCAAAATTAAGTGAAGCCAAAATAAAAGGAGGTATTAAAGTATTTGTTTCTAATTCTAGTACTTTTATTTATCGTTTTTATCTTGTTCGATCAATTTTAGGTATTTTCATTGGACCCCAAATCCGTAAAATTATGACAGATGAAAATTTTATTAATAAGTTAAATTCAGTCGAAAAGCGTGCATGGAATAGTTTTGTTGCACTCTGTGATAATTTTCTTGGCAATTACAGAAGCGACGACTATGTCGCTGTTGTTAATGAATTTTTAAGTGCATATGGTGAAATGGGCTGCAATATGTCCATAAAAATTCATTTCCTGCATTCACACTTAGATTTCTTCCCAGACAATCTGGGTCAGTTCAGCGATGAACAAGGTGAAAATTTTCACCAAGAGATAATTACAATTGAAAAACGATTTGAAGGAAAAAATAAAATAAAACTGCTTTCAGAATATTGCTGGTCACTTCGGAGAGAAACCGATGATGCTGAATTAAAAAAAAAACGGTCAAACAAACATTTTTGACTGAAATAGCTAAAAGTTTTATTTATGCAAAAATTTAGGTTTGATAAATAGGTGAATAACTCAGTCAATTTTCAACGGATTTTTTTAAACAAAGTTGCGTTTTACTCACAAATAAATATATTTTGTGAATAAATTAAAACATTTTACAGTTTCTGTATAAAATAATGCGTAAAAATATCGCCAAAGTTGAAAAATGTCTAAAAAAGTGGGGGGAAAATGTGTTTAGTGGAGAAATACACAAAGAGCTTTTAAGCCACCCATAACAATATGTACACCATTCTAAAGGTACTAGTTTCTTCTTTCCAAATCCGTTGAGAAACTGAAAATCGGTTACTAAACAAGTAAATTACTCGCTTATAAGTGCATAGAGGTACGAAAAACCGGTTTTTTAACCGTATCTCAAAATTCTGATGTGACTGGCAAATTTCAAATACAGATTCTTGTTGTACGCGACAATACCTATCAGAAAAATAGTATCACTTCCCGGGAATATTTTTTTGTCTCACAGTGTTATTTATCAAAAATTGTTTTAGTTAATTTTTAATTATTATTGTTCTAACTGCATTTGTTTCTATATTTATGATTTTAAACGGGCTAAAGTTCGTATAGCTTTTTAAGCCAAAATACATGTGGTAATTGTTAATGAACAAATAACACTAAAGTTAGTTGTAAATATTCCGACTAAAACATAATTGAACGGAACAACTAGCTGTTTTCGAAGGCCACTAAACCTTCATCATCAGCGTTCTTTTGTGTTTGGTCCACAATGTGTGGTATCAGTTCATGTATATTTCTGCTTTATATACGTAACTTTTATTGTTTTGATTCATCGTATATCAATTTTTCTGAAAGCTTTTTGTAATGAAAGCTCAAATTTACCATCTTTAATTTACAACAGTCTTACCTTGTGGTTTATTCTTTACTAATTATGCACATGTTAGTTAATTTGCTAATTTTTGTTCTACTTAACTAACATGTGCATAATTAGTAAGGAATATATAAATAATATAAAGATGTATGTGTGTTTGCCTGACTGATATACACAGCATGCGTATTTATATCGTTGCCTGCTCACAATGAAAAATTAAGATGGCGCAATATTGCCAAATTAAAATTTTAGTATACTAATTGAGAATTCCCTATATAATTTGAATAACTGCATTAATTTCCATATTTGATAAGTTTATAAAATTTTAATTAACTATTGAATTGATACAATGAAAACTATTAATTTTCTTAATAATTAGATATAGTATTATTTTAACTATATTATACTTATTTAATGCGATTACTTGTTCCGTTATTGCATACAGTTCTATGTGGTGTAAGATCACCATTGTTTTTTTTTACGATTTTTTATAACAAATTTCCCAATATGACGATTGAAGACTGTTTCAACTATTCCTCAGCATTTGACGATTTGTTGAAATACGTATTTAAGGGCCACTCAGACTATAATACAAGTATTAATACTTTTGACGAAAATGCATCTCTGGTCTTATATTTGTTTTAAAAATATCAAATAACAATAACAACTCAACATGTCAGAGCTGCATTTTCCACAAAAGTATTAATACTTGTATAATAGTCTGAACGGGGCTTTAGTAACATAAATACGCCAACAAAGGCTTGCAGAAAAAACATTTGATTTCGATAACAAAATTCTCAAAAAGTTTACTTTAATTCAGTTTAATCAGTTATTTTAAATATGGACTCTGAAATTCTTCCTTTACTAAAAAGTTTTCCAAATCTTGTATCTGAAGAAGAATATCAAGAAATTGAAAATCAAATAAGAGAACTTAGATTTTATAACATTCAAGATAGCGACATGTATGTATATGTAAATATGTATATTTGGGAACAAATTTAATCGATTAACTAACCAAACAATAAACTTCACATTTTATTTACTTTTTTTTACTTTGAAAGTATTACGGAAGTGCCACTAAAGGTCATGACTCACTATCTTACACAATAGCACGAGTTACTAAAAATACAACATACAAACGCACACATCCATTTACATGAGTTGTGTGCGCTTGCCTTAAAAAACCTCCCATAAACACAAACATAATAGCTTACCATCTACATCTTACACACACTCAAACGTACAATATGCAAAATAACAAGCATACACGCATCAACACTGCTGTTGATTGCTTGTTATGAACAACAAGTCTTGGCGACGTCGCTTGTTAACACTCACGAACGAAATGTTTTGGGAATTCAAAACCGGAAAAAAATAAAAATAATGGCAACCCTAAAACAAACTGGGCATTTCCATGCTGAGATTTTCTCGACTATATGTGTGTGTGTATGTATGTATGTGTTTGTGTGTGTGCATATGTGTGCGTTTTTCAATTTATTTCGTGTCGGAGAATGTGTTGTTGACTACAAAAATAGTTAACTTAAATTAATTCTTAAGTTGAGTACGTAATAGAATTTAATGAGAGTCAACAAATTTATTCTCAGCTACTTTGAAACTCATTTCAATTTTATATTAACATTTTGCTGTTGTTATTTTAGATGGTAGCTTAGCTGAGTGGTAGCGCGTTGAGTACACAAATTGTGATTATACGATTTCGAACCCCAGAAATTTTTTTTTAATATACTGATTAGGTGATTTAAAAAGTCAACTTTAAGTTAGCTGAAAGTAATGCAGAGTGAGACAATTGACTACGGCCTAGGTCATCGCAATGTTAAAATAGTCAGTTGATTACATTGAAAAGTAATCCAGTCAGTACTAGTTGCGAAATAGTTAGCTTAAAGTTAACGTAATTTACGACAGGGTCTGTATGTTTGTCGGGGTCCAATACGTTTGTTTTAGTGGTATACAAATATTATACCCCTGTAGGAAATATCGATGTTGAAAATGTACTGGCTCGCTTTTGATTTGTCACCAGTACTACTCTCTAATTACACCTTCAATTTCAACAAAGTCGTGACCAAATGAATTTGACACATGATCTTAATTAATTTTTCACCATATCCGAAAAAAGATGATATGAAGAATCTTGGTAAGTATTAAATAATTTTTTTATTTATTTTTTCCAATTAAAAGAAAATAAAATTCTTAAAAAAACCATGGGTTGGTTGTAAAAATTTATCAAAAATTACTGAACTACAGTGGAACAAAGTTCAAATTTCACAAAAAATTTAATGATTTTTTTCAATTTTGGTTTTTTTAAAATAGTTTTTTTACTAAATAACTTATTTTTGCTAAGTTCTGTGAATTTTTGGAATTTTTTTTAAATTAGTTTTTTTTTTTCACTAAATAACTTATTTTTGCTAAGTTCTGTCACTTATCACGTTAGATTATTTTAATAGAAGCATTTTGTGCTCAAATGAATACAGATCGGTGCGAAAATGATAAAGTTACACAAGATTAATTGAATTATCCAACTTTTATCAAATAAAAAACAAGTAAATATAGATATAGGTACTCGTATATAGGAAACAATGAAATTAAAAATTGCTTAAACTGTTGTCTATTTTAATTATTTTCTACCTCTCGCACATGGAACCAACAATAATCACAAAACATCGTCTCATGATACGCCCCTTGATACCGACGTTCCATTTCTTTGTATTTGATGGTGAAAACGCTCTTGAGAGAGACTTTATTGATTTTTTTCTCCTTTAAATTACTGTCGTCAAAATCACTTGAATCAGATGAATCAGACTCATGCTTCCGCTTTGGACAAAGAGGATATTGGACTTCAAATGAGTTGGCATCTACATACTCAACAGACTTTAGCGTCCAGTTTACTTTACTTGGACTAAGCGAAAATAACAGTAAATTTCTTGATTCGTAGGCTCACGCCAAATTGCTGGAAAATCAAATGGCATATACCGACTCACTGTGTTGCGGCTAGTGGAAAAGTAACTTTTTTCCGATTATTTTTTTCAGTGTTTTTAATGATGCAATTTTGTCACAGACATTCCAAGTAAACAAAAAACACATAGAGCTTATTTTTATGTTGGCCCGTTGATTTTTAATTGATTTTAGAAGTCAAATATACAAAATTTTCACGAAAAGGGGATTTCAGGGCTGTATTCAAAATGATCTCATTTGATTTTGGTGACAGATATTTTGATTCGGAAAAAAATCTGCCTTCGGACAAGTATCTTCTGTAAAAAAAGGAATGTTGTTTCAGACATTTTCATTTGCACCGTTTTTAGAGCGAAAACCCGACTAAAGGTCCATTTTTCCTTAAAATTTGGGTTAGGTAAGCAATATCTAAAAAGTCCCAGTTCCAAACCACTACAGAAATGTTACATAATTTGTTTTCAACGAACTGTGAAAAAATCAGCTGCCCATACCTGCCCTCCTGGGCGTTATAGCGATTTTAGTATATCACTCTCAGTATTTATTCCATAGAAATAGAACGGAAATTCTCGGAATCACTTATTGAATAATTTAATCATATTGGTTTTCGGGTGACTTTCCGTCATCCCACGTAAAATTTTTATTATTTTCAGACCGCTTTCGGCTAATCGCCATCTCCAGTGTTTTCTTTTTTGTCACTAATTAGTCCGCATGTGTGTCCGTCTTTATATAGTGGTTTCTTTTAGCTTGTGGTGGTACCTTTCTCTCTCTCTGTTGTTTTACTATTTTATTCTCTCTTTCGCTCTCTCTCCCTTTGTTTTTATGGTGGAATGCGGCCTTTACGTCTAGGTAGTTTATTTTCCTGTTTGGTATATTGTGCGCGCTTATGCTATCCTCTTATCTGCATTTTTTTCGTTACCTGGCTGGTGGGTGAAATAATCCGTTATTGCGCGCTTATTTGTATTGTTTTTATTTTGTGGTTTCCCTTCATTTACTACATTTAATTGCTTTCCGATGCGTTTTTCATATAAGTGTTTTAATGGTTCGAATATTACATTGTGAAGACATACAGCCTGTTTCACAATGTCGAATGAAAACCTAAGCGAACGAAGGCTAGTCACTCGATATGAAGTGAATTTGGGTTTCACAAAATCATGTTCGTTCGTTCGCTTGAAGTTACGTCTGTCAATTATTATCTCTTACGAAAAGTAATAGATCGGCGTTGCCAAATCAAAATTTTCAGTAAATTTTAGAGATTTTCCGTTAAAATAGCAAAATTACTACTTAATCGCTTTCAAGTAAATGCAACCATTCATAAAAGCCATCAGCTGTATGTGACGAATATTAAGTAAATTTTTATCAACCAAGAAATAAACAAAAGAAACATTAAAAAGTGAAAATTATAAATACATCTATAAACTGCACAAGAGTGTGCAGTTTTTTTCCAAGATAATAAATGAATTTTTGAAGCCAAGAAATGATTTTAAGTAATAATTTTTATTCTAAGATGTGTTTGTGCATTAATTTACCACTTCTTATTTTTTATGAACTTTTTTTTTAATAATTTAAAAACTTTTTTACTCGGCGAATGCAAAACAACAAGTGAGTGATTTTGACATTTGCGTTCGCAATGTTGACGACACGTTCGATATTGTGAAACCCAAATCTGTATGAAAACACTTACGTTTTCATTCGCATTGTCGTTCGAGTGACTAATCGCAGAACGATAAGATAAAGAAACAGAAATCGGTTTTCGTTCGCTTAGAATGCGAATGAACATGTTTATTCGACATTGTGAAACAGGCTGATAGACATAGACATATAATTGGCGAGCAGATAATGTAACTGCTCGCCAATTCTGATCCCGCAATCACAAGTAGGAGAATACTGAAGGAGAAGAAACACCTGGAATTATGAGAGGAAGCAATGAACTTATTGGGAGATGACTGATAATTTGTAATTTTTCTGTAGAATGCAATAAAATATGCCTGTGTTATAAAATAGTATCCTCAAAGTTTTTTTTTATGCTACATCTATTCTAGCACTCCACAAAAGTGAGCATAACTCTCTTCAAACTGAAGCTATTGACTTCAAACCGGTATCAAATTAAAGCTTTTATTGCCACCTTTCAAATAAGAAATGAAATAGATTTTGGTTTTATATAAAATTTCAGAGTTTTTCAACAAATATCGAAAAATCATGAAAATGTGACGTTTATAATTCTTGTTCGGACCACCCTATAATTTATTTTAAAAACTAATCAAAGGGTGTTTATCAGAATTAAAAGAAGAATTAAAATAATTTTTTTTTTGAATTTTTCGAAAATTTTTTGTTTTTGACTTTTGTTGAAAATTTGACCCAACAATTTTTTTCGGTGTAAATTTTTTTTCACTCATTCTGTTTGGGATTTCATTCTGACCAATCTGTAGAAGTTTCTCATCGATACAATTAAAATTACAGTTTAGGCAATATGATTTCCAAAAAATTCCGGTTTCGCAACACTGCGACTGCGGTATACAGGTATGTTCCGACACTCGCATCGTTTTCAAATCGCATGCGAGTTGCAAATCGCCAAACTTGTTTCTACATGTTCTGTAACTCATGCGTTTTGCATGCGACTTGCCATATTGAATAAGTCAGCTGTGTGTTGAAAGCGTCAGTGAATAAGTAAACAATGAGAAGACAAAATTAACAAAATAAAAGAACATTTTATAAATTTCAATTTTATAATAAAAATTTTGCGAAACTATTAATATTTTTGACTAAAATTAAAAGAAAACATATTAAATTTCATTAATTAACCATTTTAGTGTTTCTTTAGAGTTATGTTTGGGATAAATTCATCAGTTCACTTCAGTATACGTTTGTGATTTGAAATCGCCAAAAGTCTTGTGATTGCGAATTGCAGAACACCTCTCTTGCGAGTTCAAGTTACAATCGCAAATATTATGCGATTTGCAAGTGTCAGAACATGTCCGATAGTGAATTAGCTTAATATTCTGAAGGCATACTTTTTAAACGCAAAATTAAGAAACGCAAACATACTTTGCGCCCGACATCCACATAGTTAAACGAGTTTTTCAGGAATTGCATATACTATTTGGATTCCGAGATTTCAAAATGTTTTCCTGATTGACTTTAAAATACAGAGAAATGCATTTTGTAATAAACTACACAAGCATAGCAAAACTTGTTCGGATTGTTCTGGCAAAAAATTCACGTTTTGGACTTTGCATTTTAGTTTTTTTAATATGAATTCTGCGTTTCAAGATAATCAAAACGTTAAGCAAACAATTTAAAATTGTGAACTGTCAATGTTTGTAACACTTACAGCGTTCGTTTTTCAAATTCTGCGTATTTATTTCCTTTAGGTTTTTTATTTAATAAAACCGAAAAGTGGGTTAATTCACTAAATCTTCTCTAGCTTTGCCATTTTTGCACCAATCTGGACCTTGTAGAGCGCAAATGTTTGTATTAAAATCTTTAAATTTTTAATTGTTTGGTTAAAAAAAGAAAACTTGAAAACAGAAAAATTGCAAAAAATCACTAAATTTTTAATGAAGTTTGAAATTTTGTGCATTGTATCTCCATCATTTCTTGACTAATCTTAACATGCGATATCTGTTTATTTTAGTAATTTTACTATCTTTTAAAATTTTTAATGAAGTTTGAAATTTTGTGCATTGTATCTCCATCATTTCTTGACTAATCTTAACATGCGATATCTGTTTATTTTAGTAATTTTATTATCTTTTAATGGAAAAAAAGGTGAATAAAACGACGAATATATTTTAAGATATTTACATTTAAGCCACATCGTCTTTTTAAAAAACCCAAAAACGGTAATTTGGCTTTATCTCAAAAACTGTTCTACTTTCGACGATTTTGACTTCATATTCAGATTAAGCGAACCACTTTACATTAGGATTGGGTATCAGATACATTTGATCAAAAAACTGTCATGTAGTGTTATCACCCATACAATACCTTGTGCTATAGACATTTAGCATATGCTTGTTATTGAAACCCTACAAATAACATTAAAACAATTGAATAGGTAGTGACTACGAAGTTCTTATGGGAACATGGTGGCATACCAACCAGACAGTTTGGTAATGATACATTTCTATAATTTAATGTATGTATATTGTCAAGTTATTGTCACCATATCTGTTTTATCTCATTCTTTCATAGTGACGGATAGAAGAAAACTTATTATACAAAAATTGTCACTAGAATTTTAGTGTTGACACAAAGACACTTGTTCCCAGTCTGTCTGCAGATTACAAGGAATCTGTGCATTGGTGTGTTTGTTATTTGATAGACTTTGGTTTGCTGTTTTGAGTTATCGTTGCTATGTTTATATAGGGTTATTGTATATGTATATGCATTTATGTTAGATTTAGATTTGATGACACCGCAATTCCCATATAAAGTATATACTTAAGTAGAAGAAATAATGTAGATTCTCATCACATTGCTCCGATATCTCAACAAGTCACAACCATTGTTGCCAGAGTTTCTAAGGCTAAAATCTGCAAAATTTAACAATTTTTCACGAAAAAATCTTCAAAATCTGCAATTTATTTTTTAAATCTTCAACAAATCTTCAAAGCTATTTAAAAAAAACTTTTTTATATACTATTAAAAAAATTTACATAAATATAGACGTACATGTGTAATATAAATACTTTTTCATAAAATTTAAACTTGGCTTAAAATGTATTTATTTAAATTTTTTAGATTTTTTTAAATAACTTTCAATCAAATTTTTTTATGAATAGAAGCCTTTAATGTGCATTTCGTTTCTGCTTAAGAAACTCATCAGGAGACTTCAACGAAAAATTTTTGAAATAAGGCAAAAAACTTCATATGTTTATAGAATGACTATCAATCTGTTATTAAGAATTACGTACACAAACAAAAGGTAATATTCACAAAAATTATTTTGGGTTACGAAACGTTTAACAAACAAATTTCCATACAAAGTTTGTTTTGTAAACCAAAACTATTTATTATGAATACGTCAGAAAAAGCTTAAAAGCTTCAAGCAAAAATTTTTATAAGATAACATCTTCGATTTTGCGACATGGGTTGAATTGTACTGATAAGTTTGACGGTTTTTTCACTCGCAAAGTTAACTTTGCAAAGTCTTGAGTTTGTTAAAGAAAAAAATAATATAGAATAAGATCTCTTTTCTCCTACAAACTTTAGACTTTGCAAACCAAACTTTTGTGTGGATAACCCATCTTTATTTAGGAGAAACGAAATGTTTTATGCAAACAAACAAATAAAATTTCTTCATACATACTTATATGCAAACAATATAAAATGAATGAGAAAAGAAATCGGATATATAAAAAATTATACAAAAAGTGATTTAATTTGTTGCATAAATATCCAAAGGATGCCTAAGTTTTATTTTATTCAAGTTCACTTGACTCAAAATTCTTTCGACATTTGCAAATGAATGTGGTAGATATTTCATTTTAATTTAACTTAGGGCTGCTAAATCATAAACAGAATGAGCTCGTTTTATATCAGATAAGCTTGCCAAAGTTACTTCTTTTTCTTTAATGATGTCTCTAAGTTCAAAAATTGTAACTCTCTAAACTGTGAGTCGTTCACACATAAAAGAAACAAAAAGTAGTAACAGTAATAGCAAAAAAAATTAAATAAAAATTTATCAAAAATTACTGAACTACAGTGGAACAAAGTTCAAATTTCACAAAAAATTTTATGATTTTTTGCAATTTTGGTTTTTTTAAATTAGTTTTTTTTCACTAAATAACTTATTTTTGCTAAGTTCTGTGAATTTTTGGAATTTCTTTTTTAAATTAGTTTTTTTTTTGACTAAATAACTTATTTTTGCTAAGTTCTGTCACTTATCACGTTAGATTATTTTAATAGAAGCATTTTGTGCTCAAATGAATACAGATCGGTGCGAAAATGATAAAGTTACACAAGATTAATTGAATTATCCAACTTTTATCAAATAAAAAACAAGTAAATATAGATATAGGTACTCGTATATAGGAAACAATGAAATTAAAAATTGCTTAAACTGTTGTCTATTTTAATTATTTTCTACCTCTCGCACATGGAACCAACAATAATCACAAAACATCGCCTCATGATACGCCCCTTGATACCGACGTTCCATTTCTTTGTATTTGATGGTGAAAACGCTCGTGAGAGAGACTTTATTGATTTTTTTCTCCTTTAAATTACTGTCGTCAAAATCACTTGAATCAGATGAATCAGACTCATGCTTCCGCTTTGGACAAAGAGGATATTGGACTTCAGGCATATGAGGAGTTGGTTTTGGAAATGACTTGGCATCTACATACTCAACAGACTTTAGCGTCCATTTTACTTTACTTGGACTAAGCAAAAATAACAGTAAATTTCTTGATTCGTAGGCTCACGCCAAATTGCTGGAAAATCAAATGGCATATACCGACTCACTGTGTTGCGGCTAGTGGAAAAGTAACTTTTTTCCGATTATTTTTTTCAGTGTTTTTAATGATGCAATTTCGTCACAGACATTCCAAGTAAACAAAAAACACATAGACCTTATTTTAATGTTGGCCCGTTGATTTTTAATTGATTTTACAAATCAAATATACAAAATTTTCACGAAAACGGGATTTCAGGGCTGTATTCAAAATGATCTCATTTGATTTTGGTGACAGATATTTTGATTCGGAAAAAAATCTGCCTTCGGACAAGTATCTTCTGTAAAAAAGGAATGTTGTTTGAGACATTTTCATTTGCACCGTTTTTAGAGCGAAAACCCGACTAAAGGTCCATTTTTCCTTAAAATTTGGGTTAGGTAAGCAATATCTAAAAAGTCCCAGAGAGTCCCAGTTCCAAACCACTACAGAAATGTTACATAATTTGTTTTCAACGAACTTTGAAAAAATCAGCTGCCCATACCTGCCCTCCTGGGCGTTATAGCGATTTTAGTATATCACTCTCAGTATTTATTCCATAGAAATAGAACGGAAATTCTCGGAATCACTTATTGAATAATTTAATCATATTGGTTTTCGGGTGACTTTCCGTCATCCCACGTAAAATTTTTATTATTTTCAGACCGCTTTCGGCTAATCGCCATCTCCAGTGTTTTCTTTTTTGTCACTAATTAGTCCGCATGTGTGTCCGTCTTTATATAGTGTTTTCTTTTAGCTTGTGGTGGTACCTTTCTCTCTCTCTCTGTTGTTTTACTATTTTATTCTCTCTTTCGCTCTCTCTCCCTTTGTTTTTATGGTGGAATGCGGCCTTTACGTCTAGGTAGTTTATTTTCCTGCTTGGTATATTGTGCGCGCTTATGCTATCCTCTTATCTGCATTTTTTTCGTTACCTGGCTGGTGGGTGAAATAATCCGTTATTGCGCGCTTATTTGTATTGTTTTTTTGTGGTTTCCCTTCATTTACTACATTTAATTGCTTTCTGATGCGTTTTTCATATAAATGTTTTAATGGTTCGAATATTACATTGTGAAGACATACAGCCTGTTTCACAATGTCGAATGAAAACCTAAGCGAACGAAGGCTAGTCACTCGATATGAAGTAAATTTGGGTTTCACAAAATCATGTTCGTTCGTTCGCTTGAAGTTACGTCTGTCAATTATTATCTCTTACGAAAAGTAATAGATCGGCGTTGCCAAATCAAAATTTTCAGTAAATTTTAGAGATTTTCCGTTAAAATAGCAAAATTACTACTTAATCGCTTTCAAGTAAATGCAACCATTCATAAAAGCGATCAGCTGTATGTGACGAATATTAAGTAAATTTTTATCAACCAAGAAATAAACAAAAGAAACATTAAAAAGTGAAAATTATAAATACATCTATAAACTGCACAAGAGTGTGCAGTTTTTTTCCAAGATAATAAATGAATTTTTGAAGCCAAGAAATGATTTTAAGTAATAATTTTTATTCTAAGATGTGTTTGTGCATTAATTTACCACTTCTTATTTTTTATGAACTTTTTTTTTAATAATTTAAAAACTTTTTTACTCGGCGAATGCAAAACAACAAGTGAGTGATTTTGACATTTGCGTTCGCAATGTTGACGACACGTTCGATATTGTGAAACCCAAATCTGTATGAAAACACTTACGTTTTCATTCGCATTGTCGTTCGAGTGACTAATCGCAGAACGATAAGATAAAGAAACAGAATTCGGTTTTTGTTCGCTTAGAATGCGAATGAACATGTTTATTCGACATTGTGAAACAGGCTGATAGACATAGACATATAATTGGCGAGCAGATAATGTAACTGCTCGCCAATTCTGATCCCGCAATCACAAGTAGGAGAATACTAAAGGAGAAGAAACACCTGGAATTATCAGAGGAAGCAATGAACTTATTGGTAGATGACTGATAATTTGTAATTTTTCTGTAGAATGCAATAAAATATGCCTGTGTTATAAAATAGTATCCTCAAAGTTTTTTTTTTTATTCTACATCTATTCTAGCACTCCACAAAAATGAGCATAACTCTCTTCAAACTGAAGCTATTGACTTCAAACCGGTATCAAATTAAAGCTTTTATTGCCACCTTTCAAATAAGAAATGAAATAGATTTTGGTTTTATATAAAATTTCAGAGTTTTTCAACAAATATCGAAAAATCATGAAAATTTGACGTTTATAATTCTTGTTCGGACCACCCTATAATTTATTTTAAAAACTAATCAAAAGGTGTTTATCAGAAATAAAAGAAGAATTAAAATAATTTTTTTTTTGAATTTTTCGAAAATTTTTTGTTTTTGACTTTTGTTGAAAATTTGACCCAACAATTTTTTTCGGTGTAAATTTTTTTTCACTCATTCTGTTTGGGATTTCATTCTGACCAATCTGTAGAAGTTTCTCATCGATACAATTAAAATTACAGTTTAGGCAATATGATTTCCAAAAAATTCCGGTTTCGCAACACTGCGACTGCGGTATACAGGTATGTTCTGACACTCGCATCGTTTTCAAATCGCATGCGAGTTGCAAATCGCCAAACTTGTTTCTACATGTTCTGTAACTCATGCGTTTTGCTTGCGACTTGCCATATTGATTAAGTCAGCTGTGTGTTGAAAGCGTCAGTGAATAAGTAAACAATGAGAAGACAAAATTAACAAAATAAAAGAACATTTTATAAATTTCAATTTTATAATAAAAATTTTGCGAAACTATTAATATTTTTGACTAAAATTAAAAGAAAACATATTAAATTTCATTAATTAACCATTTTAGTGTTTCTTTAGAGTTATGTTTGGGATAAATTCATCAGTTCACTTCAGTATACGTTTGTGATTTGAAATCGCCAAGTCTTGTGATTGCGAATTGCAGAACACCTCTCTTGCGAGTTCAAGTTACAATCGCAAATATTATGCGATTTGCAAGTGTCAGAACATGTCCGATAGTGAATTAGCTTAATATTCTGAAGGCATACTTTTTAAACGCAAAATTAAGAAACGCAAACATACTTTGCGCCCGACATCCACATAGTTAAACGAGTTTTTCAGGAATTGCATATACTATTTGGGTTCCGAGATTTCAAAATGTTTTCCTGATTGACTTTAAAATACAGAGAAATGCATTTTGTAATAAACTACACAAGCATAGCAAAACTTGTTAGGATTGTTCTGGCAAAAAATTTACGTTTTGGACTTTGCATTTTAGTTTTTTTAATATGAATTCTGCGTTTCAAGATAATCAAAACGTTAAGCAAACAATTTAAAATTGTGAACTGTCAATGTTTGTAACACTTACAGCGTTCGTTTTTCAAATTCTGCGTATTTATTTCCTTTAGGTTTTTTATTTAATAAACCCGAAAAGTGGGTTAATTCACTAAATCTTCTCTAGCTTTGCCATTTTTGCACCAATCTGGACCTTGTAGAGCGCAAATGTTTGTATTAAAATCTTTAAATTTTTAATTGTTTGGTTAAAAAAAGAAAACTTGAAAACAGAAAAATTGCAAAAAATCACTAAATTTTTAATGAAGTTTGAAATTTTGTGCATTGTATCTCCATCATTTCTTGACTAATCTTAACATGCGATATCTGTTTATTTTAGTAATTTTACTATCTTTTAAAATTTTTAATGAAGTTTTAAATTTTGTGCATTGTATCTCCATCATTTCTTGACTAATCTTAACATGCGATATCTGTTTATTTTAGTAATTTTATTATCTTTTAACGGAAAAAAAGTGAATAAAACGACGAATATATTTTAAGATAACGAGTGATTTTTTTGCTATTATCATTTTGGCAACACTAGTTTTGACAGCTCGCGCACGTTTTGTATCTTGTGTCACTGTCAAACATCTTCAGTTTGGTCTATAATTTAATCATGAATCGTCTTACAAACGAACAGCGCTTGCAAATTATTGAAATGCGTGCTCTGTTAAGAGCACGCATCGAAGAGTTTATCGAAGAATTGTGTTCAGCGACGAGGCTCATTTCTGGTTGAATGGATACGTGAACAAGCAAAACTGCCGTATTTGGAGTGAAGAGCAGCCAGAAGCATTGCAAGAGCTACCAATGCATCCACAAAAAACAACCGTTTGGTGCGGATTATGGGCTGGCGGCATCAATGGGCCGTATTTCTTCAAAGATGATGCGAATCACAACGTTACTGTGAATGGTGAGCGCTACCGTGCGATGATAACATACTTGCCCAAAATGGAAGAGCTTGACTTGTATGACATGTGGTTTCAACAAGACGGTGCCACATGCCACACAGCACGCGAAACAATGGACCAATTGAGAGGCGAGTTCGGTGAAAAGTTTATTTCACGCTTGGGACCAGTCAATTGGCCGCCCAGATCGTGCGATTTAACTTCTCTAGACTATTTTTTGTGGGGCTATGTTAAGGCTAATGTCTATAGCGACAGGCCCGCTTCGATTGACGCACTGGAAGCCAACATTGCCAACATTATTCGTGAGATACCGGCCGAAATGTTGGAAAGAGTATGCCAAAATTGGACTAAGCGGATGGACCATTTGAGGCGCAGCCGCGGCCAACATTTGCATGAAATAATCTTCAAACATTAAATTATATCGACCCAACTATCAATCCAAATAAATATTTCATGCATTTTTATGAATTTTGTGTGTTTTCTTTTTTTTTAATTTCCGATAGTTCTTAAAAAATCACCCATTATTTACATTTAAGCCACATCGTCTTTTTAAAAAACCCAAAAACGGTAATTTGGCTTTATCTCAAAAACTTTTCTACTTTCGACGATTTTGACTTCATATTCAGATTAAGCGAACCACTTTACATTAGGATTGGGTATCAGATACATTTGATCAAAAAACTGTCATGTAGTGTTATCACCCATACAATACCTTGTGCTATAGACATTTAGCATATGCTTGTTATTGAAACCCTACAAATAACATTAAAACAATTGAATAGGTAGTGACTACGAAGTTCTTATGGGAACATGGTGACATACCAACCAGACAGTTTGGTAATGATACATTTCTATAATTTAATGTATGTATGTATATTGACAAGTTATTGTCACCATATCTGTTTTATCTCATTCTTTCATAGTGACGGATAGAAGAAAACTTATTATACAAAAATTGTCACTAGAATTTTAGTGTTGACACAAAGACACTTGCTCCCAGTCTGTCTGCAGATTTCAAGGAATCTGTGCATTGGTGTGTTTGTTATTTGATAGACTTTGGTTTGCTGTTTTGAGTTATCGTTGCTATGCTTATATAGGGTTATTGTATATGTATATGCATTTATGTTAGATTTAGATTTGATGACACCGCAATTCCCATATAAAGTATATACTTAAGTAGAAGAAATAATGTAGATTCTCATCACATTGCTCCGATATCTCAACAAGCCACAACCATTGTTGTCAGAGTTTCTAAGGCTAAAATCTGCAAAATTTAACAATTTTTCGCGAAAAAATCTTCAAAATCTGCAATTTATTTTTTAAATCTTCAACAAATCTTCAAAGCTATTTAAAAAAAAACTTTTTTATATACTATTAAAAAAATTTACATAAATATAGACGTACATGTGTAATATAAATACTTTTTCATAAAATTTAAACTTGGCTTAAAATGTATTTATTTAAATTTTTTAGATTTTTTTAAATAACTTTCAATCAAATTTTTTTATGAATAGAAGCCTTTAATGTGCATTTCGTTTCTGCTTAAGAAACTCATCAGGAGACTTCAACGAAAAATTTTTGAAATAAGGCAAAAAACTTCATATGTTTATAGAATGACTATCAATCTGTTATTAAGAATTACGTAGCAAAAATAAGTTATTTAGTGAAAAAAACTAATTTAAAAAAACCAAAATTGCAAAAAATCATAAAATTTTTTGTGAAATTAGAACTTTGTTCCACTGTAGTTCAGTAATTTTTGATAAATTTTTATTTAATTTTTTTTGCTATTACTGTTACTACTTTTTGTTTCTTTTATGTGTGAACGACTCACAGTTTAGAGAGTTACAATTTTTGAACTTAGAGACATCATTAAAGAAAAAGAAGTAACTTTGGCAAGCTTATCTGATATAAAACGAGCTCATTCTGTTTATGATTTAGCAGCCCTAAGTTAAATTAAAATGAAATATCTACCACATTCATTTGCAAATGTCGAAAAAATTTTGAGTCAAGTGAACTTGAATAAAATAAAACTTAGGCATCCTTTGGATATTTATGCAACAAATTAAATCACTTTTTGTATAATTTTTTATATATCCGATTTCTTTTCTCATTCATTTTATATTGTTTGCATATAAGTATGTATGAAGAAATTTTATTTGTTTTTTTGCATAAAACATTCGTTTCTCCTAAATAAAGATGGGTTATCCACACAAAAGTTTGGTTTGCAAAGTCTAAAGTTTGTAGGAGAAAAGAGATCTTATTCTATATTATTTTTTTCTTTAACAAACTCAAGACTTTGCAAAGTTAACTTTGCGAGTGAAAAAACCGTCAAACTTATCAGTACAATTCAACCCATGTCGCAAAATCGAAGAAACCCGACTAAAGGTCCATTTTTCCTTAAAATTTGGGTTAGGTAAGCAATATCTAAAAAGTCCCAGAGAGTCCCAGTTCCAAACCACTACAGAAATGTTACATAATTTGTTTTCAACGAACTTTGAAAAAATCAGCTGCCCATACCTGCCCTCCTGGGCGTTATAGCGATTTTAGTATATCACTCTCAGTATTTATTCCATAGAAATAGAACGGAAATTCTCGGAATCACTTATTGAATAATTTAATCATATTGGTTTTCGGGTGACTTTCCGTCATCCCACGTAAAATTTTTATTATTTTCAGACCGCTTTCGGCTAATCGCCATCTCCAGTGTTTTCTTTTTTGTCACTAATTAGTCCGCATGTGTGTCCGTCTTTATATAGTGTTTTCTTTTAGCTTGTGGTGGTACCTTTCTCTCTCTCTCTGTTGTTTTACTATTTTATTCTCTCTTTCGCTCTCTCTCCCTTTGTTTTTATGGTGGAATGCGGCCTTTACGTCTAGGTAGTTTATTTTCCTGCTTGGTATATTGTGCGCGCTTATGCTATCCTCTTATCTGCATTTTTTTCGTTACCTGGCTGGTGGGTGAAATAATCCGTTATTGCGCACTTATTTGTATTGTTTTTATTTTGTGGTTTCCTTTCATTTACTACATTTAATTGCTTTCTGATGCGTTTTTCATATAAATGTTTTAATGGTTCGAATATTACATTGTGAAGACATACAGCCTGTTTCACAATGTCGAATGAAAACCTAAGCGAACGAAGGCTAGTCACTCGATATGAAGTAAATTTGGGTTTCACAAAATCATGTTCGTTCGTTCGCTTGAAGTTACGTCTGTCAATTATTATCTCTTACGAAAAGTAATAGATCGGCGTTGCCAAATCAAAATTTTCAGTAAATTTTAGAGATTTTCCGTTAAAATAGCAAAATTACTACTTAATCGCTTTCAAGTAAATGCAACCATTCATAAAAGCGATCAGCTGTATGTGACGAATATTAAGTAAATTTTTATCAACCAAGAAATAAACAAAAGAAACATTAAAAAGTGAAAATTATAAATACATCTATAAACTGCACAAGAGTGTGCAGTTTTTTTCCAAGATAATAAATGAATTTTTGAAGCCAAGAAATGATTTTAAGTAATAATTTTTATTCTAAGATGTGTTTGTGCATTAATTTACCACTTCTTATTTTTATGAACTTTTTTTTAATAATTTAAAAACTTTTTTACTCGGCGAACGCAAAACAACAAGTGAGTGATTTTGACATTTGCGTTCGCAATGTTGACGACACGTTCGATATTGTGAAACCCAAATCTGTATGAAAACACTGACGTTTTCATTCGCATTGTCGTTCGAGTGACTAATCGCAGAACGATAAGATAAAGAAACAGAATTCGGTTTTTGTTCGCTTAGAATGCGAATGAACATGTTTATTCGACATTGTGAAACAGGCTGATAGACATAGACATATAATTGGCGAGCAGATAATGTAACTGCTCGCCAATTCTGATCCCGCAATCACAAGTAGGAGAATACTGAAGGAGAAGAAACACCTGGAATTATCAGAGGAAGCAATGAACTTATTGGTAGATGACTGATAATTTGTAATTTTTCTGTAGAATGCAATAAAATATGCCTGTGTTATAAAATAGTATCCTCAAAGTTTTTTTTTATTCTACATCTATTCTAGCACTCCACAAAAATGAGCATAACTCTCTTCAAACTGAAGCTATTGACTTCAAACCGGTATCAAATTAAAGCTTTTATTGCCACCTTTCAAATAAGAAATGAAATAGATTTTGGTTTTATATAAAATTTCAGAGTTTTTCAACAAATATCGAAAAATCATGAAAATGTGACGTTTATAATTCTTGTTCGGACCACCCTATAATTTATTTTAAAAACTAATCAAAGGGTGTTTATCAGAAATAAAAGAAGAATTAAAATAATTTTTTTTTTGAATTTTTCGAAAATTTTTTGTTTTTGACTTTTGTTGAAAATTTGACCCAACAATTTTTTTCGGTGTAAATTTTTTTTCACTCATTCTGTTTGGGATTTCATTCTGACCAATCTGTAGAAGTTTCTCATCGATACAATTAAAATTACAGTTTAGGCAATATGATTTCCAAAAAATTCCGGTTTCGCAACACTGCGACTGCGGTATACAGGTATGTTCCGACACTCGCATCGTTTTCAAATCGCATGCGAGTTGCAAATCGCCAAACTTGTTTCTACATGTTCTGTAAGTCATGCGTTTTGCATGCGACTTGCCATATTGATTAAGTCAGCTGTGTGTTGAAAGCGTCAGTGAATAAGTAAACAATGAGAAGACAAAATTAACAAAATAAAAGAACATTTTATAAATTTCAATTTTATAATAAAAATTTTGCGAAACTATTAATATTTTTGACTAAAATTAAAAGAAAACATATTAAATTTCATTAATTAACCATTTTAGTGTTTCTTTAGAGTTATGTTTGGGATAAATTCATCAGTTCACTTCAGTATACGTTTGTGATTTGAAATCGCCAAAAGTCTTGTGATTGCGAATTGCAGAACACCTCTCTTGCGAGTTCAAGTTACAATCGCAAATATTATGCGATTTGCAAGTGTCAGAACATGTCCGATAGTGAATTAGCTTAATATTCTGAAGGCATACTTTTTAAACGCAAAATTAAGAAACGCAAACATACTTTGCGCCCGACATCCACATAGTTAAACGAGTTTTTCAGGAATTGCATATACTATTTGGGTTCCGAGATTTCAAAATGTTTTCCTGATTGACTTTAAAATACAGCGAAATGCATTTTGTAATAAACTACACAAGCATTTTTTTTTTTTTTATTTTTTTTTTTTTTTTTTTTTTTTTAATACATGTATTTATTTATTGTATCTTCAAATATGAACTAACAATAAGTATTCAAATCTTAAATCTAAAATATAATTATTAGGACCGACCACTGTCGGACATAAACTTGTTAATAGTTATAAATAATACATAAGTAGTGATAATAAAAAAATAAAAAAAATTTATAAAAAAGTATAAAAAAAGTATTTTCAAGAAATCCCATTTGGCGTGTTGAGTAATAGAGCCCTTGTGTCCCTCTTTTTTAAGCGGATGTGTCCAGTAAAGTTCAAAATATTACGAGCAAGCGGATTAGGATGTGACTCGAGTTTTGTTAAATATTTGCCTGCGTATTTTGCAATTTCTTCAGTCACTTGTGGCATATTTAAATCACGATGTATATTAGAATTTTTGATGTACCATGGAGCCGATGTTATTAACCGTAAAATTTTGTTTTGCCTTCGTTGGATTCTCTCTACATTGGAAGCTGAAGCAGTGCCCCATAACTGGATACCGTAACACCATATTGGCTTTAAAAGCGACTTGTATAATAAAAGTTTACAGTCCATGCTAAGTGTTGAATTTCTGCCAATCAACCAGTGTATTTGAGATAACTTAATTTTCATCTGAGTTAGCTTAAAGTCAATATGATGTTTCCATGTAAGCCTTCGATCAAGGTGTATACCAAGGTATTTCACTTGGGAGTGTTGAGGAATATTTTGATTATTGATTCGAATTGGGGAACAAGTATCTCTTCTTAGGGTAAACGTTATATGGACACACTTTTGTTCATTTACCTTAATTCTCCATAAGTTCAACCACATTTCCAATTGTGTAATATGTTCTTGTAAATATCGGGAAGCCTCGTGAGGGTTTTCATGCATACTAAGGCAGGCTGTATCATCGGCAAACGTAGATGTATGGATATTGCTGCTCAAAGGCATATCACAAGTATAGATCAAATACAAAACTGGCCCCAGTATGCTCCCCTGTGGCACACCGGATGATATAGATTCGGGCACACTCATGAATTCTCCTTCCACAACCGTGAACTTCCGGGTAGTGATGTAACTTTCTAATAAATTCACTAAATTTATTGGTAGATATGATTTTAATTTTAGAATTAGACCTTCATGCCACACTTTATCAAATGCCTGAGAAACGTCAATAAACAGGGCAGAACAATACTTCTTTTCCTCAAATGTTTTTCTTATAAATTGAACCAATCTATGAGTTTGTTCAATGGTGCTATGCTGACTTCTAAAACCAAATTGATGGTCTGGGATGCACCCACTATCTGTTAAGGTTGGGGACAATTTTGTCATGAGCAGCTTTTCGAAGAGTTTTGACATAGTTGACAGCAAACTTATTGGCCTATATGACTCAGTTTTAGTAAGATCTTTGCCCGGCTTTGGAATCATTTTGATTTTTGCAAGCTTCCAGAGTTGTGGATAATACTCCAGTCGTAATATGGCATTAGAAATAAACAGCAAGATTCTTATTGCAATATGCGGCAAGTTCATCAGCATCTTGTTACTAATTCCATCAATACCTGGAGCTTTCTTTGGCTTGAGTTCAGCAATTACTTTATGTACATCACGCATCTTAAACTTTAAGGCTCGAGGGGGTAGAGCAACTACACTCGGCAAATCAGCAACACCAGTACATGTATTTGGGGTAAATACGGATTTTAAATGCTCAGCAAATATTTTACATTTTTCCGTATCGCTTCTTGCCCAATCTCCGGTAGATGTGCGCAGAGGTGGCTTGAACTCAACGGGGGTTTTAAGCTTTCTAGCAGCGCGCCACAAAGAGTAATTAGATGTCGGTGTGACATCAAGACCTTCCAAATAATTTTTAAGAGATGCAGTTTTTTCAGATGCAAGCAACTCTTGAAGTCGTTTAGAACATTCTTTAAGTCTGAGTTTATGTTGGGGTGATCTGTGCTGTTGCCATTCCCTTCTAGCTCTTCTTTTTTCACATACGAGATGTTCAATATCCCTGGAATAAATTTTATTAAACCCAGACTGCGGATGGGGGGTAGTGGCATGTTCAGCAGCCTGTTTAATAATTTCGTTAAGATTGGCAATGTTAGTTTCAATGTCATTGGGTGTTCTTAACGCAATATTTTCCGTGCAATGACTACTAAGATATTTTTTGAATCCCAGCCAATTAACACGATTGCTCATCTTCATATATGGGTGAGGTAAGTCACTTCTTAGTGGGTTACAAATTGTAACGATAGTGGGGGAGTGATCGGAGGAGAGATCTAGAGAAGTTTCAACACTAATTAAATCCCTAGAAATATTTTTCATTACGCCAAAATCAATAACATCTGGAATTTTTCGTACGTCAGTAGGCCAATAAGTGGGCTCCCCACTCGAAATAACATCTAAGCCCATTTTTGAAATTGTATTAAACAAAGCTCGACCTCTAGGTGTTAAAAGGCGCGATCCCCAGTACGTATGCTTTGCATTGTAGTCTCCAGCTGCCACGAAACAAGATCCAAGCGATTTGTAGAACTTCTCATACTGATCTTCGGTAACTGAAAATCTGGGAGGTGAGTAAATTGATGATATTACGAAATTAGAACAAAAATTTTCTACAAAAATATTCGTAGCTTGCATATATTCTTCACTAACGTTGTCAAGGATATAGTGCTTGAGTCTTGACTTAATTAGAATTGCAGATCCACCGCATGCTCTCCCTCTAGGGTCCTTTGTATCATACATAGTGTAGCCATTTATTTTGAAAAAGCTTCTCGAAGTCAAATGTGTCTCAGAGACCAACATTATATCAATACTTTTTTCCGTAAGGAAGTGCTCAAGTTCATTTTTATGTTGGCGAATGCCGTTTGCGTTCCAGAAACATATTTTTAACGTGTTCATGGCTTGTTAATTAATGCTTGAAGCAGAGTATTCTGCATTCTCAGCATTTCTTGCATCATGTTAGTCATATTTGTTGTAAAGTTGTTTATAGTTAGCACCAAATTGTCAATAGTAGCTTCAAGGCGACTAAAGTTAAAGCTTGAGTTTGCATTTGTTGAATTATTTGGAGGTGGAACATTTTGTGCGGGAATAGAATTTGTTCTAGCAGCATCGGCATACGATACACGGGAAGTAACTGGTTGGCTCCTTTGCACAAAAGTGGCGGAGTAAGCGTTTGCTGATTGAGATGGAGCTAATTTTGGTTTTTGCACCATAGTCTGTTTGACAAAAGAGTACACAGGACAACCTCTGTAGTTAGCGGTGTGATTACCTCCACAATTACTGCATTTTTTATCACTTTGATCTTTTGGCTTATTGCAACTAGAAGTGCCGTGTAATTCGCCGCACACAACACAAACAGTGGGTAATTTACAGTATGTTTTTGTGTGGCCATATTCTTGGCAATTATGGCACTGTACGGGACCTGATCGCTTATGTGGCTCTTCAACTGTGATTTTTCGGTATAAGAGGTATTTTAGGCTATAAATTGGGTGTGTCTCGTTTTTTTTCAGCTGTATATCATTCGGCTCCAATTCAACACGAAATAGAGGCTGGGGGATCTTCTCCCTGTTTATTATATTGGTAACATTTTTTACCTTAAATCCTTGTATCATGAGTGCATCTTTTACTTCTTCGGGATTAACATAAGAGTCAATACCCTTCAATACGATCTGCATACCTTTGGCACTTTTAAGCTGGTACGTATAAAAACTTGTTTTATTTTTTTCAAATTCAGTCACTATTTTGCGGAAATTTTTTTCTTCGTATATTTGAATTTTAGTTTCGTCAATATTACCACGCTTTATTGGAATAACATGAAATGCGTTTTCACCAATGGCCGAGACTAATTTTTTAATTAGGGCGTTAGAATTTTTCTCTCTCAAATATATAGGTGGTGGCTTAAAAGACTTTTGCGATGATGCAGCGGGCTTGTCGTCGGTGACTTGCAATAATGAAAAACGATTTTGACGATTTGTTGATGAGGCGCTATTATCCCTAGACATCTTTGGAGCAGATGAAATTTTTGAAGAATTCGGGCTTCGCCCACGCTTTACCACTGTTATGTATCTGTCCATTCCGACTTGTACCTTGGATTTTGAGCTACTTTTATCTGTAGTGATAACTTTATTAAGTGATGAACACGAGCCGGAAGGAGATGATATTACTGACTTATATGACGAAGTACTAGGCAACTGTAATGTTAATGAATCACTATTTGGCATTGGACAAAGCGAAGTTGATCGCTGACGAAAAATTGGATTTGTCGTTAAAAAAATATTTTCATTAGATTTATTATTTGTATTATTTTCATTGAGAGCTTCAGAACTCACAGTAAAATAGGCATTTCTGCCGTTAGAACTCACTTCATAATTTTTTGTATTTGAGGTACTCATATAGAGTATTCCTCAAGGGCACTTTTTGTGTTTTTTTTGCTTACGGTTTTTTTTTTTGTTTTTGTAATTTTTGATTGTTTATTTGTTTTTGAGTTACTCGTATAGAGTATTCCTCAATGTCACAGTTTATGTTTTTTTTTTGTTTCTGTTTTTTTGTATTTGTTATTTCCACTATGTAAAAAATATTAACAAAGCAGTAAAGCTTATTTATTAAAGTCAGTATGTGCCTATTACGAATAATATGTACTACGAATATTTTTTTGTATAATTTTTTATTTGTTTGGTATGTAAGAAAAAATTCCGCTAATCGACTGTTCGCTATGAAGGTACCACGAGAACTGAAGCATAGCATAGCAAAACTTGTTAGGATTGTTCTGGCAAAAAATTCACGTTTTGGACTTTGCATTTTGGTTTTTTTAATATGAATTCTGCGTTTTAAGATAATCAAAACGTTAAGCAAACAATTTAAAATTGTGAACTGTCAATGTTTGTAACACTTACAGCGTTCGTTTTTCAAATTCTGCGTATTTATTTCCTTTAGGTTTTTTATTTAATAAACCCGAAAAGTGGGTTAATTCACTAAATCTTCTCTAGCTTTGCCATTTTTGCACCAATCTGGACCTTGTAGAGCGCAAATGTTTGTATTAAAATCTTTAAATTTTTAATTGTTTGGTTAAAAAAAGAAAACTTGAAAACAGAAAAATTGCAAAAAATCACAAAATTTTTAATGAAGTTTGAAATTTTGTGCATTGTATCTCCATCATTTCTTGACTAATCTTAACATGCGATATCTGTTTATTTTAGTAATTTTACTATCTTTTAAAATTTTTAATGAAGTTTGAAATTTTGTGCATTGTATCTCCATCATTTCTTGACTAATCTTAACACGATATCTGTTTATTTTAGTAATTTTATTATCTTTTAACGGAAAAAAAGGTGAATAAAACGACGAATATATTTTAAGATATTTACATTTAAGCCACATCGTCTTTTTAAAAAACCCAAAAACGGTAATTTGGCTTTATCTCAAAAACTGTTCTACTTTCGACGATTTTGACTTCATATTCAGATTAAGCGAACCACTTTACATTAGGATTGGGTATCAGATACATTTGATCAAAAAACTGTCATGTAGTGTTATCACCCATACAATACCTTGTGCTATAGACATTTAGCATATGCTTGTTATTGAAACCCTACAAATAACATTAAAACAATTGAATAGGTAGTGACTACGAAGTTCTTATGGGAACATGGTGACATACCAACCAGACAGTTTGGTAATGATACATTTCTATAATTTAATGTATGTATATTGTCAAGTTATTGTCACCATATCTGTTTTATCTCATTCTTTCATAGTGACGGATAGAAGAAAACTTATTATACAAAAATTGTCACTAGAATTTTAGTGTTGACACAAAGACACTTGCTCCCAGTCTGTCTGCAGATTACAAGGAATCTGTGCATTGGTGTGTTTGTTATTTGATAGACTTTGGTTTGCTGTTTTGAGTTATCGTTGCTATGCTTATATAGGGTTATTGTATATGTATATGCATTTATGTTAGATTTAGATTTGATGACACCGCAATTCCCATATAAAGTATATACTTAAGTAGAAGAAATAATGTAGATTCTCATCACATTGCTCCGATATCTCAACAAGTCACAACCATTGTTGCCAGAGTTTCTAAGGCTAAAATCTGCAAAATTTAACAATTTTTCACGAAAAAATCTTCAAAATCTGCAATTTATTTTTTAAATCTTCAACAAATCTTCAAAGCTATTTAAAAAAAACTTTTTTATATACTATTAAAAAAATTTACATAAATATAGACGTACATGTGTAATATAAATACTTTTTCATAAAATTTAAACTTGGCTTAAAATGTATTTATTTAAATTTTTTAGATTTTTTTAAATAACTTTCAATCAAATTTTTTTATGAATAGAAGCCTTTAATGTGCATTTCGTTTCTGCTTAAGAAACTCATCAGGAGACTTCAACGAAAAATTTTTGAAATAAGGCAAAAAACTTCATATGTTTATAGAATGACTATCAATCTGTTATTAAGAATTACGTACACAAACAAAAGGTAATATTCACAAAAATTATTTTGGGTTACGAAACGTTTAACAAACAAATTTCCATACAAAGTTTGTTTTGTAAACCAAAACTATTTATTATGAATACGTCAGAAAAAGCTTAAAAGCTTCAAGCAAAAATTTTTATAAGATAACATCTTCGATTTTGCGACATGGGTTGAATTGTACTGATAAGTTTGACGGTTTTTTCACTCGCAAAGTTAACTTTGCAAAGTCTTGAGTTTGTTAAAGAAAAAAATAATATAGAATAAGATCTCTTTTCTCCTACAAACTTTAGACTTTGCAAACCAAACTTTTGTGTGGATAACCCATCTTTATTTAGGAGAAACGAAATGTTTTATGCAAACAAACAAATAAAATTTCTTCATACATACTTATATGCAAACAATATAAAATGAATGAGAAAAGAAATCGGATATATAAAAAATTATACAAAAAGTGATTTAATTTGTTGCATAAATATCCAAAGGATGCCTAAGTTTTATTTTATTCAAGTTCACTTGACTCAAAATTCTTTCGACATTTGCAAATGAATGTGGTAGATATTTCATTTTAATTTAACTTAGGGCTGCTAAATCATAAACAGAATGAGCTCGTTTTATATCAGATAAGCTTGCCAAAGTTACTTCTTTTTCTTTAATGATGTCTCTAAGTTCAAAAATTGTAACTCTCTAAACTGTGAGTCGTTCACACATAAAAGAAACAAAAAGTAGTAACAGTAATAGCAAAAAAAATTAAATAAAAATTTATCAAAAATTACTGAACTACAGTGGAACAAAGTTCAAATTTCACAAAAAATTTTATAATTTTTTGCAATTTTGGTTTTTTTAAATTGGTTTTTTTTTTTCACTAAATAACTTATTTTTGCTAAGTTCTGTGAATTTTTGGAATTTCTTTTTTAAATTAGTTTTTTTTTCACTAAATAACTTATTTTTGCTAAGTTCTGTCACTTATCACGTTAGATTATTTTAATAGAAGCATTTTGTGCTCAAATGAATACAGATCGGTGCGAAAATGATAAAGTTACACAAGATTAATTGAATTATCCAACTTTTATCAAATAAAAAACAAGTAAATATAGATATAGGTACTCGTATATAGGAAACAATGAAATTAAAAATTGCTTAAACTGTTGTCTATTTTAATTATTTTCTACCTCTCGCACATGGAACCAACAATAATCACAAAACATCGCCTCATGATACGCCCCTTGATACCGACGTTCCATTTCTTTGTATTTGATGGTGAAAACGCTCGTGAGAGAGACTTTATTGATTTTTTTCTCCTTTAAATTACTGTCGTCAAAATCACTTGAATCAGATGAATCAGACTCATGCTTCCGCTTTGGACAAAGAGGATATTGGACTTCAGGCATATGAGGAGTTGGTTTTGGAAATGACTTGGCATCTACATACTCAACAGACTTTAGCGTCCATTTTACTTTACTTGGACTAAGCAAAAATAACAGTAAATTTCTTGATTCGTAGGCTCACGCCAAATTGCTGGAAAATCAAATGGCATATACCGACTCACTGTGTTGCGGCTAGTGGAAAAGTAACTTTTTTCCGATTATTTTTTTCAGTGTTTTTAATGATGCAATTTCGTCACAGACATTCCAAGTAAACAAAAAACACATAGACCTTATTTTAATGTTGGCCCGTTGATTTTTAATTGATTTTACAAATCAAATATACAAAATTTTCACGAAAACGGGATTTCAGGGCTGTATTCAAAATGATCTCATTTGATTTTGGTGACAGATATTTTGATTCGGAAAAAAATCTGCCTTCGGACAAGTATCTTCTGTAAAAAAGGAATGTTGTTTGAGACATTTTCATTTGCACCGTTTTTAGAGCGAAAACCCGACTAAAGGTCCATTTTTCCTTAAAATTTGGGTTAGGTAAGCAATATCTAAAAAGTCCCAGAGAGTCCCAGTTCCAAACCACTACAGAAATGTTACATAATTTGTTTTCAACGAACTTTGAAAAAATCAGCTGCCCATACCTGCCCTCCTGGGCGTTATAGCGATTTTAGTATATCACTCTCAGTATTTATTCCATAGAAATAGAACGGAAATTCTCGGAATCACTTATTGAATAATTTAATCATATTGGTTTTCGGGTGACTTTCCGTCATCCCACGTAAAATTTTTATTATTTTCAGACCGCTTTCGGCTAATCGCCATCTCCAGTGTTTTCTTTTTTGTCACTAATTAGTCCGCATGTGTGTCCGTCTTTATATAGTGTTTTCTTTTAGCTTGTGGTGGTACCTTTCTCTCTCTCTCTGTTGTTTTACTATTTTATTCTCTCTTTCGCTCTCTCTCCCTTTGTTTTTATGGTGGAATGCGGCCTTTACGTCTAGGTAGTTTATTTTCCTGCTTGGTATATTGTGCGCGCTTATGCTATCCTCTTATCTGCATTTTTTTCGTTACCTGGCTGGTGGGTGAAATAATCCGTTATTGCGCGCTTATTTGTATTGTTTTTTTGTGGTTTCCCTTCATTTACTACATTTAATTGCTTTCTGATGCGTTTTTCATATAAATGTTTTAATGGTTCGAATATTACATTGTGAAGACATACAGCCTGTTTCACAATGTCGAATGAAAACCTAAGCGAACGAAGGCTAGTCACTCGATATGAAGTAAATTTGGGTTTCACAAAATCATGTTCGTTCGTTCGCTTGAAGTTACGTCTGTCAATTATTATCTCTTACGAAAAGTAATAGATCGGCGTTGCCAAATCAAAATTTTCAGTAAATTTTAGAGATTTTCCGTTAAAATAGCAAAATTACTACTTAATCGCTTTCAAGTAAATGCAACCATTCATAAAAGCGATCAGCTGTATGTGACGAATATTAAGTAAATTTTTATCAACCAAGAAATAAACAAAAGAAACATTAAAAAGTGAAAATTATAAATACATCTATAAACTGCACAAGAGTGTGCAGTTTTTTTCCAAGATAATAAATGAATTTTTGAAGCCAAGAAATGATTTTAAGTAATAATTTTTATTCTAAGATGTGTTTGTGCATTAATTTACCACTTCTTATTTTTTATGAACTTTTTTTTTAATAATTTAAAAACTTTTTTACTCGGCGAATGCAAAACAACAAGTGAGTGATTTTGACATTTGCGTTCGCAATGTTGACGACACGTTCGATATTGTGAAACCCAAATCTGTATGAAAACACTTACGTTTTCATTCGCATTGTCGTTCGAGTGACTAATCGCAGAACGATAAGATAAAGAAACAGAATTCGGTTTTTGTTCGCTTAGAATGCGAATGAACATGTTTATTCGACATTGTGAAACAGGCTGATAGACATAGACATATAATTGGCGAGCAGATAATGTAACTGCTCGCCAATTCTGATCCCGCAATCACAAGTAGGAGAATACTAAAGGAGAAGAAACACCTGGAATTATCAGAGGAAGCAATGAACTTATTGGTAGATGACTGATAATTTGTAATTTTTCTGTAGAATGCAATAAAATATGCCTGTGTTATAAAATAGTATCCTCAAAGTTTTTTTTTTTATTCTACATCTATTCTAGCACTCCACAAAAATGAGCATAACTCTCTTCAAACTGAAGCTATTGACTTCAAACCGGTATCAAATTAAAGCTTTTATTGCCACCTTTCAAATAAGAAATGAAATAGATTTTGGTTTTTTGTAAAATTTCAGAGTTTTTCAACAAATATCGAAAAATCATGAAAATTTGACGTTTATAATTTTTGTTCGGACCACCCTATAATTTATTTTAAAAACTAATCAAAGGGTGTTTATCAGAAATAAAAAAAGAATTAAAATAATTTTTTTTTTGAATTTTTCGAAAATTTTTTGTTTTTGACTTTTGTTGAAAATTTGACCCAACAATTTTTTTCGGTGTAAATTTTTTTTCACTCATTCTGTTTGGGATTTCATTCTGACCAATCTGTAGAAGTTTCTCATCGATACAATTAAAATTACAGTTTAGGCAATATGATTTCCAAAAAATTCCGGTTTCGCAACACTGCGACTGAGGTATACAGGTATGTTCTGACACTCGCATCGTTTTCAAATCGCATGCGAGTTGCAAATCGCCAAACTTGTTTCTACATGTTCTGTAAGTCATGCGTTTTGCTTGCGACTTGCCATATTGATTAAGTCAGCTGTGTGTGAATAAGTAAACAATGAGAAGACAAAATTAACAAAATAAAAGAACATTTTATAAATTTCAATTTTATAATAAAAATTTTGCGAAACTATTAATATTTTTGACTAAAATTAAAAGAAAACATATTAAATTTCATTAATTAACCATTTTAGTGTTTCTTTAGAGTTATGTTTGGGATAAATTCATCAGTTCACTTCAGTATACGTTTGTGATTTGAAATCGCCAAGTCTTGTGATTGCGAATTGCAGAACACCTCTCTTGCGAGTTCAAGTTACAATCGCAAATATTATGCGATTTGCAAGTGTCAGAACATGTCCGATAGTGAATTAGCTTAATATTCTGAAGGCATACTTTTTAAACGCAAAATTAAGAAACGCAAACATACTTTGCGCCCGACATCCACATAGTTAAACGAGTTTTTCAGGAATTGCATATACTATTTGGGTTCCGAGATTTCAAAATGTTTTCCTGATTGACTTTAAAATACAGAGAAATGCATTTTGTAATAAACTACACAAGCATAGCAAAACTTGTTAGGATTGTTCTGGCAAAAAATTTACGTTTTGGACTTTGCATTTTAGTTTTTTTTAATATGAATTCTGCGTTTCAAGATAATCAAAACGTTAAGCAAACAATTTAAAATTGTGAACTGTCAATGTTTGTAACACTTACAGCGTTCGTTTTTCAAATTCTGCGTATTTATTTCCTTTAGGTTTTTTATTTAATAAACCCGAAAAGTGGGTTAATTCACTAAATCTTCTCTAGCTTTGCCATTTTTGCACCAATCTGGACCTTGTAGAGCGCAAATGTTTGTATTAAAATCTTTAAATTTTTAATTGTTTGGTTAAAAAAAGAAAACTTGAAAACAGAAAAATTGCAAAAAATCACTAAATTTTTAATGAAGTTTGAAATTTTGTGCATTGTATCTCCATCATTTCTTGACTAATCTTAACATGCGATATCTGTTTATTTTAGTAATTTTACTATCTTTTAAAATTTTTAATGAAGTTTTAAATTTTGTGCATTGTATCTCCATCATTTCTTGACTAACCTTAACATGCGATATCTGTTTATTTTAGTAATTTTATTATCTTTTAACGGAAAAAAGGTGAATAAAACGACGAATATATTTTAAGATAACGAGTGATTTTTTTGCTATTATCATTTTGGCAACACTAGTTTTGACAGCTCGCGCACGTTTTGTATCTTGTGTCACTGTCAAACATCTTCAGTTTGGTCTATAATTTAATCATGAATCGTCTTACAAACGAACAGCGCTTGCAAATTATTGAATTTTATTACCAAAATGCGTGCTCTGTTAAGAGCACGCATCGAAGAGTTTATCGAAGAATTGTGTTCAGCGACGAGGCTCATTTCTGGTTGAATGGATACGTGAACAAGCAAAACTGCCGTATTTGGAGTGAAGAGCAGCCAGAAGCATTGCAAGAGCTACCAATGCATCCACAAAAAACAACCGTTTGGTGCGGATTATGGGCTGGCGGCATCAATGGGCCGTATTTCTTCAAAGATGATGCGAATCACAACGTTACTGTGAATGGTGAGCGCTACCGTGCGATGATAACATACTTGCCCAAAATGGAAGAGCTTGACTTGTATGACATGTGGTTTCAACAAGACGGTGCCACATGCCACACAGCACGCGAAACAATGGACCAATTGAGAGGCGAGTTCGGTGAAAAGTTTATTTCACGCTTGGGACCAGTCAATTGGCCGCCCAGATCGTGCGATTTAACTTCTCTAGACTATTTTTTGTGGGGCTATGTTAAGGCTAATGTCTATAGCGACAGGCCCGCTTCGATTGACGCACTGGAAGCCAACATTGCCAACATTATTCGTGAGATACCGGCCGAAATGTTGGAAAGAGTATGCCAAAATTGGACTAAGCGGATGGACCATTTGAGGCGCAGCCGCGGCCAACATTTGCATGAAATAATCTTCAAACATTAAATTATATCGACCCAACTATCAATCCAAATAAATATTTCATGCATTTTTATGAATTTTGTGTGTTTTCTTTTTTTTTAATTTCCGATAGTTCTTAAAAAATCACCCATTATTTACATTTAAGCCACATCGTCTTTTTAAAAAACCCAAAAACGGTAATTTGGCTTTATCTCAAAAACTTTTCTACTTTCGACGATTTTGACTTCATATTCAGATTAAGCGAACCACTTTACATTAGGATTGGGTATCAGATACATTTGATCAAAAAACTGTCATGTAGTGTTATCACCCATACAATACCTTGTGCTATAGACATTTAGCATATGCTTGTTATTGAAACCCTACAAATAACATTAAAACAATTGAATAGGTAGTGACTACGAAGTTCTTATGGGAACATGGTGACATACCAACCAGACAGTTTGGTAATGATACATTTCTATAATTTAATGTATGTATGTATATTGACAAGTTATTGTCACCATATCTGTTTTATCTCATTCTTTCATAGTGACGGATAGAAGAAAACTTATTATACAAAAATTGTCACTAGAATTTTAGTGTTGACACAAAGACACTTGCTCCCAGTCTGTCTGCAGATTTCAAGGAATCTGTGCATTGGTGTGTTTGTTATTTGATAGACTTTGGTTTGCTGTTTTGAGTTATCGTTGCTATGCTTATATAGGGTTATTGTATATGTATATGCATTTATGTTAGATTTAGATTTGATGACACCGCAATTCCCATATAAAGTATATACTTAAGTAGAAGAAATAATGTAGATTCTCATCACATTGCTCCGATATCTCAACAAGCCACAACCATTGTTGTCAGAGTTTCTAAGGCTAAAATCTGCAAAATTTAACAATTTTTCGCGAAAAAATCTTCAAAATCTGCAATTTATTTTTTAAATCTTCAACAAATCTTCAAAGCTATTTAAAAAAAAACTTTTTTATATACTATTAAAAAAATTTACATAAATATAGACGTACATGTGTAATATAAATACTTTTTCATAAAATTTAAACTTGGCTTAAAATGTATTTATTTAAATTTTTTAGATTTTTTTAAATAACTTTCAATCAAATTTTTTTATGAATAGAAGCCTTTAATGTGCATTTCGTTTCTGCTTAAGAAACTCATCAGGAGACTTCAACGAAAAATTTTTGAAATAAGGCAAAAAACTTCATATGTTTATAGAATGACTATCAATCTGTTATTAAGAATTACGTAGCAAAAATAAGTTATTTAGTGAAAAAAACTAATTTAAAAAAACCAAAATTGCAAAAAATCATAAAATTTTTTGTGAAATTAGAACTTTGTTCCACTGTAGTTCAGTAATTTTTGATAAATTTTTATTTAATTTTTTTTGCTATTACTGTTACTACTTTTTGTTTCTTTTATGTGTGAACGACTCACAGTTTAGAGAGTTACAATTTTTGAACTTAGAGACATCATTAAAGAAAAAGAAGTAACTTTGGCAAGCTTATCTGATATAAAACGAGCTCATTCTGTTTATGATTTAGCAGCCCTAAGTTAAATTAAAATGAAATATCTACCACATTCATTTGCAAATGTCGAAAAAATTTTGAGTCAAGTGAACTTGAATAAAATAAAACTTAGGCATCCTTTGGATATTTATGCAACAAATTAAATCACTTTTTGTATAATTTTTTATATATCCGATTTCTTTTCTCATTCATTTTATATTGTTTGCATATAAGTATGTATGAAGAAATTTTATTTGTTTTTTTGCATAAAACATTCGTTTCTCCTAAATAAAGATGGGTTATCCACACAAAAGTTTGGTTTGCAAAGTCTAAAGTTTGTAGGAGAAAAGAGATCTTATTCTATATTATTTTTTTCTTTAACAAACTCAAGACTTTGCAAAGTTAACTTTGCGAGTGAAAAAACCGTCAAACTTATCAGTACAATTCAACCCATGTCGCAAAATCGAAGAAACCCGACTAAAGGTCCATTTTTCCTTAAAATTTGGGTTAGGTAAGCAATATCTAAAAAGTCCCAGAGAGTCCCAGTTCCAAACCACTACAGAAATGTTACATAATTTGTTTTCAACGAACTTTGAAAAAATCAGCTGCCCATACCTGCCCTCCTGGGCGTTATAGCGATTTTAGTATATCACTCTCAGTATTTATTCCATAGAAATAGAACGGAAATTCTCGGAATCACTTATTGAATAATTTAATCATATTGGTTTTCGGGTGACTTTCCGTCATCCCACGTAAAATTTTTATTATTTTCAGACCGCTTTCGGCTAATCGCCATCTCCAGTGTTTTCTTTTTTGTCACTAATTAGTCCGCATGTGTGTCCGTCTTTATATAGTGTTTTCTTTTAGCTTGTGGTGGTACCTTTCTCTCTCTCTCTGTTGTTTTACTATTTTATTCTCTCTTTCGCTCTCTCTCCCTTTGTTTTTATGGTGGAATGCGGCCTTTACGTCTAGGTAGTTTATTTTCCTGCTTGGTATATTGTGCGCGCTTATGCTATCCTCTTATCTGCATTTTTTTCGTTACCTGGCTGGTGGGTGAAATAATCCGTTATTGCGCGCTTATTTGTATTGTTTTTATTTTGTGGTTTCCCTTCATTTACTACATTTAATTGCTTTCTGATGCGTTTTTCATATAAATGTTTTAATGGTTCGAATATTACATTGTGAAGACATACAGCCTGTTTCACAATGTCGAATGAAAACCTAAGCGAACGAAGGCTAGTCACTCGATATGAAGTAAATTTGGGTTTCACAAAATCATGTTCGTTCGTTCGCTTGAAGTTACGTCTGTCAATTATTATCTCTTACGAAAAGTAATAGATCGGCGTTGCCAAATCTAAATTTTCAGTAAATTTTAGAGATTTTCCGTTAAAATAGCAAAATTACTACTTAATCGCTTTCAAGTAAATGCAACCATTCATAAAAGCGATCAGCTGTATGTGACGAATATTAAGTAAATTTTTATCAACCAAGAAATAAACAAAAGAAACATTAAAAAGTGAAAATTATAAATACATCTATAAACTGCACAAGAGTGTGCAGTTTTTTTCCAAGATAATAAATGAATTTTTGAAGCCAAGAAATGATTTTAAGTAATAATTTTTATTCTAAGATGTGTTTGTGCATTAATTTACCACTTCTTATTTTTTATGAACTTTTTTTTAATAATTTAAAAACTTTTTTACTCGGCGAATGCAAAACAACAAGTGAGTGATTTTGACATTTGCGTTCGCAATGTTGACGACACGTTCGATATTGTGAAACCCAAATCTGTATGAAAACACTTACGTTTTCATTCGCATTGTCGTTCGAGTGACTAATCGCAGAACGATAAGATAAAGAAACAGAATTCGGTTTTTGTTCGCTTAGAATGCGAATGAACATGTTTATTCGACATTGTGAAACAGGCTGATAGACATAGACATATAATTGGCGAGCAGATAATGTAACTGCTCGCCAATTCTGATCCCGCAATCACAAGTAGGAGAATACTGAAGGAGAAGAAACACCTGGAATTATCAGAGGAAGCAATGAACTTATTGGTAGATGACTGATAATTTGTAATTTTTCTGTAGAATGCAATAAAATATGCCTGTGTTATAAAATAGTATCCTCAAAGTTTTTTTTTTTATTCTACATCTATTCTAGCACTCCACAAAAATGAGCATAACTCTCTTCAAACTGAAGCTATTGACTTCAAACCGGTATCAAATTAAAGCTTTTATTGCCACCTTTCAAATAAGAAATGAAATAGATTTTGGTTTTATATAAAATTTCAGAGTTTTTCAACAAATATCGAAAAATCATGAAAATTTGACGTTTATAATTCTTGTTCGGACCACCCTATAATTTATTTTAAAAACTAATCAAAAGGTGTTTATCAGAAATAAAAGAAGAATTAAAATAATTTTTTTTTTGAATTTTTCGAAAATTTTTTGTTTTTGACTTTTGTTGAAAATTTGACCCAACAATTTTTTTCGGTGTAAATTTTTTTTCACTCATTCTGTTTGGGATTTCATTCTGACCAATCTGTAGAAGTTTCTCATCGATACAATTAAAATTACAGTTTAGGCAATATGATTTCCAAAAAATTCCGGTTTCGCAACACTGCGACTGCGGTATACAGGTATGTTCTGACACTCGCATCGTTTTCAAATCGCATGCGAGTTGCAAATCGCCAAACTTGTTTCTACATGTTCTGTAACTCATGCGTTTTGCTTGCGACTTGCCATATTGATTAAGTCAGCTGTGTGTTGAAAGCGTCAGTGAATAAGTAAACAATGAGAAGACAAAATTAACAAAATAAAAGAACATTTTATAAATTTCAATTTTATAATAAAAATTTTGCGAAACTATTAATATTTTTGACTAAAATTAAAAGAAAACATATTAAATTTCATTAATTAACCATTTTAGTGTTTCTTTAGAGTTATGTTTGGGATAAATTCATCAGTTCACTTCAGTATACGTTTGTGATTTGAAATCGCCAAGTCTTGTGATTGCGAATTGCAGAACACCTCTCTTGCGAGTTCAAGTTACAATCGCAAATATTATGCGATTTGCAAGTGTCAGAACATGTCCGATAGTGAATTAGCTTAATATTCTGAAGGCATACTTTTTAAACGCAAAATTAAGAAACGCAAACATACTTTGCGCCCGACATCCACATAGTTAAACGAGTTTTTCAGGAATTGCATATACTATTTGGGTTCCGAGATTTCAAAATGTTTTCCTGATTGACTTTAAAATACAGAGAAATGCATTTTGTAATAAACTACACAAGCATAGCAAAACTTGTTAGGATTGTTCTGGCAAAAAATTTACGTTTTGGACTTTGCATTTTAGTTTTTTTAATATGAATTCTGCGTTTCAAGATAATCAAAACGTTAAGCAAACAATTTAAAATTGTGAACTGTCAATGTTTGTAACACTTACAGCGTTCGTTTTTCAAATTCTGCGTATTTATTTCCTTTAGGTTTTTTATTTAATAAACCCGAAAAGTGGGTTAATTCACTAAATCTTCTCTAGCTTTGCCATTTTTGCACCAATCTGGACCTTGTAGAGCGCAAATGTTTGTATTAAAATCTTTAAATTTTTAATTGTTTGGTTAAAAAAAGAAAACTTGAAAACAGAAAAATTGCAAAAAATCACTAAATTTTTAATGAAGTTTGAAATTTTGTGCATTGTATCTCCATCATTTCTTGACTAATCTTAACATGCGATATCTGTTTATTTTAGTAATTTTACTATCTTTTAAAATTTTTAATGAAGTTTTAAATTTTGTGCATTGTATCTCCATCATTTCTTGACTAATCTTAACATGCGATATCTGTTTATTTTAGTAATTTTATTATCTTTTAACGGAAAAAAGTGAATAAAACGACGAATATATTTTAAGATAACGAGTGATTTTTTTGCTATTATCATTTTGGCAACACTAGTTTTGACAGCTCGCGCACGTTTTGTATCTTGTGTCACTGTCAAACATCTTCAGTTTGTTCTATAATTTAATCATGAATCGTCTTACAAACGAACAGCGCTTGCAAATTATTGAAATGCGTGCTCTGTTAAGAGCACGCATCGAAGAGTTTATCGAAGAATTGTGTTCAGCGACGAGGCTCATTTCTGGTTGAATGGATACGTGAACAAGCAAAACTGCCGTATTTGGAGTGAAGAGCAGCCAGAAGCATTGCAAGAGCTACCAATGCATCCACAAAAAACAACCGTTTGGTGCGGATTATGGGCTGGCGGCATCATTGGGCCGTATTTCTTCAAAGATGATGCGAATCACAACGTTACTGTGAATGGTGAGCGCTACCGTGCGATGATAACATACTTGCCCAAAATGGAAGAGCTTGACTTGCATGACATGTGGTTTCAACAAGACGGTGCCACATGCCACACAGCACGCGAAACAATGGACCAATTGAGAGGCGAGTTCGGTGAAAAGTTTATTTCACGCTTGGGACCAGTCAATTGGCCGCCCAGATCGTGCGATTTAACTTCTCTAGACTATTTTTTGTGGGGCTATGTTAAGGCTAATGTCTATAGCGACAGGCCCGCTTCGATTGACGCACTGGAAGCCAACATTGCCAAAATTATTCGTGAGATACCGGCCGAAATGTTGGAAAGAGTATGCCAAAATTGGACTAAGCGGATGGACCATTTGAGGCGCAGCCGCGGCCAACATTTGCATGAAATAATCTTCAAACATTAAATTATATCGACCCAACTATCAATCCAAATAAATATTTCATGCATTTTTATGAATTTTGTGTGTTTTCTTTTTTTTTAATTTCCGATAGTTCTTAAAAAATCACCCATTATTTACATTTAAGCCACATCGTCTTTTTAAAAAACCCAAAAACGGTAATTTGGCTTTATCTCAAAAACTTTTCTACTTTCGACGATTTTGACTTCATATTCAGATTAAGCGAACCACTTTACATTAGGATTGGGTATCAGATACATTTGATCAAAAAACTGTCATGTAGTGTTATCACCCATACAATACCTTGTGCTATAGACATTTAGCATATGCTTGTTATTGAAACCCTACAAATAACATTAAAACAATTGAATAGGTAGTGACTACGAAGTTCTTATGGGAACATGGTGACATACCAACCAGACAGTTTGGTAATGATACATTTCTATAATTTAATGTATGTATGTATATTGACAAGTTATTGTCACCATATCTGTTTTATCTCATTCTTTCATAGTGACGGATAGAAGAAAACTTATTATACAAAAATTGTCACTAGAATTTTAGTGTTGACACAAAGACACTTGCTCCCAGTCTGTCTGCAGATTTCAAGGAATCTGTGCATTGGTGTGTTTGTTATTTGATAGACTTTGGTTTGCTGTTTTGAGTTATCGTTGCTATGCTTATATAGGGTTATTGTATATGTATATGCATTTATGTTAGATTTAGATTTGATGACACCGCAATTCCCATATAAAGTATATACTTAAGTAGAAGAAATAATGTAGATTCTCATCACATTGCTCCGATATCTCAACAAGCCACAACCATTGTTGTCAGAGTTTCTAAGGCTAAAATCTGCAAAATTTAACAATTTTTCGCGAAAAAATCTTCAAAATCTGCAATTTATTTTTTAAATCTTCAACAAATCTTCAAAGCTATTTAAAAAAAAACTTTTTTATATACTATTAAAAAAATTTACATAAATATAGACGTACATGTGTAATATAAATACTTTTTCATAAAATTTAAACTTGGCTTAAAATGTATTTATTTAAATTTTTTAGATTTTTTTAAATAACTTTCAATCAAATTTTTTTATGAATAGAAGCCTTTAATGTGCATTTCGTTTCTGCTTAAGAAACTCATCAGGAGACTTCAACGAAAAATTTTTGAAATAAGGCAAAAAACTTCATATGTTTATAGAATGACTATCAATCTGTTATTAAGAATTACGTAGCAAAAATAAGTTATTTAGTGAAAAAAACTAATTTAAAAAAACCAAAATTGCAAAAAATCATAAAATTTTTTGTGAAATTAGAACTTTGTTCCACTGTAGTTCAGTAATTTTTGATAAATTTTTATTTAATTTTTTTTGCTATTACTGTTACTACTTTTTGTTTCTTTTATGTGTGAACGACTCACAGTTTAGAGAGTTACAATTTTTGAACTTAGAGACATCATTAAAGAAAAAGAAGTAACTTTGGCAAGCTTATCTGATATAAAACGAGCTCATTCTGTTTATGATTTAGCAGCCCTAAGTTAAATTAAAATGAAATATCTACCACATTCATTTGCAAATGTCGAAAAAATTTTGAGTCAAGTGAACTTGAATAAAATAAAACTTAGGCATCCTTTGGATATTTATGCAACAAATTAAATCACTTTTTGTATAATTTTTTATATATCCGATTTCTTTTCTCATTCATTTTATATTGTTTGCATATAAGTATGTATGAAGAAATTTTATTTGTTTTTTTGCATAAAACATTCGTTTCTCCTAAATAAAGATGGGTTATCCACACAAAAGTTTGGTTTGCAAAGTCTAAAGTTTGTAGGAGAAAAGAGATCTTATTCTATATTATTTTTTTCTTTAACAAACTCAAGACTTTGCAAAGTTAACTTTGCGAGTGAAAAAACCGTCAAACTTATCAGTACAATTCAACCCATGTCGCAAAATCGAAGAAACCCGACTAAAGGTCCATTTTTCCTTAAAATTTGGGTTAGGTAAGCAATATCTAAAAAGTCCCAGAGAGTCCCAGTTCCAAACCACTACAGAAATGTTACATAATTTGTTTTCAACGAACTTTGAAAAAATCAGCTGCCCATACCTGCCCTCCTGGGCGTTATAGCGATTTTAGTATATCACTCTCAGTATTTATTCCATAGAAATAGAACGGAAATTCTCGGAATCACTTATTGAATAATTTAATCATATTGGTTTTCGGGTGACTTTCCGTCATCCCACGTAAAATTTTTATTATTTTCAGACCGCTTTCGGCTAATCGCCATCTCCAGTGTTTTCTTTTTTGTCACTAATTAGTCCGCATGTGTGTCCGTCTTTATATAGTGTTTTCTTTTAGCTTGTGGTGGTACCTTTCTCTCTCTCTCTGTTGTTTTACTATTTTATTCTCTCTTTCGCTCTCTCTCCCTTTGTTTTTATGGTGGAATGCGGCCTTTACGTCTAGGTAGTTTATTTTCCTGCTTGGTATATTGTGCGCGCTTATGCTATCCTCTTATCTGCATTTTTTTCGTTACCTGGCTGGTGGGTGAAATAATCCGTTATTGCGCGCTTATTTGTATTGTTTTTATTTTGTGGTTTCCCTTCATTTACTACATTTAATTGCTTTCTGATGCGTTTTTCATATAAATGTTTTAATGGTTCGAATATTACATTGTGAAGACATACAGCCTGTTTCACAATGTCGAATGAAAACCTAAGCGAACGAAGGCTAGTCACTCGATATGAAGTAAATTTGGGTTTCACAAAATCATGTTCGTTCGTTCGCTTGAAGTTACGTCTGTCAATTATTATCTCTTACGAAAAGTAATAGATCGGCGTTGCCAAATCTAAATTTTCAGTAAATTTTAGAGATTTTCCGTTAAAATAGCAAAATTACTACTTAATCGCTTTCAAGTAAATGCAACCATTCATAAAAGCGATCAGCTGTATGTGACGAATATTAAGTAAATTTTTATCAACCAAGAAATAAACAAAAGAAACATTAAAAAGTGAAAATTATAAATACATCTATAAACTGCACAAGAGTGTGCAGTTTTTTTCCAAGATAATAAATGAATTTTTGAAGCCAAGAAATGATTTTAAGTAATAATTTTTATTCTAAGATGTGTTTGTGCATTAATTTACCACTTCTTATTTTTTATGAACTTTTTTTTAATAATTTAAAAACTTTTTTACTCGGCGAATGCAAAACAACAAGTGAGTGATTTTGACATTTGCGTTCGCAATGTTGACGACACGTTCGATATTGTGAAACCCAAATCTGTATGAAAACACTTACGTTTTCATTCGCATTGTCGTTCGAGTGACTAATCGCAGAACGATAAGATAAAGAAACAGAATTCGGTTTTTGTTCGCTTAGAATGCGAATGAACATGTTTATTCGACATTGTGAAACAGGCTGATAGACATAGACATATAATTGGCGAGCAGATAATGTAACTGCTCGCCAATTCTGATCCCGCAATCACAAGTAGGAGAATACTGAAGGAGAAGAAACACCTGGAATTATCAGAGGAAGCAATGAACTTATTGGTAGATGACTGATAATTTGTAATTTTTCTGTAGAATGCAATAAAATATGCCTGTGTTATAAAATAGTATCCTCAAAGTTTTTTTTTTTATTCTACATCTATTCTAGCACTCCACAAAAATGAGCATAACTCTCTTCAAACTGAAGCTATTGACTTCAAACCGGTATCAAATTAAAGCTTTTATTGCCACCTTTCAAATAAGAAATGAAATAGATTTTGGTTTTATATAAAATTTCAGAGTTTTTCAACAAATATCGAAAAATCATGAAAATTTGACGTTTATAATTCTTGTTCGGACCACCCTATAATTTATTTTAAAAACTAATCAAAAGGTGTTTATCAGAAATAAAAGAAGAATTAAAATAATTTTTTTTTTGAATTTTTCGAAAATTTTTTGTTTTTGACTTTTGTTGAAAATTTGACCCAACAATTTTTTTCGGTGTAAATTTTTTTTCACTCATTCTGTTTGGGATTTCATTCTGACCAATCTGTAGAAGTTTCTCATCGATACAATTAAAATTACAGTTTAGGCAATATGATTTCCAAAAAATTCCGGTTTCGCAACACTGCGACTGCGGTATACAGGTATGTTCTGACACTCGCATCGTTTTCAAATCGCATGCGAGTTGCAAATCGCCAAACTTGTTTCTACATGTTCTGTAACTCATGCGTTTTGCTTGCGACTTGCCATATTGATTAAGTCAGCTGTGTGTTGAAAGCGTCAGTGAATAAGTAAACAATGAGAAGACAAAATTAACAAAATAAAAGAACATTTTATAAATTTCAATTTTATAATAAAAATTTTGCGAAACTATTAATATTTTTGACTAAAATTAAAAGAAAACATATTAAATTTCATTAATTAACCATTTTAGTGTTTCTTTAGAGTTATGTTTGGGATAAATTCATCAGTTCACTTCAGTATACGTTTGTGATTTGAAATCGCCAAGTCTTGTGATTGCGAATTGCAGAACACCTCTCTTGCGAGTTCAAGTTACAATCGCAAATATTATGCGATTTGCAAGTGTCAGAACATGTCCGATAGTGAATTAGCTTAATATTCTGAAGGCATACTTTTTAAACGCAAAATTAAGAAACGCAAACATACTTTGCGCCCGACATCCACATAGTTAAACGAGTTTTTCAGGAATTGCATATACTATTTGGGTTCCGAGATTTCAAAATGTTTTCCTGATTGACTTTAAAATACAGAGAAATGCATTTTGTAATAAACTACACAAGCATAGCAAAACTTGTTAGGATTGTTCTGGCAAAAAATTTACGTTTTGGACTTTGCATTTTAGTTTTTTTAATATGAATTCTGCGTTTCAAGATAATCAAAACGTTAAGCAAACAATTTAAAATTGTGAACTGTCAATGTTTGTAACACTTACAGCGTTCGTTTTTCAAATTCTGCGTATTTATTTCCTTTAGGTTTTTTATTTAATAAACCCGAAAAGTGGGTTAATTCACTAAATCTTCTCTAGCTTTGCCATTTTTGCACCAATCTGGACCTTGTAGAGCGCAAATGTTTGTATTAAAATCTTTAAATTTTTAATTGTTTGGTTAAAAAAAGAAAACTTGAAAACAAAAAAATTGCAAAAAATCACTAAATTTTTAATGAAGTTTGAAATTTTGTGCATTGTATCTCCATCATTTCTTGACTAATCTTAACATGCGATATCTGTTTATTTTAGTAATTTTACTATCTTTTAAAATTTTTAATGAAGTTTTAAATTTTGTGCATTGTATCTCCATCATTTCTTGACTAATCTTAACATGCGATATCTGTTTATTTTAGTAATTTTATTATCTTTTAACGGAAAAAAAGTGAATAAAACGACGAATATATTTTAAGATAACGAGTGATTTTTTTGCTATTATCATTTTGGCAACACTAGTTTTGACAGCTCGCGCACGTTTTGTATCTTGTGTCACTGTCAAACATCTTCAGTTTGGTCTATAATTTAATCATGAATCGTCTTACAAACGAACAGCGCTTGCAAATTATTGAAATGCGTGCTCTGTTAAGAGCACGCATCGAAGAGTTTATCGAAGAATTGTGTTCAGCGACGAGGCTCATTTCTGGTTGAATGGATACGTGAACAAGCAAAACTGCCGTATTTGGAGTGAAGAGCAGCCAGAAGCATTGCAAGAGCTACCAATGCATCCACAAAAAACAACCGTTTGGTGCGGATTATGGGCTGGCGGCATCATTGGGCCGTATTTCTTCAAAGATGATGCGAATCACAACGTTACTGTGAATGGTGAGCGCTACCGTGCGATGATAACATACTTGCCCAAAATGGAAGAGCTTGACTTGCATGACATGTGGTTTCAACAAGACGGTGCCACATGCCACACAGCACGCGAAACAATGGACCAATTGAGAGGCGAGTTCGGTGAACAGTTTATTTCACGCTTGGGACCAGTCAATTGGCCGCCCAGATCGTGCGATTTAACTTCTCTAGACTATTTTTTGTGGGGCTATGTTAAGGCTAATGTCTATAGCGACAAGCCCGCTTCGATTGACGCACTGGAAGCCAACATTGCCAACATTATTCGTGAGATACCGGCCGAAATGTTGGAAAGAGTATGCCAAAATTGGACTAAGCGGATGGACCATTTGAGGCGCAGCCGCGGCCAACATTTGCATGAAATAATCTTCAAACATTAAATTATATCGACCCAACTATCAATCCAAATAAATATTTCATGCATTTTTATGAATTTTGTGTGTTTTCTTTTTTTTTAATTTCCGATAGTTCTTAAAAAATCACCCATTATTTACATTTAAGCCACATCGTCTTTTTAAAAAACCCAAAAACGGTAATTTGGCTTTATCTCAAAAACTTTTCTACTTTCGACGATTTTGACTTCATATTCAGATTAAGCGAACCACTTTACATTAGGATTGGGTATCAGATACATTTGATCAAAAAACTGTCATGTAGTGTTATCACAATACCTTGTGCTATAGACATTTAGCATATGCTTGTTATTGAAACCCTACAAATAACATTAAAACAATTGAATAGGTAGTGACTACGAAGTTCTTATGGGAACATGGTGACATACCAACCAGACAGTTTGGTAATGATACATTTCTATAATTTAATGTATGTATGTATATTGACAAGTTATTGTCACCATATCTGTTTTATCTCATTCTTTCATAGTGACGAATAGAAGAAAACTTATTATACAAAAATTGTCACTAGAATTTTAGTGTTGACACAAAGACACTTGCTCCCAGTCTGTCTGCAGATTACAAGGAATCTGTGCATTGGTGTGTTTGTTATTTGATAGACTTTGGTTTGCTGTTTTGAGTTATCGTTGCTATGCTTATATAGGGTTATTGTATATGTATATGCATTTATGTTAGATTTAGATTTGATGACACCGCAATTCCCATATAAAGTATATACTTAAGTAGAAGAAATAATGTAGATTCTCATCACATTGCTCCGATATCTCAACAAGCCACAACCATTGTTGTCAGAGTTTCTAAGGCTAAAATCTGCAAAATTTAACAATTTTTCGCGAAAAAATCTTCAAAATCTGCAATTTATTTTTTAAATCTTCAACAAATCTTCAAAGCTATTTAAAAAAAAACTTTTTTATATACTATTAAAAAAATTTACATAAATATAGACGTACATGTGTAATATAAATACTTTTTCATAAAATTTAAACTTGGCTTAAAATGTATTTATTTAAATTTTTTAGATTTTTTTAAATAACTTTCAATCAAATTTTTTTATGAATAGAAGCCTTTAATGTGCATTTCGTTTCTGCTTAAGAAACTCATCAGGAGACTTCAACGAAAAATTTTTGAAATAAGGCAAAAAACTTCATATGTTTATAGAATGACTATCAATCTGTTATTAAGAATTACGTACACAAACAAAAGGTAATATTCACAAAAATTATTTTGGGTTACGAAACGTTTAACAAACAAATTTCCATACAAAGTTTGTTTTGTAAACCAAAACTATTTATTATGAATACGGCAGAAAAAGCTTAAAAGCTTCAAGCAAAAATTTTTATAAGATAACATCTTCGATTTTGCGACATGGGTTGAATTGTACTGATAAGTTTGACGGTTTTTTCACTCGCAAAGTTAACTTTGCAAAGTCTTGAGTTTGTTAAAGCAAAAAATTATATAGAATAAGATCTCTTTTCTCCTACAAACTTTAGACTTTGCAAACCAAACTTTTGTGTGGATAACCCATCTTTATTTAGGAGAAACGAAATGTTTTATGCAAACAAACAAATAAAATTTCTTCATACATACTTATATGCAAACAATATAAAATGAATGAGAAAAGAAATCGGATATATAAAAAATTATACAAAAAGTGATTTAATTTGTTGCATAAATATCCAATGGATGCCTAAGTTTTATTTTATTCAAGTTCACTTGACTCAAAATTCTTTCGACATTTGCAAATGAATGTGGTAGATATTTCATTTTAATTTAACTTAGGGCTGCTAAATCATAAACAGAATGAGTTCGTTTTATATCAGATAAGCTTGCCAAAGTTACTTCTTTTTCTTTAATGATGTCTTTAAGTTCAAAAATTGTAACTGTAAAAGAAACAAAAAGTAGTAACAGTAATAGCAAAAAAAATTAAATAAAAATTTATCAAAAATTACTGAACTACAGTGGAACAAAGTTCAAATTTCACAAAAAATTTTATGATTTTTTGCAATTTTGGTTTTTTTAAATTAGTTTTTTTTCACTAAATAACTTATTTTTGCTAAGTTCTGTGAATTTTTGGAATTTCTTTTTTAAATTAGTTTTTTTTTACTAAATAACTTATTTTTGCTAAGTTCTGTCACTTATCACGTTAGATTATTTTAATAGAAGCATTTTGTGCTCAAATGAATACAGATCGGTGCGAAAATGATAAAGTTACACAAGATTAATTGAATTATCCAACTTTTATCAAATAAAAAACAAGTAAATATAGATATAGGTACTCGTATATAGGAAACAATGAAATTAAAAATTGCTTAAACTGTTGTCTATTTTAATTATTTTCTACCTCTCGCACATGGAACCAACAATAATCACAAAACATCGCCTCATGATACGCCCCTTGATACCGACGTTCCATTTCTTTGTATTTGATGGTGAAAACGCTCGTGAGAGAGACTTTATTGATTTTTTTCTCCTTTAAATTACTGTCGTCAAAATCACTTGAATCAGATGAATCAGACTCATGCTTCCGCTTTGGACAAAGAGGATATTGGACTTCAGGCATATGAGGAGTTGGTTTTGGAAATGAGTTGGCATCTACATACTCAACAGACTTTAGCGTCCATTTTACTTTACTTGGACTAAGCAAAAATAACAGTAAATTTCTTGATTCGTAGGCTCACGCCAAATTGCTGGAAAATCAAATGGCATATACCGACTCACTGTGTTGCGGCTAGTGGAAAAGTAACTTTTTTCCGATTATTTTTTTCAGTGTTTTTAATGATGCAATTTTGTCACAGACATTCCAAGTAAACAAAAAACACATAGACCTTATTTTAATGTTGGCCCGTTGATTTTTAATTGATTTTACAAGTCAAATATACAAAATTTTCACGAAAAGGGGATTTCAGGGCTGTATTCAAAATGATCTCATTTGATTTTGGTGACAGATATTTTGATTCGGAAAAAAATCTGCCTTCGGACAAGTATCTTCTGTAAAAAAAGGAATGTTGTTTGAGACATTTTCATTTGCACCGTTTTTAGAGCGAAAACCCGACTAAAGGTCCATTTTTCCTTAAAATTTGGGTTAGGTAAGCAATATCTAAAAAGTCCCAGAGAGTCCCAGTTCCAAACCACTACAGAAATGTTACATAATTTGTTTTCAACGAACTGTGAAAAAATCAGCTGCCCATACCTGCCCTGCGTTATAGCGATTTTAGTATATATTTTTTTTTTTTTTTTTTAATACATATATTTATTTATTGTATCTTCAAATATGAACTAACAATAAGTGATCAAATCTTAAAGCTAAAATATAATTGTTTAGCCCGACCAGTGTCGGCCAAAACTTAGTGATAATTTAAATAATACAAAGTAGTGATAATCAAAAAGGAAAATTAAATGTATTTTCAAGGATTCCCATCTAGAGTGTTGAGTATAAGAGCCCTTGTGTCCCTCTTTTTTAGGCGGATGTGACCATTAAAATTCAAAATATTACGAGCAAGCGGATTAGGATGTGACTCGAGTTTTGTTAAGTATTTGCCTGCGTATCTTGCAATTTCTTCAGTCACTAGTGGCATTCTTAAATCACGATGCAAATTTGAATTCTTAATATACCATGGAGCAGATGTTATTAACCTTAAAATTTTGTTTTGCCTTCGTTGAATTCTCTCTACATTGGAGGCTGAAGCAGTGCCCCATAACTGGATACCGTAACAGCATATTGGCTTTAAAAGCGACTTGTATAATAAAAGTTTACAGTCCAGGCTAAGTATTGAATTTCTGCCAATCAACCAGTGTATTTGAGATAACTTAAGTTTCATCTGAGTTAGCTTAAAGTCAATATGATGTTTCCATGTAAGTCTTCGATCAAGGTGTATACCAAGGTATTTCACTTGGGAGTGTTGAGGAATATTTTGATTATTGATTCGAATTGGGGAACAAGTATCTCTTCTTAGGGTAAACGTTATATGGACACACTTTTGTTCATTTACCTTAATTCTCCATAAGTTCAACCACATTTCCAATTGTGTAATATGTTCTTGTAAATATCGGGAAGCCTCGTGAGGGTTTTCATGCATACTAAGGCAGGCTGTATCATCGGCAAACGTAGATGTATGGATATTGCTGCTCAAAGGCATATCACAAGTATAGATCAAATACAAAACTGGCCCCAGTATGCTCCCCTGTGGCACACCGGATGATATAGATTCGGGCACACTCATGAATTCTCCTTCCACAACCGTGAACTTCCGGGTAGTGATGTAACTTTCTAATAAATTCACTAAATTTATTGGTAGATATGATTTTAATTTTAGAATTAGACCTTCATGCCACACTTTATCAAAGGCCTGAGAAACGTCAATAAACAGGGCAGAACAATACATTTTTTCTTCAAAAGTTCTTATAAATTGCACCAATCTATGAGTTTGTTCAATGGTGCTATGCTGACTTCTAAAACCAAATTGATGGTCTGGGATGCACCCACTATCAGTTAAAATTGGGGACAATTTTGTCATGAGCAGCTTTTCGAAGAGTTTTGACATTGTTGATAGCAGACTTATTGGCCTGTATGACTCAGCCTTGGTAAGGTCTTTGCCCGGCTTTGGAATCATTTTGACCTTCGCAAGCTTCCAGCTTTGTGGATAATACTCCAGTCGTAAAATGGAGTTAAAAATAAATAACAGGATTCTAATTGCAATATGGGGCAAGTTTATCAGCATATTGTTACTTATTCCATCAATGCCTGGAGCTTTCTTCCGGTTGAGTTCAGCAATTAGTTTCTGAACATCACGCGTCTTAAATTTTATGGTTCGAGGGGGTAGCGCAACTACACTTGGTAAATCAACAACACCAGTACATGTGTTTGGGGTAAATACGGATTTTAAATGCTCAACAAATATGTTACCTTTTTCAGTATCGCTTCTGGCCCAACCTCCGGTAGAAGTGCGCAGAGGTGGTCTATATTCAACGGGTGTTTTAAGCTTTCTAGCAGCTCGCCACAAGGAGTAATTAGATGCAGGTGTGGCATCAAGATTTTCCAGATAATTTTTAAGACATACAGTTTTTTCATATGCCAGCAGCTCTTGGAGTCGTCTAGTGCACTCTTTAAATCTAATTTTATTTTGGGGTGATCTGTGCTGTTGCCATTCCCTTCTAGCTGTCCTTTTTTCACGTAAAAGACGTTCAATGTCTGTAGAATAAATTCTATTAAACCCAGTCTGCGGATAGGAAGTAGTGGCATGTTCGGCAGCCTGTTTAATATTTTCGTTAAGATTTTCAATGTTAGATTCAATATCACCTGGTGTTCTTAGGTTAATATTTTCCGTACAATGGCTACTGAGGTATTTTTTGAACCCCAGCCAATTAACACGGTTGATCATCTTTACATATGGGACAGGGAAGTCACTTCTTAGTGGGCTACAAATTGTAACAATCGTGGGAGAGTGATCGGAGGAGAGATCTACAGAAGCTTCAACATGAATTAATTCCCTAGTGATATTTTTCATGACTCCAAAATCTATAACATCCGGAATTTTTTGTATGTCCGTAGGCCAGTACGTGGGCTCCCCACTTGAAATGACGTCCAAGCCCATTTTTGAAATTGTGTTGAACAACGCTCGTCCTCTAGGTGTGATAAGACGCGAACCCCAGAAAGTATGTTTTGCATTATAGTCTCCAGCTGCTACGAAACAAGGGCCAAGAGATTTGTAGAAATCCTCGTATTGATCCTCAGTAATTGCGAATCTAGGAGGGGAGTAAATTGATGATATGACAAAATTTGTGCAAAAATTTTCGATAAAAATATTCGTTGCTTGTAGATGTTCTTCACAAATGTTATCAAGGACATAGTGTTTGAGTCTTGACTTAATTAGAACTGCTGACCCACCGCATGCTCTCCCCCTCGGGTCCTTTGAATCATATAGAGTGTAACCATTTATTTTAAATAAGCTCCTTGAAGTCAAATGAGTCTCAGAGACCAACATTATATCAATATTTTTTTCCATGAGGAAGTGCTCAAGTTCATTTTTATGCTGGCGAATGCCGTTTGCGTTCCAGAAACATATTTTTAACATGTTCATGGTTTGTTAACTAATGCTTGAAGCAGTGTATTCTGCATTCGCAGCATTTCTTGCATCATGCTAGTCATATTTGTTGTAAAGTTGTTTATAGTTAGCACCAGATTCTCAATAGTAGCTTCAAGGCGACTAAAGTTAAAGCCTGAGTTTGCATTCGCTGAATTATTTTGCGGTGAAACATTTTGTGAGGGATTAGAACTAGCCTTAGCAGCATCGGCATACGATACACGTGAAGTAACTGGTTGACTTACTTGAGCAAAAGAGGCGGAGTACGCGTTTAATGGTTGGGCTGGAGCTAACTTAGGTTTTTGACTCATAGTCTGTTTAACAAAAGAATATACAGGGCATCCTCTATAGTTAGCGGTGTGATTACCTCCACAATTACTACATTTTTTTTCTGCTTGTTCTTTTGGCTTAGTGCAGCTAGCAGTACCATGCAATTCACCGCAGATAACACAAACTGTAGGTAAATTGCAGTAAGTTTTTGTATGGCCATATTCTTGGCAATTATGGCACTGTACAGGACCTGAACGCTTACGTGGCTCTTCAACTGTGATTTTTCGGTGTAACAGAAACTTTACGCTATAAATTGGATGGGTTTCGGCCATTCATTCGGCTCCAGTTCAATGCGAAATAGGGGTTGGGCGACCTTTTCTCTGTTAATTATATTAGTAACGTTTTTTACCTTAAATCCTTGGTCTAGAAGTGCACATTTTACTTCTTCGGGCTCAACATATGAATCTATGCCCTTTAGTACTATCTGTAGGCCTTTAGCACTCTTAAGTTGGTATGTGTAAAAGTTTGTTTTATTTTTTTCAAAATCATTTACAATTTTTCGAAAATTGTTTTCATCGTATATTTGGATTTTAGTTTCATCAATATTACCTCTTTTAATTGGAATTACGTGAAAAGTATTTTCACCAATGGTCGACAGTAGTTTTTTTAGAAGCGCGTTTGAATTTTTTTCCCTCACATATATTGGTGGTGGCTTAAAAGACTTCTGAGATGATGAAGCGGTCTTCTCGTTATCGTCTTGCAATAATGAAAAACGATTTTGGCGATTCATGGATGATGCGCTGTTATCCCTAGACATCTTTGGAACAGATGAAATTTTAGAAGAATTCGGGCTTCGCCCACGCTTTACCACGGTTATATATCTGTCCATTCCAACTTGTACCTTTGGTTTTGAGCTACTGTTATCTGTAGTGACAACTTGGTTAGGTGATGAACAGCCCGAAGCGAATGATTTCAATGGCTTAACTGACGAAGTACTAGGCAACTGTAATGTTAAAGAATCACTAGTAGGCATTGGACAAAGCGAAGTTGATCGCTGTCGAAAAAGTGGATTTGTTGTTAGAAAAAGTGTATTATCAGATTTTGTATTTTTATTAAGAGCTTCCGAACTCACAGTAAGTCTGTCATCAGGTTTTTTATTTTTATTGTTATCATTATGAGCATCAGAACTCACAGTAAAATAGGCATTTCTGCCGTTATAACTCACTTCACATTTATTTGTTTTTGAGGTACTCATATAGAGTATTCCTCAAGGGTACTTTTGATTGTTTTTTTATTACGGTTTTTTTGTTTTTGTTATTTATGACTATGCAAAAAAATATTAACAAAGCAATTACAGCTTATTTATCAAAGTTAATAATATGTATTACGAATATTTTCTTTTATATGATTTTTTTGTTAAGTATGTATGTAAAAAAAAACTCCGCTATGACGTTAGTTCACTATGAAGGTACAACGAGAACTCGTTGTATATCACTCTCAGTATTTATTCCATAGAAATAGAACGGAAATTCTCGGAATCACTTATTGAATAATTTAATCATATTGGTTTTCGGGTGACTTTCCGTCATCCCACGTAAAATTTTTATTATTTTCAGACCGCTTTCGGCTAATCGCCATCTCCAGTGTTTTCTTTTTTGTCACTAATTAGTCCGCATGTGTGTCCGTCTTTATATAGTGTTTTCTTTTAGCTTGTGGTGGTACCTTTCTCTCTCTCTCTGTTGTTTTACTATTTTATTCTCTCTTTCGCTCTCTCTCCCTTTGTTTTTATGGTGGAATGCGGCCTTTACGTCTAGGTAGTTTATTTTCCTGCTTGGTATATTGTGCGCGCTTATGCTATCCTCTTATCTGCATTTTTTTCGTTACCTGGCTGGTGGGTGAAATAATCCGTTATTGCGCGCTTATTTGTATTGTTTTTTTGTGGTTTCCCTTCATTTACTACATTTAATTGCTTTCTGATGCGTTTTTCATATAAATGTTTTAATGGTTCGAATATTACATTGTGAAGACATACAGCCTGTTTCACAATGTCGAATGAAAACCTAAGCGAACGAAGGCTAGTCACTCGATATGAAGTAAATTTGGGTTTCACAAAATCATGTTCGTTCGTTCGCTTGAAGTTACGTCTGTCAATTATTATCTCTTACGAAAAGTAATAGATCGGCGTTGCCAAATCAAAATTGTCAGTAAATTTTAGAGATTTTCCGTTAAAATAGCAAAATTACTACTTAATCGCTTTCAAGTAAATGCAACCATTCATAAAAGCGATCAGCTGTATGTGACGAATATTAAGTAAATTTTTATCAACCAAGAAATAAACAAAAGAAACATTAAAAAGTGAAAATTATAAATACATCTATAAACTGCACAAGAGTGTGCAGTTTTTTTCCAAGATAATAAATGCATTTTTGAAGCCAAGAAATGATTTTAAGTAATAATTTTTATTCTAAGATGTGTTTGTGCATTAATTTACCACTTCTTATATTTTAAGAACTTTTTTTTAATAATTTAAAAACTTTTTTACTCGGCGAACGCAAAACAACAAGTGAGTGATTTTGACATTTGCGTTCGCAATGTTGACGACACGTTCGATATTGTGAAACCCAAATCTGTATGAAAACACTTACGTTTTCATTCGCATTGTCGTTCGAGTGACTAATCGCAGAACGATAAGATAAAGAAACAGAATTCGGTTTTTGTTCGCTTAGAATGCGAATGAACATGTTTATTCGACATTGTGAAACAGGCTGATAGACATAGACATATAATTGGCGAGCAGATAATGTAACTGCTCGCCAATTCTGATCCCGCAATCACAAGTAGGAGAATACTGAAGGAGAAGAAACACCTGGAATTATCAGAGGAAGCAATGAACTTATTGGTAGATGACTGATAATTTGTAATTTTTCTGTAGAATGCAATAAAATATGCCTGTGTTATAAAATAGTATCCTCAAAGTTTTTTTTTATTCTACATCTATTCTAGCACTCCACAAAAATGAGCATAACTCTCTTCAAACTGAAGCTATTGACTTCAAACCGGTATCAAATTAAAGCTTTTATTGCCACCTTTCAAATAAGAAATGAAATAGATTTTGGTTTTATATAAAATTTCAGAGTTTTTCAACAAATATCGAAAAATCATGAAAATGTGACGTTTATAATTCTTGTTCGGACCACCCTATAATTTATTTTAAAAACTAATCAAAGGGTGTTTATCAGAAATAAAAGAAGAATTAAAATAATTTTTTTTTTGAATTTTTCGAAAATTTTTTGTTTTTGACTTTTGTTGAAAATTTGACCCAACAATTTTTTTCGGTGTACTCATTCTGTTTGGGATTTCATTCTGACCAATCTGTAGAAGTTTCTCATCGATACAATTAAAATTACAGTTTAGGCAATATGATTTCCAAAAAATTCCGGTTTCGCAACACTGCGACTGAGGTATACAGGTATGTTCTGACACTCGCATCGTTTTCAAATCGCATGCGAGTTGCAAATCGCCAAACTTGTTTCTACATGTTCTGTAAGTCATGCGTTTTGCTTGCGACTTGCCATATTGATTAAGTCAGCTGTGTGTTGAAAGCGTCAGTGAATAAGTAAACAATGAGAAGACAAAATTAACAAAATAAAAGAACATTTTATAAATTTCAATTTTATAATAAAAATTTTGCGAAACTATTAATATTTTTGACTAAAATTAAAAGAAAACATATTAAATTTCATTAATTAACCATTTTAGTGTTTCTTTAGAGTTATGTTTGGGATAAATTCATCAGTTCACTTCAGTATACGTTTGTGATTTGAAATCGCCAAGTCTTGTGATTGCGAATTGCAGAACACCTCTCTTGCGAGTTCAAGTTACAATCGCAAATATTATGCGATTTGCAAGTGTCAGAACATGTCCGATAGTGAATTAGCTTAATATTCTGAAGGCATACTTTTTAAACGCAAAATTAAGAAACACAAACATACTTTGCGCCCGACATCCACATAGTTAAACGAGTTTTTCAGGAATTGCATATACTATTTGGGTTCCGAGATTTCAAAATGTTTTCCTGATTGACTTTAAAATACAGAGAAATGCATTTTGTAATAAACTACACAAGCATAGCAAAACTTGTTAGGATTGTTCTGGCAAAAAATTCACGTTTTGGACTTTGCATTTTAGTTTTTTTAATATGAATTCTGCGTTTCAAGATAATCAAAACGTTAAGCAAACAATTTAAAATTGTGAACTGTCAATGTTTGTAACACTTACAGCGTTCGTTTTTCAAATTCTGCGTATTTATTTCCTTTAGGTTTTTTATTTAATAAACCCGAAAAGTGGGTTAATTCACTAAATCTTCTCTAGCTTTGCCATTTTTGCACCAATCTGGACCTTGTAGAGCGCAAATGTTTGTATTAAAATCTTTAAATTTTTAATTGTTTGGTTAAAAAAAGAAAACTTGAAAACAGAAAAATTGCAAAAAATCACTAAATTTTTAATGAAGTTTGAAATTTTGTGCATTGTATCTCCATCATTTCTTGACTAATCTTAACATGCGATATCTGTTTATTTTAGTAATTTTACTATCTTTTAAAATTTTTAATGAAGTTTGAAATTTTGTGCATTGTATCTCCATCATTTCTTGACTAATCTTAACACGATATCTGTTTATTTTAGTAATTTTATTATCTTTTAACGGAAAAAAGGTGAATAAAACGACGAATATATTTTAAGATATTTACATTTAAGCCACATCGTCTTTTTAAAAAACCCAAAAACGGTAATTTGGCTTTATCTCAAAAACTTTTCTACTTTCGACGATTTTGACTTCATATTCAGATTAAGCGAACCACTTTACATTAGGATTGGGTATCAGATACATTTGATCAAAAAACTGTCATGTAGTGTTATCACCCATACAATACCTTGTGCTATACACATTTAGCATATGCTTGTTATTGAAACCCTACAAATAACATTAAAACAATTGAATAGGTAGTGACTACGAAGTTCTTATGGGAACATGGTGACATACCAACCAGACAGTTTGGTAATGATACATTTCTATAATTTAATGTATGTATATTGTCAAGTTATTGTCACCATATCTGTTTTATCTCATTCTTTCATAGTGACGGATAGAAGAAAACTTATTATACAAAAATTGTCACTAGAATTTTAGTGTTGACACAAAGACACTTGCTCCCAGTCTGTCTGCAGATTACAAGGAATCTGTGCATTGGTGTGTTTGTTATTTGATAGACTTTGCTTTGCTGTTTTGAGTTATCGTTGCTATGCTTATATAGGGTTATTGTATATGTATATGCATTTATGTTAGATTTAGATTTGATGACACCGCAATTCCCATATAAAGTATATACTTAAGTAGAAGAAATAATGTAGATTCTCATCACATTGCTCCGATATCTCAACAAGCCACAACCATTGTTGCCAGAGTTTCTAAGGCTAAAATCTGCAAAATTTAACAATTTTTCGCGAAAAAATCTTCAAAATCTGCAATTTATTTTTTAAATCTTCAACAAATCTTCAAAGCTATTTTTAAAAAAAACTTTTTTATATACTATTAAAAAAATTTACACAAATATAGACGTACATGTGTAATATAAATACTTTTTCATAAAATTTAAACTTGGCTTAAAATGTATTTATTTAAATTTTTTAGATTTTTTTAAATAACTTTCAATCAATTTTTTTATGAATAGAAGCCTTTAATGTGCATTTCGTTTCTGCTTAAGAAACTCATCAGCAGACTTCAACGAAAAATTTTTGAAATAAGGCAAAAAACTTCATATGTTTATAGAATGACTATCAATCTGTTATTAAGAATTACGTACACAAACATAAAAGGTAATATTCACAAAAATTATTTTGGGTTACGAAACGTTTAACAAACAAATTTCCATACAAAGTTTGTTTTGTAAACCAAAACTATTTATTATGAATACGGCAGAAAAAGCTTAAAAGCTTCAAGCAAAAATTTTTATAAGATAACATCTTCGATTTTGCGACATGGGTTGAATTGTACTGATAAGTTTGACGGTTTTTTCACTCGCAAAGTTAACTTTGCAAAGTCTTGAGTTTGTTAAAGAAAAAAATAATATAGAATAAGATCTCTTTTCTCCTACAAACTTTAGACTTTGCAAACCAAACTTTTGTGTGGATAACCCATCTTTATTTAGGAGAAACGAAATGTTTTATGCAAACAAACAAATAAAATTTCTTCATACATACTTATATGCAAACAATATAAAATGAATGAGAAAAGAAATCGGATATATAAAAAATTATACAAAAAGTGATTTAATTTGTTGCATAAATATCCAATGGATGCCTAAGTTTTATTTTATTCAAGTTCACTTGACTCAAAATTCTTTCGACATTTGCAAATGAATGTGGTAGATATTTCATTTTAATTTAACTTAGGGCTGCTAAATCATAAACAGAATGAGTTCGTTTTATATCAGATAAGCTTGCCAAAGTTACTTCTTTTTCTTTAATGATGTCTTTAAGTTCAAAAATTGTAACTGTAAAAGAAACAAAAA
>LR999963.1:122881204-122888704 GCA_905220375.1 Tachina fera | reverse complement strand
TATTAAAGCAATAAACTTTATCAATATACAAAATAATAAGCAAAAACAATCAATTATTTGCTGTGATTATAAATAAAAAAAAATATATATAAATTTTTGATTTATTAGCGAATATAAGTGATATATTAATATAAAGAAATAATATTTAAAATTTATTTTCTTAATACAAATATATACATACTTACATACTAAAATAATTTTATTAAACAAAAACAAAAAAACAAAACAAAAACAGAAAAAAAAAAATTTTCAATATGAATAACCAACAAGATTATTTGTCACTTAAAAATGTTCTCTGCAATGTATGCAATAAAACTCTGCCTGTAACAGGTGACTATGTAAAGTGCAATCATTGTGGCGGTAGATACCACTACTCACCATGCTCTACACTATCAGAATCTACATATCAAGGTATGAATGCCGAAAGGAAATCTGCATGGAAATGTCATATATGTAGGGGTGAGAGAAATAGGAGCAAGTCGCCGAATAATTTGTACCAAGAAATAGTTCATGAGGATCCACAGCAGCCACTGGAACAACAACAAACTAACATGCAAGCTATGTATTCAGCTGATACAATAAACAAAGTCAGCTCTAATGTAAACGAATTGAAGGCTGATGTTTTGTCGTTCAAAACCACTGTAACGAATGAATTAACTGACATCAAAAAAAGTATAGCGCAGCTTACTAATGCTATGACAGTTAACCAAAATATATTGAGAGAAGAGATAACAGGTGCATTTCAAAAATTGTCTGAGTCTATGTCCAGCTTAGCTATACAGGTCAGTGAACTTAAGGAAGAAAATAAAGAAAAAGATCAACGTATAAAAAAAATGGAAACAAAAATAAATACTCTAGAACAGCAAATACTAAACAAAAGCATTGAAATTAAAAACATAAAAAACAACAATATAAATGCTACAGATGCGATAAAAAAAATAGCAGCGTCAGTGAATGTTAATATCCATGAGTCTGATATAAGCAATGCATATAAAATTAAAAAACACAACAAGATTATAATTGAATTCAGCTCACTATACAAGAAGAAGGAGATAATGTCCAAAGTACGTGGACATAGGGTAAGAGAAAACATATTAGCAAGTGATTCTGATGCAGCTAATAATCACGGTGGCAATTCCAGTAACAACAACGATCACACTAATATAATTTATATAAATGATCAATTAACTGCTATCAATCGATGGCTTCTATGGCAAGCCAAAACCAAAGCTAAAGAGAATGGGTGGAAATTTGTGTGGTTTGCCAATGGGAACATATTTGTTAAAAAAAGCGAAAATTCAACACCAATTGTAATTTTAAATGCATGTGATGTTGATATGATTGCATAATTTAAAAATTAATAAATAGTTTTTGTTTCTTTATCATAAAACAAATATGTAAATAATTAAAATAAAAGAATAAAAAACTTTAATAAAAATAAATAAAAATTTAATTTATCTAAATAAAATATGGAAAATATATCATCTGAAACAACTTTCAGTCTCAAACAAATTAACCCTGAATTAATAAGTTATCCCATGTCAGTGATTTTTCTAAACATACGTTCCATGCGTCTAAACTTTAATAACTTACTTGCAACAATTAATAACGAAATAACACGAATCAAAGTGATAATATTAGCTGAAACAAATATAAACGATGAAGAATGCTCTCTGTACCAAATAAAAGGCTTCAATGCAACTTTTAAAAATAGAATAGGAAGAAACGGTGGAGGATTAGCTATTTATGTCAAGGATACTATTAATTATACCAATTTGGAAATAAATACGAATACATTCGAATTAATCCATATTAATATATTCTCGACTGTAAACATTTCAATCTATGCTATATATAGACCCCCTTCTACCAATGTAAATAACTTTATTGCAGAGCTAGACATATTACTCAAATCAAATAAGAAAAAACAAAATGTTTTAGTTGTTGGAGACATTAACATTGATCTCATTAAAGAGAACTCATCAACAACTGTTTATCTTGATATGCTCTTATCGAATGGTATGCAATGTTTAATAAATAATTACACAAGAGAAGACTTAAGCATGAACACACAAACATGCATTGACCATATGTTTTTAAGAACAAAGCAAATAAATGCACGTGTACATACAACAATAGTACATACAAGAATATCTGACCACTTTATGCTTTTTTTTTGTCTCTCTGATAATGTACCTGCTACCAACGTAAACAATAATTATACCCAACAAACAAAAATATGTAACAGAAAAGTAAATCAATTAATATCTTCAACTGATTGGCAAAATATGTTTAACTATTCAAATCCAAACTTATTATTTAATAATATGCAAGAACAATTTAATAATATATATGAAAATTCTTTGAAAGATATGAAAAGAAAAATACGTAGAACACAAAGTCCGTGGATAAATGATATGTTAATTAAAAATTGTGAAACTCGGGATAAACTTTATAAAAAATGGCGTAACAATAGAAATAATAAACAATTTGAACATGAGTATAAGAAATATAGAAACTTTTTAAACAAAAAATTGATTTATGCTAAAAATCAATATTATAAAAATAAATTTTTCATAAATAGAAATGATATGCGTGTAACATGGCAAATTATAAATGAACTATTGGGGAAAAAAACACATAATATAGACAGTAATATAATAACGAACTTTAAACATATGAACGTAAATGAAATATGTAATAACTTTGCAGTGAACTTTAACGAAAATGTGAACAAAATTTTGCATAAATGTCAAATAAAAACTATAAATGAAACCCGTGTTAGACTTCTGCACTCCTTTCAAATGAGGAACACTTCTAATGAAGAAATTTTTAATATTATCAACACCTTAAACATCAAAAAAAGTCCTGGTTTCGACGGAATTAGAGCAACTGATCTAAAAAATAACTCCGGTATTATGACACCGTTGATAACACACTTAATCAACCTTATTTTAAACACAGCAATAATACCAGATAAGTTTAAAATATCTTTTATACGTCCTATATATAAGGGCAACACAAAATCGGATTTCAATAATTATAGACCAATATCTATATTACCTGTAGTAGAAAAGATAATGGAAGAAATATTAAGCAGACGATTAATAGATTACGTTAAAAAATATGAAATAATTAACAACAACCAATATGGATTTCAGAAAGGAAAGAGTATTAATCAATTAATTGGAAACTTTGCTAATTATATCAACGAAGAGTTAAGTAAAAGTCATCATTGTTTAACATTATTTATAGACTTTAGCAAAGCTTTCGATACACTACCCCATGAAAACATGTTAGATATGTTAGAACGTATAGGTATTAGAGGTCACTGCCTCGAAATATTCAAGAACTATTTGTTGTTTAGAAAATTCTATGTGAAAGTGTCGGACAAAATCAGCAATGAAACTAACGTAGACTCTGGGGTACCACAAGGCTCCAAGCTAGGTCCCATATTGTATATATTATACTCAAACGAACTATTAAACGCATTATCGATGAGTAAAACATTTGCATATGCAGATGATACGGCAATCGTGGTATCACACAAAAACCTAGACAACGCTACAGCAATTATGCAAAATCAGCTAGACACGGCAATACGATGGTGTCATGATAATGGCTTAATAATTAATGCAAACAAAACCAAATTAATGCATATAAAGCCTCTACACTTCCGTTATGCTGATATAAAAATCAAATTTCATGACATCGATTGCATTCACAGAAATAAGATGGCTCATTTCAACTATGACAATGATCAATGCTCCAAAATTATTGAAATAGTTAACACATATAGATATTTGGGAGTATATGTAGACCAAAGCTTTAAATGGAAAACTCACGTTGAAGAAATACGAAAAAAGCTTAGAAAAGCTGCTTTCATGCTACACCACCTTAGCTATTGCTCCAACAACAACGTATTAAGACAGGTGTACTTCTCCATAGCTGAATCGCACATTCGGCATGGAATTACAGCGTGGGGAAGCTCAAAACATTGTTATAAACTACAAAAAACACAAAATCAAATTCTTAAAATATTAAATCCGAACGCAATTCCTACTGGATCAAGAACAACAAATAGAAATCAATGCCAATACATCAATAACAATACTTTTACACATCTTAATAATATAGCTTCAGATCGTATGATGTTAAATATCAACAGTATTTACAAAACAACACTTGCTATAGAATTTTATAACGACTCCAGATTTTTACAACAAATTGATCACAATCATCAAACTAGAAGAAATGTTGAGGGACGATATAAAATTAAATTTGCCAAAAACGAGTATGGAAGAAGTACATTAGCTGTAAAGCTACCAACAATATTCAACAGCATACCTGCTGAAGTCATCTCTATAGCTAACAATAGTCCATTAAAAAAGAAGATTATTAAAAATCACTTTCTGAATCATCAGTAATGGCTATGAAACACAAATCAATAATTTTTAACTAATAATAATAATTTATAATTAAAATATCAAACTAACAACATCGCTAATAACAAGCAAAATCATCACAAAAGAATATAAACAAGAGTTTTTCACATTACACACCATACAACACTACAATATCAATAACAATAATATCTTTTACAATAAAAAACACAATAACAAAAACAACAACTATAACCACACCAATCACAACTACAAGAACAGTATTAATATTTAATTAGAAATAAATATCTAACTACGAGTACAAAACAAATAAACCAAATGCAACAAGTAAAATTTAAAAAGCAAAGTTAAAAAAAAAATCTACATAAAATCATTACAAATATTTATGAATGTAACTCCAAAAAATAACAAATCCAATTACCAACTATATGTGTGGACAACAACAAATACCATCAACTACTTAAAGTAGACATCAAAATACCAATATACCAACGAGAATAAACCACAGAAAAACTAGCAAAAATAAACACCGTCGCCAGCAACAATATGCATCAAACATTATGGCAAGTAAAATAAGAATAATAAACAAAATCCACAAGACGAGAAGTCCAGCAACAACACCAGCAACAATATGCACAAGCAACAAGAAATACCATCAACTATTTTAAAGGCAACCAAATCCAAAAACAGCAAAACCAGCAACAATGAAGCATATACTTATTAATATTATGTATTTATTAAAATTTAAATCTATATATATTTAATCCAAAAACAAAACAAACAAAAAACAATTATTATATTGAACGCAATGAATTTATATCTTATTTTCAATTTTTTTTTTTGAAATGTAAACTTTATTATGTACCTGCAGACAAGCCAAAAAGGCTTTGCGAGGACATTATATACAATATTTCAAAATATATATGTCAATAAATAATAAATAAATTAAAAAAAAAAAAAAAAAAAAAATTAATGTTATTGTTATAATTATTGTTATTATTATTGTTAATGTTTTTATTATTGTTATTGTTATTATTATTGTTATTATTATTGTTAATATTATTATTATTATTGTTATTGTTATTATTGTTATTGATATTATTATTGTTATTTTAATGGTTATTATTATTGTTATTGTTATTGTTATTCTTATTATTATTGTTATTCTTATTATTATTTTTATTATTATTGTTATTGTTATTGTTATTATTATTTTTATTGTTATAATTTCTGTTATTGTTATTATTATTGTTATTGTTGTTATTATTGTTGTTATTGCTATGGTTATTGTTATTGTTATTATTACTGTTATTGTTATTATTATTGTTGTTGTTATTATTATTGTTATTGTTATTATTATTGTTATTGTTATTAGTGTTATTGTTTTTATTATTGATATTGTTATTATTATTGTTATTATTATTATTATTATTGTTATTATTATTGTTATTGTTGTTATTATTGTTATTGTTATTATTGTTATTGTTATTATTATTGTTATTGTTTTTATTGATATTATTGTAATTATTGTTATTATTATTGTTATTGTTATTATTATTATTATTATTATTATTATTATTATTATTATTATTATTATTATTATTATTATTATTATTATTATTATTATTATTATTGTTATTGTTATTATTATTGCTATTATTATTGTTATTGTTATTATTGCTATTGTCATTATTATTGTTATTGTTATTATTATTGTTATTGTTATTATTACTGTTATTATTATTATTATTATTATTAATGTTATTGTTATTATTATTGTTATTGTTATTATTATTGCTATTATTATTATTATTGTTATTGTTATTATTATTGTTATTATTATTGTTATTGTTATTATTATTGTTATTGTTATAATTTCTATTATTGTTATTATTTTTGTTATTATTATTGTGATTGTTATTATTATTGTTATTATTATTGTTATTGTTATTATTATTGTTATTGTTATTAATATTGTTATTATTATTATTGTTATTGTTATTATTATTACTGTTATTACTATTACTATTATTATTACTGTTTATTTATTATTATTATTATTACTGTTAAATATCTAACTACGAGTACAAAACAAATAAACCAAATGCAACAAGTTAAAAATTTAAAAAACAAAGTTAAAAACAAAATCTACATAAAATCATTACAAATATTTATGAATGTAACTCCTAAAAATAACAAAACCAATTACCAACTATATGTGTGAACAACAACAAATACCATCAACTACTTAAAGTAGACATCAAAATACCAATACATCAACGAGAAAAACCACAGAAAAACCAGCAAAAATAAACACCGTCGCCAGCAACAATATGCATCAAACATTATGGCAAGTAAAATAAAAATAATAAACAAAATCCACAAGACGAGAAGTCCAGCAACAACACCAGCAACAATATGCACGAGCAACAAGAAATACCATCAACTATTTTAAAGGTAACCAAACCCAAAACCAGCAACAATGAAGAATATACTTATTAATATTATGTATTTATTAAAATTTAAATCTAAAAATACTATATTTATTTAATCCAAAAACAAAACAAACAAAAAACAATTATTATATTGAACGCAATGAATTTATATCTTATTTTAAATTTTTTTGAAATGTAAACTTTATTATGTACCTGCAGACAAGCCAAAAAGGCTTTGCGAGGACATTATATACAATATTTCAAAATATATATGTCAATAAATAAAATGAAAAATTAAAAAAAAAATTATTGTTATTGTTATTATTATTGTTATTATTATTATTGTTATTGTTTTTATTATTGACATTGTTATTATTATTGTTATTATTATTGTTATTTTTATTGTTATTGTTGTTATTATTGTTATTTTTATTATAATTGTTATGGTTATCATTAATGCTATTGTTATAATTATTGTTATTATTATTGTTATTGTTATTATTATTGTTAATGTTATTATTGTTATTGTTGTTATTATTGTTATTGTTATTATTATTGTTATTATTGTTATTATTGTTATTATTATTGTTAATATTATTATTATTGTTATTATTGTTATTATTGTTATTAGTGTTATTGTTTTTATTATTGTTATTGTTATT